>CM037473.1:6017500-6617500 GCA_021014325.1 Plazaster borealis
AATTCCGCGGTAAGCAGAGCCATGAAATTAGGCCCTGATTGCGGTAACCACTGCTTACGAGCATAGATTGCGGTAACCACTGCTACTGAGCTAGCCGCTCGTGCCACCACCGCGCAAGCTCAGTGGCCTCGCGGTATAATTTTGCTATAGACCTTTATCATGGTGGAGCCATCTTATATTCCTTCCAGTTTAATCAATGTGATCAAACCGAGGCTGGAAGGACAAACGTAGTCTGGTACAATGAGAATGAGTATTCATTATTGCTTAAGCACACAGGGAACAAGACACCGATGGTCAAGGCATAATAAAGGTCTATGTATCCATTCCACATGTGGTGTCCTTTTTCTTACCGCATGACACAAGTACTGAGCATAAGGCATGTTCTTATAAATTGTGTAGGGCTTATAACAAAACGAAAAACAACATTTCATGGTCAACATAACTTGAGACATTACACTGTGGCTATGTTTCAGCGAGTGATACTACGTAATGAACAGTGCTATAAAGAGCCATACTCGACGATCCCATCTTGTCAACGGCTATAACATTCTGATAAAAGTGATGTGGGATGTTCCCCTATTCGGAATGCCATGGTGTCTTTATATTTAGCCATTCCTACTTCCAAGTAAGTTCGGCTACAGTGGAGTGCAATATTTAGGTATTATGTGAAAATTGTAACGTATCTATTATTGGACTCGATCTAAACACTACCACACTGGAATCAGTTTTTGCAGTGCATTAGTTAAAGATTTCAAAAACTGACAGACGAAAAACTCGTACAGGGAAAGTCTCTGCAATGAAATCTCAATCTATAATGAAAACGTTTTTCCCTCCGCATTTTGACCAAGTACTTATTCATTTTTAGACATACACAATTGTTAATGTTGCAGCTTCCGTGTAGCTGGAATTGGCTGTTGAATAATTTAGTTGTTGTTTTTTCAAAAAGGTCTACCACTGGTGGATAATATGGACCAAAGTGCAGAGGCATCAATCACTTATTCAGAGTTTTGCCTTTTAACTTCGAGATACATGATTTAATACATAATTTGTGTATTCGGTACTTTGTATAAATTTTGGAGAGCTGGTTTCCCCAACCACAATAGGTTTTCCAGGCCATTTTCGGCATAACAAAAAAAACAAAGAAAAAAACCACATTTCACTTCCATGCATTCGTATTAAAGCGTGTTTGCCTCGTCTTTTGAAACCGTCATTAAATTTCACTTTGAGGCATGTGAATCTATATTCAAATAAACTTATAAGACGTTCTTTTAACCATACGAAATTTGCATTCAGTTTTACCAGAGTAGTAGGCGCAACTACAGATTTCTGAGAAAAGCTGGCTTTCAATTTGAATGCTGTTCGACTGAATTCTGAAACTAAATGACGTCAAGAGAAATATAATAACGCAACGTTTATATATGGCTGCTTTTGACGAAAATGACAGGGACAATCTATGTTGCTGTAGTCTACTTTCAAGAACAGTAATTTATTAAGCTTGTAAAAGTATTGTTAACACTGGCAATCAAGGACATGTAGCCTGCAAATGAAAAATGGTAATAACAATGATAATAACAATTATATTGACTGTAACAAAAACGTATAGTCATGATTGTGGCAATTAAAGGTCGCTGATAATTTACGTTGTAATTTAAAGGCGCTGTGCAGTTATAAAGGAAGAAAATTTCACTCTTATTGTTTTCTCTGCTTAAACGTATGCGCAAAATGTTTCAATTTCTACAAAGTTTTCATTTGCAACTTTCATTGTGTTTGTTCTTGTTTGTTACTTTATTAATTTTATTTATTAATCCTTAAGAGACCCTAGCGACAAGAAACGGCTTGTACCAAAATGCCCATAGCGGCCGCTAACAGCTGTAAGATCTGACCTTTTTCCACTCAACTAAAATGGTCAAAGTAAAGGTTATGACCTTAATTGATGTTTTCCCAATGTTGTTTTTTCCATATTAACATGTTATAGTATCTATGTTGCTAGAACGAAACCAATCTTCTGTTTCAAGTTATTTTTTCAGACACTTTTTCAAGAAAAAAAACTGTGCCAAAAACTCAACAATATTAGCCATGTGAGGGCGGATGGTGATTATATACAGAAATGAACGGTCTAAAGGCTTAGTTAGATTATTGTTTATTTTTATACTTTACTGTGTTCTGTTGTTGATTACCTGGAATAAATGCTGTAAAGCTTCAACGCATTCGAAAGAAAAACAAGACATGCAGTTATTTCTTTGAATTGTTAACATTAATGGAAACTTACGGCACTTTAACCCAAAGCTGTACCTTCACTCCCGGATGAAAATCGTTATAACTATGATTAGTTTGCTTTTATGATTTCCCATGGGAGTATTACGACGATGGTGTTAAGTTCACGAAGCTATATTTCAATATAACATGTTGGGCGATTTCACTGTAATTCATTTTATGTTTATTACTGTTTTGTTAGATTTGGTTGATTAGAAAAGACATGTAATGACTTATTTCTTTCCTGAAAGCTTTATGTCAAGTTCGTATGGGTAAAAATTGACTTTGGAGATCTATCTAAATACTTTGCACGACGGAGATAATGGGAGACTTTTTGAACGCTAAGTGGCAGCGGACTTATCAGGTAAATCCATTGTTCTCGGTAATGTGCGCATGCTCAGAACTACGTAAACAATGGAAATTTACCTGGTCAGTCTGCTGCCACCTAGCGTTCCAAAGTCTCCCATTGGGTTCGAATAATTTAATCCGACTCGTTTCTTTCGACTAACAAACAAGAGAAAATAACGTACAATACTCTAAAAACTCCCAGGTCGAAATTGACCCGGATTCCGGGTCCAAAAGGGTCTGACTCGTATCTGGGTCAGGTGGACCAGGAAACTGAATCAAAATGGGGTTTTGACTCGAATTCTGTGTGATTTTGACCCAATTTGGGGTCAGTTTGAAACAGATCCTGGGTCATACTGACCCAGAAATGGGTCAGGCCCCCTGCGACCCAGAAAATGGGTCAAACAAGAGGTTATTTAAAAGTACTCCTTAATTTAAAAAAAAACAACGATAAGAGGTAATTTCTCGAGTACATGAAGATCTATTTCATTGAGTCAACATAATGCGGTTCATACAATGTTATGTTACCTTTCAAACTATTGTTCTATACATTCCCATTGGCCACGAAGTTTGTTACCTTGCATCCATCGGCGAGAGCAAATCCCCCACCCAGTAGAAACACTACGTTCCACGGTAGCTTCTTCTGAACCATTGACCAGGATAGCAGCGGGGCCCGAGGCGCAACAGGTGTGCCATCTAGTCCAAGGCGATGGGATTAACAAATAAATAAAAACGGTTGTCATTATTTTTTTTTAGTCCAGCAATATACCGTCCACTTTGTGTATAGTTTCAAAATTGTGGATGTCTCATCATCACAAAATATATTTAAAGCCGCATTGCCCAATTTTTGCAATTTTGTTTTGTTTAATCAAAACTTTCGCTCGTGCCACGAAAATGCACAAATAATTTTTATTAGTCGTAAAGGAACATGACAAGATGGGACTTTTTTTCAGAAAATGATAGTAGTGTAGAAAATCGCTACACACTCGCTTTGTTTTACTCCTAGTTATTGCCCCATTCTTCATACCATTTCCAGCTTTAGATTAGCAGCAAGAACATCTTAATTAAAAGTCCATTATTGTATTTCCAAACACCTCCGTATAGTTTCATCAATAAAAAAGAAAAGCCTATAGGTTTCTAAGTGGCCTCGCATTGTTTATGTTCTTCACAACCATTATGGAAATCGTTACATAATCAGTGGACTAAAGAAACAAAAATCAATTTATTCGAAATTTGCTTATTTAAAGGCATCGTACACGTTTGGTAATTGTCAAAGACCAGTATTCTCACTTGGTGTATCCCAACATATGCATAAAATAACAAGCCTGTGAAAATTTGGGCTCAATTGGTCATCGAAGTTGCAAGAAAATGATGAAAGAAAAAACACCCTTGTTGTACAAATTTGTGTGCTTTCAGATAGGAATAAAAACTTCTTGCAAGAAGTTTTTATTATTTTAGTGAGAAATTACCTCTTTCTCAAAAACTACGTTACTTCAGAGGGAGTCGTTTCATACAGTGTGTTATACTATCAACAGCTCTCCGTTGCTTGTTACCAAGTCAGTTTTTATGCTAATATTTGTTTTGAGTCATTACCAAACGTGTACGATACCTTTATGTTCCTTTCTCAAGGGCACAAGTGTCATGGCCGGGATTCGAACCCACACTCTGCTGCTGACAACACAAGAGCTTCGCTCGGCCACGACACGCCACAAACAAAAGCTATATTCATACAAGACAAAAATTACGTGTTGCCACAAACTTAACAGCGGTCAAGGTTTCTGTTCACAGAATTAAAGTGCATATATGCTTTAGCCCTGAAGGAAGTTTTTACTAAGAAATACAATCAACGTATGGCCCAAACTGAGGATTTTGTTTCTCAAAGTCTCTGTAGTAAAATTCTACATCAAAATGAGTGAACGGAAAGATAATAAAGAGGGGCTCCGTGGTCAAATTCAGTTTAGTTATCCACCTTGTTCCCACTAAAAAGAGTCCTTATAATATGGACATAGGGGAAAAGTCACAAGTCTCCAATCTGATGTTAAAACGGTGTTAAATGCCACTACAAGCAAGTGCAATTTGGGTTGAAATCCAAAAACGTTCAAATAATTATATGGTCTGTACATTTTCCTCTTTGGAATGTGCATACCCATTAATTGTTTTGTTTATGTCCGATTGATTTATTGTTTCAAATTTTGCTCTGCAAGAGCATCAAATAAAATGGCATTTTACACCATTTAACGTAAGGTTAGAGACTTGTAATTTTTTCCCACTTCTAAGGGGACTCTATCTATTTGAAAATGAGTGCATCACAAACACTTAGTTGACCTCGGAACCCCTCTTTAAGGTTGACTTTGACGAATGGTGTGTCACTATATAGATACATGGCAACTCACCCCGAAAGCACAACACATTTGGTGGCTTTGAAGGGAAAATAAATAACAGAAAGCATACGAAGACGACTGCAGTGGCATCGGTTACATATCTAAAATAGAAAAAAAAGATGAATCATAAAATATGCAACATGCGGCATGGTGGGAATACAATCAGGTGAGGTTTGGGTGCACATAACACTGATATAAGAACAGGTGGTTTGACAACTCCACGTTTTGACCAATTTATGCTCTGGGCCTAATTTCACAGAGCTGCTAAGCACAGCAATTTGCTTAGCATGAAATTTCTTTCTTGATAAAAACAGGATTAGCCTACCAACCAAATTTCCACGTGATTTTCAGGATAAGCAAATGACAGCTGAATACCAGTAATAAGCAATTTGCAACACACGGAAATTTGGTTGGTAATCCTGTTTTTATCAAGGAAGAAATTTCATGCTAAGCAAACTAAATGTGCTTAGCAGCTTTATTAAATTGGGCCCTGATCACTATGTCTCTGAAGAAGACGATCAGAACATAACATCGAGTTGGTCAAACCGGTTCTTTTCAATTTCGGAACCACCGCAACTCATAGAGACAGTGTTATGTACATGGTATCTCCGTAAACCTCACTGTAATGAAGTTTAGAAGATGAATCATGTTATATTTCCCGATAGAAATAAAATAGAATAACGTCACTCTTATAACCCTGCTGTGCAGCGTGAAAATATATGACCAGCGTTATACAGTCGTACTTTTTAAGGTGGTTGGTTTGAATAAGTGTGCAATGTTTGTTTTTGGTGAATACAATCCCTTCTCAAAAAATAAATGGTCAATCAGAAGGGTAGATGTCCTCTAAATCCCAGGAAACACTTTTCACATTCCACCCCCCCCCCCACAAAAAAAACCCTGAAACATGCCTAAGTGGCAATAATATTGTAATATTTTACGTTGCGTAGGCCTATTATTTCGTTAGGGTTACGCACACAATGTGAACAATAATACTGTAATGAAGTAATTCCCTAACCAAAATTTGTATTGAGGTTATTATCTCTCAATTCTGGTGATTACATGGTCTCAATTTTCATAAAGCTGTTTATTGGTAAGCGCACTGTAGCAAAACAAGACTTGTGTAAAAAAAGGTCAATATCAATAATCAAGATGAATAATGACGCAGTGTGTGGGCGTTTTACAATGGGCTTGTTTTGTAGCTTCTTTGATCTGCTTTACAAAAACTGCAACGGTAGGTCGGCCTGCTCTTAGCTTGCTGACAGAACACAACGAGTGTAAATCCGCTTAAATTGGCACCCTGTAAGCAGTGGCGACACAAAAAATTATACATATTTTTTGAAGGCCTATTTATTTGTTTATGTATTATTATTATTGTTATTTTGTTTACTTGATGTTATTTGTTATTATTATTATTATTATGATCATGTTTTATATGTTGTATATTACTATTTATTATTATTGATTTTGATTTGTATTATTATTATTATTATTATTATTATTATTATTATTATTATTATTATTATTATTATTATTATTATTATTATTATTATTATTATTATTATTATTATTATTATTATTATTATTATTATTATTATTATTATTATGTATTGATTTTTTTAATTGTTTTTTCCCCCTTGTTTTTTTTTATTTTATTTTTTTTTTTTTTTGGGGGGGGGGTTGGGCAAGCAGGGGCAAAGATTGTTTTTAGGGGGCTATTTGATGTATCGAACCAATCATTTGTGTATTTTGTTTTGATCACATTATCTCATTTGGGGGAGGCACAAGGGGGAAAGGGTTCTGAGCAGGGGGGGGGGGGCCTCCGGCCCATTTTCCCCTCTGGTGACGCCAATGCCTGTAAAGCAGAAATTGTCGGCTTTTGACACTGGACTCTTGCTGATGAGGGAGAAACACTGCGGCATTGTAATACCGCAGTATAAAACGTTTGTGCGTGAGTGATTCGCTAAGTGTCTCTCCATGGTATAGTACCGACACGTACACAAATATTTTGGTAACTGTCAACGACCAGTATTCGCTCTTTATGTACACGATATAACCAACCTGAGAAAGTTTAAGCTCAATCGGTCATTGGAGTCATACAGAAAAGTATTTAGGTCATGGTAAAAAAAAACCTATTTCGCCCGGTCGGATTACTGTTACGCCCGGGCGGTTAATAGTTTTTTTTTTTTTTTTTTTTTTTTTTTTGACCATGTTCTTAATACACTTCCGTACAGTCATGAGGAGTAGTGAAAACAAAAATATCGGGGTCTGGGTCTTGCGAGATCAAAACGAATTGTTTGCTCATTTCTTTAAAACTAAATAGCCTTTCAATCAATAACAATAACAAGGAAGTTTTCCACCGTGGCCATCTTTATACCATATAGTTATGTGTAAATCAGCGAATATAAGTATCCTTACCAACATCGTGTCTAAATTGATAGTTTTTGTTTTTGTTTTCATATTTATCTGAGTTGTCGATTGTAGAGGCGTGTGACGAATGCCGCACTTATGTCAATAAACACAATGCTGTTAATAAATGTATACAATTAAGACAATTTCTATCAAAACAAACACAAACATCTGGGGACTTTATCTAATACAGAATTGTTACAAAACATATATAATTATGATTTGTAAAGAAAACCAATTAAAGGGTCTGTATACGTTTGGTAATGACTCTGAAAATTAATGGTAAGAAGTGCAGCAGCTTTGGATAGTATAATGCATTTTGAGAAACTTTTCACTTCGAAGTACTGCGGTTATGGATAAAAATATCACTTTTTATCCCGAAAATTTGAATTTGAGAAGCGTTGCTGCAGTTAAGTTTCTCAGATAGTGTATTCCAATTGCAGATTATTATTCCTGCGTGGACATAACCGCTCCAGATTTTCGGCAATGTCTCAAAAACGCTACTACTTTCTGAAATATAATTTTCACAGGTTAGTGTTATGGAATATATCTACAACTATATAGGATTGAAACAAACAGTGGGTTCCATATACCAAACGTATGCAATCCCTTTCAGGTATAAGTATATCAAAATTACGTTTCTTTGGGAAAAAAAAACACACCAAATAATTTTGTTTTCCTTTTTTATTTTAGTATCAATTACCATAAGCGGAAGGTGATTTGTTTTAATTAAGGGATATCTTTGATTATGTCAACTTGGTAATTGGGGAAAAAAGGTAAATTGCCTTGGACACAGATGTTTTATTTGTTGTTTTTTTGTGGCAAAGAGGAGATAGGGAGGTGGAGATGTTATTATAAATTCTCTTAATAGCAGTGGCATGCCTATAAACAGTTTGTAATACTTACTCGGTAACTGGAAAAAGCCCCGCCCATCCCATTGCGTTTGGGATGAATGACAGTTCTTTTGTTAACCAGAGAAGTGCAAGAGCTACGAAATGTACCAATACCCATGACTCCGCCCACCTATTGTTGAATATTAGAATAATAAAAACAATTAACATCATTTACAGTATATATTTTATGATACCGACAACCGCGGGCACTTCGTGGCTTTAAATTAGCATACAATGTGCAAACAATTAAAAACGACTTAATTTAAAATAAAAACCTGATCAATAACTCAAAGCAGCAAAACCTGTTTTGATTTTTTTGATTTTGTTTTAGTATTTTTGTAAGAAGAGAGTCAAGATTGTCTCTTTGGTGGTCTATTACGTCTTGAAAAGTAGCAACAATGTCTCATTTAAACATGGCGAGTCTATAACTGGAGGTGTCTACCCATTGGAAACGACGACTTTAACACAATAATTTGTGTGTTTTTGCCGAGCAAGAACGTCCTCGCTTCGCTTTATTGTGTAAAACCAAAACGTTAGTATCGGTAACTAAAGATCCAAAACAAAGGGTGAACAAAGAGAAGTTTTTGATAAACGGGGTCGACAAACATTGTGCGTATGTGTCAAAATGTCAATGAGCCAAATGAAAGTACTAAGTAATAGTTGTAGGCTCAGCACCCCATGCATGGCATCACAACATTTCAATGTAGTAAACAGCGCCCGGATAGGAATTTAGTCACTAAACGTGTGTACATTTGGAAAACTAAATACATTCTAATTAAATTAAATGACCTAGAATTTGCACAACAGAATAATACTCTGACTTCTTGCATAAAAAGTCCGCAGCAGCTTTTTGTTAAGTTGTCATAATGGTGGCTTTTTCCTTGACGAAGTAGGATTCCGTAAATGGGCATCGTCAAAGAATATTACGTCATGCACGGAGTGCCTGGTATATAGCTCCTTAGCAGACAAGCTAAAGCCGCGTCCGAATCAAGCGACTTTGGCTATGGCTGTAGCTATCGACTGCAACAACAACGTTGAAGATTGTGGTTCATATCCGCTGCAGAAGCCATCAATTTGGAGATGGCCTTTTAGTCTGGCTTAGATTTTTTGAATTTTCTTTTTAAAATGAGCAAAGTGGAGACCAGCCAACGCTGTATGAAAAAAGAAAATATAAATTATATAAATAAATAAATTAAAACATTAATTGGTATTTGTTGATTAATATTCTACTTACGACATTGGACCGAGAGCGTCGTACTGTGCCCGAATGACAGCACTGATTTTCTGCCCTTTCTTGTTTTGCCCGTCTTTGCAGGAGAAACACGAGCTGCAATCACGACAGCATCCGAGTATCCTGCGGGGGATAACCAACAAGTCAATAATTCACACTCTTCAAAATGTGATGACTCTCAAGGGATTTAAAAACACATCGAGCAAGTTCTGAAAAAAATATTTTGTTCAAGAATATAGTTTCACCTTTTGAACCGTGCTTGTTCAAAGACAAAATGACGTAACTTTAAAAAAACCCGATATAAGACCATTCTAGGGCCCATAGCTTGTGGTGTAACCTGATGGGGAGGCAGTGCGCACCCCCCCCCCCACACACACACACATTCTATTTTTTACATCCCTGTGGAGACATCTTTTGTTCTTTCCTTTGTCCCTGTAGTTAAGAACCTCCCATAGACTTTGTACACAAAATTCCTTGTGGAGCACCCAAGTCTTTAGAATTCCCCTATGGAGACCTTTTGTTTTCCCTTTTCTGTTTTATTCTCGGTCTCCATAAGGTAGTGAATATGAAGGCACTCAGAACCCCCAATTATGTCCTTGCTCCCCGCTCCCCCACCCCGCCCCTCCACCCATGCAAAATATGTCTGGTTACGCCACTGGAAATGTTGTAAAAATGTACCTTCTGTCAATGAAGAAGAATTGCAACCATAACCATCCAACCAGAATGCACAAAATCATTGCCGGTAGTGAGAATACCAGCCAAGAAGCGAAGTTAATACCGGCCTCCTCTCCGTACAAGCTGTGAGAGAAAAAATATTACCAACTCAAAACATGTACGACTGTAGTATAAATCCGAATTCTTTCTTGGCTCCTCATGGAAGGTTTCTATGAGGAATCGGGCAATATATAAAATAAAATGATAAGCTGAGGCGTACAGTTCTGTTTTAATCTCAAGACAATGAAAGCAAAGATAACGGGGGAAAATTTTCGTAACCGTGCTTTTTATCAGGGCTTGGAGACTATAGACTGTGGTTGAAAACGAGACCTTGGTCAGTAAACACAGCTTTAGGGGAAAGATCTCCAAGTTCATTTCTTTTATGTTCCCTTTCAAAGCTCCCAATAAGGGAGAGAACAGTTTTTTATTTGCTCAGTATAAGCCTCATGTGATGGATTTTGAGGTTTACGTTTTGAGGTTCAATTTGAGCAATTAGGCAGGATGGGTATACTCAAAGAATTCCGAGGACGTCTCTTGTTTTTAATGACAAGCCTGTGCCCCCTTTCTGTCAAAGTCTTGTTGTCATTTGTATTTTGTATTTGATGTCTCTTTAATATTGTTGATTTTATTCATTCATTCATTCATTCATTCATTCGTGCATAATGGTTTGTTAAGATCATTCGTCGCAGACAAAAGATGAATTGCACATGATTTACAGGAAACAAAAAACTATGTCAATATTACACAATAAACAAAAAAATGCTGAAAATGCGGTAGTACAATGCAGGGTGGATAAGAAAATGACTCAAAGAGCAAGAACCTTAAAAACAAAAGACACGATTTTGTTTTTAATTGGCCACAACTAAAAACAAAGACAGCAAGAAAACCAGCTAACAAGAATGGGGACTCTAAAGCCATCTATTGGGAGTCTGGGCAACTAAGGAGCATATTCTTCCATACAGTCCTTAAGACCCCGGTTATTAAAAATAATATATATATTCCTTATTTTTATAAAAAATATTGTTCATGCACCTTTTTTATTTGTCGGAGTCTTTAGGTTTTTTGTTTCATTTTTGCGTATTTTTACTGGTGTACTTTTGCTTAAACTTTTCTTGTGTAATTTTTGTACAGGTATTTTTTATTGTTACGTGCCCTCGAATAGTCTGGTCCCGGGGAGAGCACTCTATAAATTGAATACATTTGTTTTTATTTTTTTTATTTTTGTTTATTAAAGTTCTTTGTTTGCAACATGTGCGACACTGTAGCATGAGACCTTTATGTAGCTCGTTAAAGTAGCCGATGCCCCACACTTAAATGAGGTTTGGGCCTAAATGTAAATCGGGCCTAAATGTAGATCGGGCCTAAATGTAGATCGGGCCTTAAGATGAAATGGGCCTAAATGTAAATCGGGCCTAAATATAGATCGGGCCTAAATGTAGATCGGGCCTAAATGTAGATCGGGTCTTAATAAAGAAATGCAGCCCCTATACCATGTACCTAAACGTAGTACTGAACTTTTCCTGTTCGTAGCCCGGGTTACACTTAAGGAGATGATTGGGCATACGTCTAGGTCCCAGACTACATCTGCGGGTGCCGCACTAGCATTCCATTGTCTCATTTTCGAATTCACCCATTTTTTTCAAATCTGTAAATTATTCTTATGAATGGCCCGTACAGATCTATGTTATAAGCGTAGTTCAAGCCCACTGAGCAAACCATTTTCATCATAGTTTAAACGCCAGGATGTCAACTGGGTCACAAAAGGTGATAACTCTGAATAATAATTACGTACCCGCCCACCACTTCGCTGAGTACGAGGTTTGTACCCGTCCCCGTTAGTGTCGCCGTACCACCGAACGATGCAGAACATGCTACACACAACATCATGCCTTTACATAAATTGCTCTCTGCTGGTGATAAGACAGAGAGGTCGATATCATGTGATTTGTCTTGCTCGGTTGAGGGTTTTACAACTTTGACATCGATGTCAGCTTCGTTCTTCTCGAGTAATTCTAGTTTACTGTAAAGTAATAATAACAAAGTTCCTGGGTTGGTGTTTGCGTGTATAATTATGGAAACTTATAAACCACACATGTGTGGTATTAACTCACACTTCGTCTTTCCGACAGATATGCAGATTTATGAATATGATACATTTTGTGCAGCACCTTGTAAGGTTTAAGAAGGTGCTAGTGGTGCGATCTGCTGCCAACAATACCAGAACACCCGGGTGAACCCCATTCTCTTAATGATAAGTATACTGGGTTCTTTTACGTGCATTACACCCCACGGGACCTACGGCTTTACGTCCCATCCGAAGGACAAAGCAATACTGTTCAATGTCTCGCTTTTAATAAAACAAGTGTCATGACTACCGGGACTCGAACCCACATTCTGATGATCAGAAATACCAGAGCTAGAATCCGGTGTGCTAGACCGACAGGCGTTTCTAACGAATATATTTGTGGGTCTTATTGGCGATTTTGGGTACAAGTTGTAAATAAGTGACGTCATGGATTATGCCACGTCATGTACCTGTTCAGCACAATTGGCATTGTACCACCAGCTTAAAGGGACACGTACAATCATCCACACAAATGCCTCGAGATTGTGTGGTTTTCCTTATACTTCGTGTGAACTAAACACGGTCCGCCATTTTGTGAAGTCAAAAATTTGGTTCTACAAACTGGAGGGCCGTGTTAGTTAACGAAGTAAAAGGAAAACCACACAATTTCGAGGCATATTTGTGTGGATCATCATATTATTCTGGTTTTAAAATTATTTCCAACCATATTCATTTCATAACAAACGCTGTCAAACGCTTTGTATAGCCCAAAGCGCCCAATCTAAGGCAATGTGTCCCTTTAACCTTATTTTCACATCCTCGTCCATGCTGGATGGGCTTTCAAGCTTCTTCGTGGTTGTTGTTTGTTCCAATGGGTATTCCATGCCATCTGTCGTCTGCACGATGTCGAAGCTTGATTCCATACAGCCGTTTTCGTTTGTTTGTTCCTTGTTCTTCGACTCAACATTCTATAAATAAATACCATAATCATATTTTTTAACAACTACACTAATATATGGGATTTGAGGCATGGCATGGTTATTTATCAATATATATTTGGTTTGCGGTAACACCATGTGTATATCTACTTGCTATGTAGATTTTGTTCTTGAGAACTTGTCTTTTATTCTACTGCCGCGGAGTAGATCATCCAGAATTCGGGAGACTTCTCAGTTCTGAAAAGAACTGTCCTGCTTATTAACGACTACCTGTGCAGGAGGTAGGAAATCGGGAGGGACTACTACTTTCACTATTACACTATATTAATTTACTTGGAAACAGTTTTACGAAAAGATTTTTCGCACTTTAACCTTACAGACAAACGTCAATATTTCTGGTTAAAAAAGAAGTAAAGTTGATCAGAGCAAACACCATTTAAACCTTCAGATACAAAATTATGCAAACACCTCTGAGTTTGCGGGAAAATGTTCAAAATTGCGTTGTGATCTAAAGTGCATTTTTGTTACAGTATTTTTTTCACTCTCTTCTTTCTTCTCTTAGTAAAATAAAGTAGTTTTGGTAAATGCCGGTTACCAGCCGAATATTTAGGAGATTTTCCTTAGTATGGAAAACAATATTGACGAGCATGTTCTTCTCCTTGGTGTGTACATTTGACAGCTTTATACAATTGGGCCAAGTTTCCCAGAGCCTCAAAAAAATGAAATGCTTATAATATTTTTTTTGCTAAGCGAATGGCACAAACCACTCACAAGCAAACATCATAAGCAGGACAGCTCTTTTCAAAATTAAGTATATAGACTCCTGAATTTTACTCCGATGACATTAGAATGAATAGCAAGACAAGTTCCCAAAGACAAATCTACACAGCAAAGTAAACATGTGTTACCGCACACTGACTATACCTCGCCATACAATGCCTCAAAACCAATAAACAATCCATAATGTATTTCAACCAACAGGTAACAGTTTTCTGCTTAGCCAAAACACTACAGTGTTCAGTGTATTACAAGAAGTACTCATCAACTGATCTACTGTCTTGGTCTACAACCACGCAATAATTAGCATCCCCAATCGGGTTCATCTTTTTTCTTGCAATTCTGAAAGAAGGAGAGAAACAAATCCTTTCAGACTCAATTATAAAAGGTCTTGAGAGAAAGTTCATTGTACTGTATATCCTCCACTTGATCAAGGTAATTCTTTCAATGGCATTGTATTAAAAACGGTATTAAAAGCCACGGTCCGCTGAACTACCAACAAAGAATTATAACCCCAACAGAAATCCCATTATCAGAGAAAGGTTGCTGGAGAAAGGCAGAAGTTGAAGCGAACACGACCCACCGAGGGCGCAATTTATCTACATTTTTTGGACTGTCCACTTTCTCAATGTTCTATTGGGAGATACTCACTGTGTGACTTTGTGTTTGTACGGAAGAATAGTGCCATAGGGTTTTTTTCCAGTCAATTTCAACAAGAATTCAGTCAACACCCATCTCATTCAATTCCTTGTAAATATTAATGCATCAGCATTCAACAGTCAAACAACCCACAACAAAAATATGAAAAACAAAATAGGGTCATTATGTAGCGAAGATTGTTCAGTTTCGCAAGCTAATCGCAAGAGGCTGGTCAACCATTCAATGTCATTAATTGTAAACAGGTAGTAGAAATTCAACTGAAGATTTGTGAAATTGTAGTCTTGAAAGTCTGTAAATGAAACAGAATGACTAAAATCAAACTAAATGAAAAGAATGAAACCGTGTGTGCACGAGAACGAAATTGAATGCAACAGTAGATAAAAAGAAAAAAAACCTTTACTTATATGTTAATTTTGCATCGGGGTTAAGAATTTATAATAATATAATTTGTTTTACCCTTACACTGATGTGTATTAAGCACTTTATCCCATGCTTTCCCGAGTTCTGTAAAAAAAAAATCCACAGTCAAATCACTCGGGTGGGATTCGAACCAACGGCATTTGCATTGCTAGAGCAGATGTGGTCATTTAGCAATGCAAAGGTCGTTGGTTCGAATCCCACCCAAGTGATTTGACTATGGATAATTTTTGTTTACAGAACCCGGAAAGTACTGAGTATAAAGTGCTACAAACACATCGGTGTAAGGGTGAAACAAAATATAAACCCTATACTGTCTGAATGATATAGAGAAACGTGCGCGAATCTGAATGCGTTTTAGTGAAACTAAATATGTATATCTCTTCTTCTTCGTTGCTGAAATTAATCGGTAAACCTACATTGTGTACTTGAAGTTTGCAATGGCTAAATTTATTCAGGTACACATGGTAAAACTTTATTTAGATTCAGGCACATGGTTCAGACTACATTTAGGTTTGCGCTACAACTAAGTCCCGGGCAACTCCCAGGCCTTCATCAATGTGCAAATAAAGCAACACCCATGGCTACATTCTGGTTAAAAGAACTATTGAGTAAATTAATTGCAACTCTTGTATGTTCAGTACAGTATACTTTTCTTTAATCATTGACAAAGCGCATGATATTTGGTTAACAATTAATTTGGAAAACTTGTTCATAACTGGGAAAAAAGGGGGGAAGTACCATATCCATAATGACTGAGCACTGTAATCGGTACTCACTGAATCATCTCTCCCAACGATCTGTGCGAGTACTGAATTAACAATTGGCACCATCATGGCGGTGGTGGCGGTATTGCTGATCCACATGGATAAAAAGGCAGTGACTGACATAAAACCAAGCATCAACCTGTGGGAGTGTAGAAAAAGAAAACTATAAGCCTTCCACACTTTTGTTGTTTTTCCTATAACGGCACCGGTACAAAAAACAACTCAAAGGCATGAAAAAATTATGTTAAAATGTTCGCCATTACGGACAGTGTACATTTCCAAACAATATTGTAAAGTAGACTTTTCACTATTTCTAAAATCTCGCCTGTAACGCTTACAAATGCAAATGCTGGAATTGATGTATACAGCTAGATGAACAAACCATCTTCTTAGAAAAATTGTTCATGTTAAAAAGTTAACAAGTTATTAATACAATTGAATTGTTACGAGCCGTGAGTTTTCTAGTTGGAGAATTTTCAAGTGAAAACATGTATTTGTGTCACAGCCGGTTTTACCTTTTTGGTTGAGCACCGCACAGTAGCAGCACCCTTAGGGCAATACGCCGATGTAGATTCCAGTGTTGTATTGCAACAGCTATCATCAATCCTCCCATACACAAGAAGTTTGTATCCTTTAGGTAGTTACGGCAGACATCATCTGAATCTTGAAGACCAAGTAGAGGAAAAAGCAAGACCGGCAGGAGAGCGGTGACGGCAAGGGGGACTACCTCGCAGGTCCAGTAACCCGCCATAACAATCACCACCCAGCCACATTTTGCTGGCTGGAAAATGGGGGGAAAAGGTTAGTTTCCAAAATTTGTGAATATTGCATTCCATCAATAACTTTTGGATAGAGTAAATTGTTATAACTGAACACTGTATAAAAGTTTGTCTAAGAGTATTTTTAAAATGTAGTAATTCAACGGACCTTATGCATTGACGTCATCGCAGCGCCATAGAGGTAACATGACCTTCTTTTGACCTCTAGCCGAGGGCGCCCTACTCAAATGACGTCATAGTCATAGTACGAGTAAAAGCAGTCAAGATTTGTTTTATAACACCCAATAGGGCATAAACGCCTGGTAGCCTACCGTTGCTATGGGTATAGTGCATGGGTTATAGCACCTTGGTTTCTATGAGTGTAGCGCGTCACGTTTGCGCGGCTTTCTAATACAAAAATAAGACATATCACGTGACGCGCTCTAAACCAAGACAAAGACAGACTATTGATAAGGAGTGTTATAATTTACAAAATGAACAGCTTCAAGCGCCATGGTTTTCCCCCGAGGCGAAGGAGGGGAAGGGGAATATAACGCTCCATCACAAACAAACCTGAAGTGACAGTTGACCTATATATATTTTTGTTTCTCTCTGAAAGGCACTGAACACGTTTGAAAATTGTCAAAGACCAATGTTCTCACTTGGTGTATCCCAACATATGCATAAAATAACAAGCCTGTGAAAATTTGGGCTCAATTGGTCATCGAAGCTGCAAGAAAATGATGAAAGAAAAAACACCCTTGTTGTACAATTGTGTGCTCTCAGATAGGAATAAAATCTTCTTGCAAGAAGTTGTTATTATTTTAGTGAGAAATTACCTCTTTCTCAAAAACTACGTTACTTCAGAGAGAGTCTTTTCCTACAATGTGTTATACTATCAACAGCTCTCCGTTGCTTGTTACCAAGTAGGTTGTTACGCCAATATTTGTTTTGAGTCATTACCAAACGTGTACGATACCTTTAATCGTTCTCCTTTTAACTGTTTATGCGTTATGTTTAGTTTACTTTTTGCTGTATTCATGAAAAATTTATAAATAGGTAAGCACAAACACAGAATTGGCTGTTGCAAACTGAGGACCAACCAAAATGACCTATACTGTACATGACATCACAATTATAAATGACCCTAGATTTCAACCCCAAATTTCTATATCTATTCGGGACTCATACACTCGTGGATTTATTTTGTTCACCCCCCAAGAAAAAAAGAAATAAATATATTATGTAGTAAATAAAAATAAATAAACAATAAATAAACAATAATAACAATAAAGAAATAAAGAAAAACAGGGGTGACTACCCTAGCCCCGTCCGCAGAAAAAACATGCCCGAAGAGTACTTCTGACTCTCAGGAGATACTTCTCCATTTTAGGCCAGCCCCACTTCCCACATTCTCTTCTCGTACTGGAATATTATCATTACTAATTAAGCCAACCGGGATTGAGACTTAACTCAACAAGTTCGTTCCGAATAAAAAAACCTCATTGGACTGGGGTTTACTGCGGAATGTCACCTCATTATAAGATCTATAGTGTTATGCAAATAAGGTGTTTTGTGTTCGTTTGCGAAGTACTCAATGTGGCTAGTACTGCATAGCATTCAGGTTGGGCCGCCCGTGTAACAGAATGGAAGGCAAGCTCACGTACCGTAGGGTTTGGACTAACATCAAACAGCTCTAACGTGGGATTTGGACGTCCCGTTTTCTGACGAACTTTACTTGTGAATTTATCAACATTAATACCATTGCCACTCATGTGCATTTACAAATATATCGGCAATAACTGTTGCATTTGATATTCTTTGTAATATAAGGATTGGTCGAGTTTGAAAGAACAAGAAGTATGAACCTTGTGCGTTTTTCTCACTGGCCAGAAGATGATACTAAAGACTACAGTATATTCAAAACAACATTATTGTTGAGTCCTTCAGTACATATCGTGAGTTCCACTACATACTTTTAACTTCGTGAGTTGCCGTATACTGCAGTGTTAATCTTTACGACCAAAGCCAAGCACATCGTTCCAACGACATCTTGTTGAGGCATGGAGGTATAAGACCACAAGGAGTTTGAGCGGCCCGCCAAGCCCCAACAGGGTAATTACTGACAAATTATCTGATTCCTCCATGGTTCAGGTAAGGATTAGGAACACACCTATAATTATCATTTAGCCACAATCATAGACTTAAAGTATTGCTATTGGCAATTAGATTATCAATCAAACTGATTATGCTTAATTTCTTGGTCTGTTCATTGACAATAAGCTTTCCTGGAAACCTCATATTGATTATGTAAAATTATTGGTCGTAATATTGGAAGGCTTAGATCCTTCCTTCCTCAGCACACCTTCACTGCAAAAACTGGGGTTTTCAAATTGACACCATGGGTGTTGTCACATATAGATACCAAAAAAGAGTCAATGTTACACAATAGGGTGGTCAAACAACACACAATTTTGCCAACACAATTACATTGGTGTTACTTTAACACCCTAAAATCTTAATTTTGATTCTCTCTTCGGTATCTATAATAGACTATGTGTCGCAGTTAACTCGCACAACACTTTGGTTTTGTCATACATTATTATGGCATTTTAGTCTGGTGGTAATGCTTCAAGCACTGTATTGTATAGTTGTATAGTAACTCACATTATCTAGTCCGTACTGATCCCCTCTTCAGCCATTTTAAAGCTGTCAAAGTCTTTTTAAGATTGTTTGTTTGTGAATAATTGTTAGTTTGGGACAAAGGGACAAAGGTCGATCAAATATGAAATAATGAAGAAAACACATGTTTGATTGTGGCCACCCTATCTCTGATACAGTCCCCTACTGTGGGTGTGTGTGTGTGTGTGTGTGTGTGGGGGGGGGGGGGGTCATTGATGGTTTTGTGTTTTTTTAGTTTATGAACCAACTTTGCCTTCCTTGATTATTATCACATTTCTGGTATTTTTAGTTAGCTCTTGATTTGCTTGTTGTCTTATTGTACATTGTTTATCATTTGATAATTTCTTCATTGTCATTCTATTGTTTATCTTATAGGTTCATTGTTGTTTATTATTTTGTGTTGTAGCCTGGGTCCTTCTTATCATTTGATGTACCCTGTGTACAAATAACATAGTTAAAGGGGGCCCATATACGACAAGCTGTTCTTTTTGTGGACCCTCCACTTCCAAGCTATGTTGTAATTTTGTTCCACTACATTATGAATGTACAGTTCCATTCTGTCTATATTGGTCACAATCATGTGAAATAAAGTTTAGTCAATAGTAAATAATAAAAATAATAATCTGTTTGCTAAATTACCCAACTTGGGCTTGAATTGTAACATTGATGGGTTTTTCGGTTGGTCCTCAATTCAGAGACGGGGAGTGACTGAGGAAGCTGTAAGCGTTGGACGGAGACTGGGAACGCCTTGAGGCAGACCAAGCAGCCAGCAGCGAGCTCCCGTCCAGGCAAGCTCCAAGAGACATTGATGAGACTGTTTCGTGAGTTACAAGAAGAGGGAACATCTTTGTGCTGACGACCCTCAAGAGACTGTGACCAGATGGGAGTTGAAGATCTATGGATATGTGGTATGTGTGTGTGTGTGTGTGTTTCTGGACGTGTGGATCTTGACGTACATTGGAGTTCACCAAAGGACCAAGGTAAAGAAAACTTTGCCCTATCCGACCTCCACTTTTTAAATTTGCTTGATCATGAACGATTCAGCTGTTTGAAAAGTGTCACCACTTTGAAAAATGTTGGACTTTATCTTCAGTTTTGCTTTAAAACGAGCAACTCACAGTAAACATACAGTAAGGTTTGCGGGGACACCATATAATTTGTTTAATGTTTTTATTATATGGAAATTTTACTGCTGTACAATGGAAAACAAATTTCTTGTGTTTTCACATGATGAATAAATTTAATTGAATTTATTGAACATAAAACTATTTCTGATGAGTTTGGACAGTTCAGAACAGCGGTTAAGCACGTCAATCATAAAATCCTGAAGTCAAATGACCTTTCCAAAAACAAAAACGCAAAGAAAAGAAGAAAATTGACTATTGGTAGAGCGCAAAAGTGGAGGTCGGATAACGCAAGTTGACCTTCAAGATAAAGACAAGGTGAAGACTGCGAATGGTAGGAGAAGATCTAACCCGTTCTCTTACAGAGTACCTCCCCTTTTCTATTCCCCCTTCCCCTCCATGATGTTCGGCGATCTTGTTGATGTTGTCCTTTCTTGTAGAGCTTTCAGGTGACATCAGAGTTTCTTGGCATTTCTTGATTTGCATATTGGTCGAAGCCAATGATGCTTTGTAATTAGGAGACTGGTCTCACTGAGAATGTATGTCAGGGTTGATACTTCAAGTCGTCAGTTGTCATGTTTATTTATAACTGCCATGATTTTATATTATTTTTTTCAAATAGCGTAATGTTTATGAAAGAAAAGTCAAAAATCCAACTAAAAATTTCATTTATAATAATTTTCAATAATTCTTCTTTAAAACAATTTGTTTGTATAAAATAATAGCAACAAAATAAATTAAGACACAAATAAATAAAGTCTGATTCTTTCTAGCTCGCTGCTTCGCTTTGTTCTGTGGGCACAAACCCGCCACAATAGGTGTTTTTGGAAGAAATCATGCAGTCAAATAGTTCAGTTCAATCACCATTCATTTGTTGATTGATGTTTGATTTAGGAGTAATAAATATATAATTTAGAACAGCTAAATTAATATTTACATATTCCTAATATCAGCATTGCATTAATTTTGAATGTAGATATTTTCAACTGAGTATAAAAAAAACCTTAAATGTTTGACAATAAAAAAACAATAAGACAATAAATATTTCAAACCGCCATTTATTTGTTGATTAATGTTTGATTTAGGAGTAATAAATATAAAATTTAGAACAGCTAAATTAATATTTACATATTCCTAATATCAGCATTACATCAATTTTGAATGTAGATTTTCAACTGAGTATAAAAAAAATAACCTTAAGTGTTTGACAATAAAAAAACAATAAGACAACAAATATATTTCAAATCACCATTCTTTTTTTGATTAATGTTTGATTTTTGGAGTAATAAATATAAAATTTAGACCAGCTAAATTAATATTTACATATTCCTAACATCAGCATTACATCAATTCTCAATGTATATATTTTTATGTGTGCATAAATGACATAAAGTCTTGAAAATTAAAAACATTAAGACAACAAATACATACCACAATAAAGCTGTAACCATTGCTAAATCAAACCAAAATTCAAATAAAGAAATTGGGGGGGGGGGGTCTTGTAGCAAACACGCGTTTTAAAGATTTAGTCCCGAAATGCAAATATTTTAGAAATTAATTATTTATGGTTCATTGCAAACAACTTCCCTGAACCACTTGTTTATGGGCACTGAGAACAAATGAACTGGAGAGAATAAGAGGGACACGGAGCAGATCATCCATGGTGAAACATGTAAGTGATGCCTAGGTTTGTATGAATGGTGAGACAGTAAAGGCCTAGGTATAGTTACAGTAAAGGCCTAGGGTAGTTACAGTAAAGGCCTAAAGTATTAAAATTATTGGCCTAGATATAAGACTAACTCTTTCTCTCTTTCAGCAGGTTTACTGCCAATAGGTAAAGTATAAGGTGTGACTGGTGTAGTACTTAGTCTTGATTCAAAGATATCCAATCTCATTTCCTTAGCGGTGACACAATACAAAAACGTTCACATTTAAAGGACAGTAAAAAAAAAACAAGTCCCTAAACGAATAAAAGAACCAAAACTAAGACCTACCATCAGTAAAGGTAGACCTTGAGTAGACGATGGAGACCCTCCTTTTGATGTTCCTTATAAGTGACTGAAAGACCAGTGAGGTCGGCTGTTTGCAGCAAGGGTCGGGTACAACAGGTGAAGTATCAGGTAAAAGTATCAGAGGGTAAAAATAACGTTTTCCTCCACAGCTTCTAACCTTTTTTACAGCCTCTAACCTGGCCTCCGCGAGTCCGCAGGCTGTACATTTTTTTTCTTTTTCCACAGTCTGTAATCTGTTTCATTTGAAAAAGTGGATATTATGGCAAACAATATTGTGCACAGATGGCAAGTCTGGGAGGTGACATTGGTTTGGTGAAGTATTCTGGTTATCTCAGGTAATATGTGGTGAACCTGACTTTGGCTAATAGATGTGACCCCAAAGAGCTAACCTTTCTAGAATGTTTTCTTTCCAGAAGGTGATCACTTTTTCGTCTTGAAGATGTTGATGTATATAGTTGGAGTGCTGAAATCTTCACTGAGCTGAGGCGATGCCTACAAGCAATGGCTGTCGCCATGCAAATGATTTGGTAGTGTATTGGTTATATAAGTTGCAAGTTACTACTAAATAGGACAACTCAATCAAGAAATTCTGATGATGTTGAACAAATAATTATAAACATCACTTTGGAAGGAATAACGAAACATGCATCTACAAATCAGATTTTGAATCTCTCAAACAAATCTCTGAAGTAGTAAAGACAGTTATAACCTGCAGTCAAAATCATTTTGAGAAAGAGTAAGCATGGACGACCAGCCAACCACCGAGATAAAACAACTTCAAGAACCAGATTGCTTAACAAAATGGTGTTTGTACAATCCAATCAAAATGAAATCCTTCATGAAACAATAGAAGTCGGCTCTTATTGCATTTTTTGTAAATGTAAATGTAAATGTATACAATTTTTGTTGTTTCTGTGCCTACTAAATTTTCCCTCAGGTGAGCAGTTTCTTGTGCAGTGGTGAGTACCTGTTTTGGATGAGCATCGTCGGAGGATATATATGTGCAAAGAGTCAACGACAGCCCACTTGGTAAATTTGAAGAAAACAAATAATAATAATATTATTTTCTTTTTCTCCAACATAATTCTAAAAGTGTTTTAAGAGAAGGTTCATCCTACAACCTTTGCCAAGAAGATTCGGTAATGTATCGGGTCGATAGGTTATAAGTTACTGGTGAAAAACCATCTACTATTTGGGACACTCAATCAAGATATTAGCATTAGCACAAAAAATAAAGACAAAACAAAACCTTTGAATGTTGTGTCATGTTGGGTGTGCATGTTCAATGAGTTGGAGAACTGATTGGAGCTGGAGGAGTATGTTCTTGCACATTGCTAGCATGCAGACTTACAGGCACTGAACACGTTTGGTAATTGTCAAAGACCAGTGTTCTCACTTGGTGTATCCCAACATAATATTTATGCATAAAATAACAAGCCTGTGAAAATTTGGGCTCAATTGGTCATCGAAGTTGCAAGAAAATGATGAAAGAAAACACCCTTGTTGTACAAATTGGTGTGCTTTCAGATAGGAATAACAACTTATTGCAAGAAGTTTTTATTATTTTAGTGAGAAATTACCTCTTTCTCAAAAACTACGTTACTTCAGAGGGAGTCGTTTCCTACAATGTTTATACTATCAATAGCTCTCCGTTGCTTGTTACCAAGTAAGTTGTTATGCTAATATTTGTTTTGAGTCATTACCAAACGTGTACGATACCTTTAACTATTCCTCAGAACAACTGATACTCGTATTAAATGGGTTTATCAAAATTCATCTTTCAAAATCTACCGCAGATTGAGACGATGACCTTGGAGATGACTTAAACCCAATCATGAGGCTACTCAACGCTTTTGGACTGCGTGCCGCCATCACGAAGAAGGACTGTGTTAAGTCTAGATAGATGACTCTACACTACAAGTTCCAATTAAACTGATGAAGTGACGTATGAGATGTTGAGGCTAACCAACACTTTTTGGACTGTGTGCAATCAGCTGAATGACTGTGTCAAGTCTAGCTAGATGACTTATAATGCTTTTTGGACTGTCACCAACTAAATAAACACTGTATTAAGTCTAGACCGATGATTCCCCACATGCTCAACTGAAACTTGTTGGACCATGATGGCGCCCTGTATGAAGACACTGGAGGAGAGGACCTTCTTAGGCCGTGTCCGAAATTGTGGCTGCGGCTATGGCTGCGGCTGTTGCTATGGGCCTCATAGTATGCTTTAACGCATGTTCACGTGACGATCAAGCCATATCCACAGCCACTTATTCAGATACGGCCTTAGTTTGTTGCTTACTCAAAATGCTTTTCTTGAATCTGTCAATATCCAGTACCATATTGTACATGTAGCCTGGTACTCACATCAGTTGATTTGATAAAGTTGGCACACCTGGCCTCATGCCAGGCATTGTTGGTTGATCATGAACAATCAAATTCATTAGATTCAAATACAATACCCTTTGGATTTTGATGGTGTTAGAGTAGTTAGGAAATATAACTACAAAGATTGTACTTTTGTAAAGAGTAACAAACGAACAATCATATCAGATTACCAGTGGTGTAATTGATGTACTAGGCCAGGTGCAATTTATGAAGTGTTTTTGCTTGCCGAAACCTTTTGACTAAAAAAATTAGTGTACAGTGTACAATTCAACAATAACTACAATTTTGATTGTAAAGAAAGATTTTGACCAAAATAAACTAAGGTCACCAAATTTAATGCTGGGAAAAATGTTGACAAAATTAAACAACAAATAACCAAATTGATTGCAGGGAAAGATCTGGACCAACATAAACTAAAGTCACCAAATTGAACTCAGACATTTTAAAAACCATGGCAAGAAAAGCTATAGGTTGGTCTTTTCATCATGGAAGAAACTTTGTAAATGATTCATTTGATGCAGGACAAAATCTTTTGACAAAATCACGATGTAATTTTTTACAATTATTTAAGTATTTTGATGTAAAATATTTTATTTTGGGATTAAATAAATCTAGGCCCTTTATCTAGTGAGGCAAACTTTAAAGATTGCTCAATAAGTAAAATTCAAAGTTGTGTAGGAAATTTCAAAGAGTACACTTGAGCGCAAAATAGACAAAATGCATGCTTTAGCGAAATGTGCGAGCAGGTAGCTGTTGTAAAGCAATCACAACCATAGCAAGTCACAGCACCAAGGTTCGGTTTCACAAAGAGCTAAGATTGATCATATCTCAATCGTAATTGCTTAGCAAAGTGTGATGTCACTATACAAATCACTATGGTAATATTGGTAACTCATCTTAAAAATAAATCTTAGTGTTTTGTGAAACCAAGCCCAGTACTCCTCGCCCTAACACTGAACCAAAACTTCACACTCTAATTTAACCCTTGCACTGAAACCATAACAAAAATCCACTCACAGTTTGTCATTATTAACACCTCACCATCAGTACTAACCACTATTCACTCTGCGCATTGAAAAGCAAAATGGTAATTCGTTGTCTGAAACAAGAGTTTTGTCTACTTGCACTCAAAACAGTTTAGTTGTGTAATATATAATTGTATGTGTTCATTGTTTTGGCAGTGTTTATTTACTGTAGTTTAACTGAGGTAATTACATTGTTGCAAAGCCCAAGTAAGCATTACTTATTTATGTTAACTATTGTCTTGACTGTTTTAAAACAATCCTAATCCTACATGTAAATAATGCCTTGCATTTTTTGTTAAGAACCCCAAACGCACTTTATCTTTGAGAGAAGCTCTCAGTGATAAAGTGTAGGCCTACTGAGCACGCCCAATTTAATGTGTTCTAACATTTGTGTTTGCAGCGAGATGCTTTGGTATTATGGGCGTGTCCTAATTTAAAATAGCTCTACACATTGTTGTAAAATACATTTAGTAAGCACTTTGAGATGATCCCTGAAAAAGCACTATAGAACAATCTGTATTATGACTGTCGTATATTATACAAATATTGACTATTTCGAGTGCTATGGTTATAACAACGACTCCCGAGGTGATCCTCTGCGTGTTCTTATAATTATTTTCCTGAGGCGAACCGAGGGACATTAGACCGCTCCGGGGGATCACCGTGGGAGTCATCGTAGTTTTAACCATGGGTATAGTACACTGGTTGCTATGGGATAGTACTTTGGTTGCTATGGAATAGTACATTGGTTGCTACGGGTGGGCCTACAATACATTGGTTGCTACGGGTATAGTACATTGTTTGCTGTGTGTATAGCGCGTCCAGTCTTGCGCGGTTTCTAGTAAAAACTATAAGACATGTCAATGACGCGCTCTTAACCAATCAAAATGCAGATAATTCGTATGGGGTGTTATAATAATATCTTTTGACTGGCACCCCCGAACAAAGATATTTACAAAATAGGGAGACCGGCAACATTGGAGCTAAAAAGCTAAGTTGATGGAGCGCCGGTACGTTAATCCGGAGGTCGCTGGATCAAATCTTGCTCTTTAGTCTTTGTTCATCCCCAAAAACAATATTTTTTGAAATACAAAATTGTCAAGTTTAATTGATCATTAATTACAAGTTAGCCACACACAAAAATGAATTTTTAAAAAGCAAAACAAGCAAACTTGTTTTTCTTCAAGACCAGTTTAATATGATGTCACCATGTTGTCATGTGCCCTGTGTGCATTAGCAATCACTGATACTGTTTCTCATTATATTAAAAGGTACCAGACTATTTTTGTGTTCCATTCTTGGTTTAGTAAGGTCGTATCCAAATTGACGGTATCGGTATAGTGGCTACGCCCATTCTCCAAAAGTTGCTTAGAGCATAAAGAAAGGCTTAGAGTACTTTTGTAATAATTGTATTGCAATTATTCATTCATAATGTGAGAACACTAAAAACAATCTGAAGTAGGCCTATACAGACGAACAACAATACAATTGTGACTTGTTGTAATGTGTAATTTATTTAGATTATTAATACGATATTACCCCAATAATGATGATCTTTGCAACCATTGGTGGGGGGGGGGGGTTGGGGGAGGGGGAAGACAAACTTTGAGAATTGGTAGTTGTCAAACAAATACAGTAAAAGTCCATCTGAAAACTCACTGACAATGAAATTTCCCCAGTACAAACAATAACGAAGAAGTTAGTTTTGGACTAGAGACAAATTTATTTCTAAAGACAAACTTTGGGGATTGGTAATTGTCCCCCAAAAAACAGTAAAGTTCAATCTGAAAACTCACTGACAATGAAGTTCCTCCCAGTACAAATAAAATTGAAGAATTAATTTTGTACTACAGAAAATAAATTTATTTGAAACCACTCAAAAACAAACCCCAGTTTGCTATTAGTAATATTTGTTTTCCCCAAAAAACCAATAACAAGTTCAGGACAGGTATTATTTGGTAATCATAGTTTAAATCTAAAAACTTACTGATTTTAAAATTCATACCATTGGTAACAACTCCAGGGAATATCCCTGAAATGCTGCCAAAGTTGAGAACACATCTTTGAATACCACAACCCCATTGCTTATTTCGATTGCTGCAATCGAAATAACCCGTAAACACTGTATTTTTTGTAGGCGACTAATTATTGATTAACGTTACCGTTCGAACTAGGAAAAGGGAATTTAAAGGGGGACTGTGTGGCTGTCCATGGACATTTGTTTTACCACAGTTATACATTGTAAAATTATTGGCAGAGAACCAATCACGTGATGCACTACAAAGACGAATGAACTTTGCTCATCAGGGGAACATGAGTGAGATACCCCATTGGGGGTACATTACCTTGATCGTACCCGCCATTGGTCGTTTCCAACACTTAATAATTATAATAATTAGCCCCGGGTATGATGATGCAATTACGTAAATTGAGTTACAGTCCGGTGCGCTATGCCGTTGGGAACAGCGAAGCATTATTTATGTTGTTTACAAAAAAAAATCATCACTCTTCGTCTGCTTTCTTAAAACTGTGTCAATTTCTTCCAAATAATATTTGATGGCAACAGCTCGCCTCCAAAGAAGAGGTTCCTCTCCTGTTCCAACGGCGAAATCAGAAAGTTGATCTTCGACAAAAAGTTCATTACATTAACTTGGGAAAATATCCTGTAAAAATGTTTGAATTTGTTTCACCACAAGGTTCAACTAAACAACTAAATGCAATGTTCATAAATAAATGTATTAATAAATATAATTCATTTCACTTTTCACACTCTGTTTGTTCCCCCCCTTCTGCAGTCTATTACCATGGTATAACAAAACATTTATAGCACGCAGTCAGTGATTTAATTGGGTCTAATGGGGTTTGTACACCCTCAGCGCAAATGGCTTCGCCTTTGGTGCCATTTGCCCCTTCGCGTGTATACAAAACACCATGCAGGGGCGGATCCAGGATTTTCCAAACGGGGGGGGGGGCGTGAAAATATACCAAGCAGCAAAATCTTCCCTTCCCCATTTCTCCCCCTCCCCTTCTCTCTCTCTCCCTCTTTTTTTCTTTTCTCCCTCATTTTTTTTTTTTTATATGAAAAAGGGGGGGCGTGCGCCCCCACGCCCCCCCCCTGGATCCGCGCCTGCCATGGACCCCATCGACGAACTATCCTTGGTTCACACACGCGAGCGCAGCCTAACAAATTGATCAGGGCCACATTTCAAAGTGCTGCTTATAAGCAGACAATGTTGCTTTAAAGATTTCTGCTAAGCAACAATAAGGAGAATATAGCGGTCACATTACGCTACACGTGAAATGGAATTTTAGCTGGTAACCTTTTTCTGGTAATCACTGCGATGTGCTTAGCTAGTGTTTGTGCTGTAATTAGTGGCATTGGACCCTGATCCGGTGCCGCGCATACAGTAACGCTTACCGTTCATAATTCCACACACAGCCACAGGCCTGCTATGATCGGGACGACAGCCCCCCCCCCTCCCTTATAATCTACAAGTACAATGCAGTTTGGGGCAATTAAAGTAAAATGCACTCAATATCTTCTCGTGAAAACAATTTGCACAACATGATGCACTTACATTATCTCCAATGACAATTAGCAGTGGCGAAGCAATCAGAGGAAACGCCACCAGAAGGATTGTCTTCTTGAACGCCCAGAGAAAATCAAAGACTGCTCTACATGGAGCCATACTTGGTGGGAGGGGGTAGGGTGCAGCGGTGTGTCACAACTTGGAATTTTAGAGTCCAACACAAACTGACGACTGCAGTGTACAACACCTCTCTGGAAACAATTGTTCCTACTAGTACATGTCGTTAGGAGACCAAATATATCGAAACCTCAGCTTGCCTAAAGAATGATTCAAAACAACAGAAACATAATGTATTTTATGGGTACGTGATGCATGGTACAAACATTGACACGAAAGATCAAAATCATAGAACGTTGCATCGACGTGGTACCTTATCATGACCTGACCCCTAAAGGTAAACGGGGTACACCGTGGGTATGATTTGGGGCTGTTAAACCTATCTGTGTAAAAGTAAATAAAACTATTATCTTTAAGCAGCAATATTCCTAGGGAAGAGATAATTACGAATTGTCATTGAAACAACTGCTGATAATGATTACGTATCGACCTCTATATACTGTTGACGTTTTGTTGACCTTGTTTTAATTAATGAGCTTGTTCGTCAAATGTAATTCGTGGAAAAAGTGTTCGAAGTTATTCGTTTAAACATTTTTCGCAGTGGAATCTGTCGAGTGGGAAGACTTGAAATGTTGTTTATTTTATAGCCATAGGGTGTATGACGATGTGTTAATGTTGGTTTCAGTGTACGTAGTCTCCTTCAAGTTAGTGCACACATACGTACAATTATTGTTTAGGGTTTATTGTCAAGGCCAATCAAAGGTATAGTAAAGGGGCAGATACTCATTGCAGCTGCATTTTGGAACCCAACAAACACGTACGGTACCCCGTGTGGTCCGGCCCACTAAGGGTTCAGGGCCCGCTGCCGAAAGACCCCGGGAAAATGTGCGTGTTTTATGGTACTTCAATGGTGCATTGTCGTCCTATTTAGTTATATTTTGAGGCAAGGTTTATTTCTTTAGGGCCTCGGGAAAATTTGTTAACATTAGATGGTCTCTGGTGCAATCTATAGGATATTTCAGAAGTGCATGTTTCACAAATTACATGCACAAAGTTTTCCAAATAATGTTCTTTTTGTAACAGTTTACTTTGGATGGCTAAGAACATTTTACGTGACGCATTTAGTTTCGTGTATCATTTCTAAATGGAGCTGAGTCAGCTGACCTCTGAAAGTAGGCATATTGTTTTCACGAAACCTGCCAACTTTAATTTTTGCAGAACTGGTCCAAATTTGCACAGAACCACTACAAGCACAAAAAGCAGCTAGGCACATGCTTACCAGAATAAGGTTACCGGCCACATTAACATTCCACATGTACGATTTGTGTATTGTATCCTGTTCATTTATGCTTAGCAGAAATCTGTTAAACAATATTTGCTACCAAAGTAGCTCTATGAAGTTGGGCTTAGTCGAGGATGTGGTAGTGAATTTCAAACAATAGGCCTATCCTATAATAAAGGGTGTGTACAACATTGGTAAGGTTGAAATAATAAATGTTCACAGATTTGCACATAGCTTACATGGTATTAAGATGGTCATGGTGGAAAACTTCCCTTCAAATAGTTTTGCTTGAAATGCTATAGTTTTTAGGAAATGGGTAAAACAACTAGTATTTATCACTGGTGATATAATCCGATGTTTGAAAACAGTGAAAATATATAATGGTTTTCTCATGACTCCGAAGACCGATTTAGCTTACAATTTCACAGGTTTGTTAGCCGTACCGTATTTCATGTATTATGTTGGGTCACATCAAGTGTGGATACTGGTCTTTGACAATATTACCAATAATTGTACATTTTGCTTTAACGGCAGATTTCCAATACTATTGGAAATCTTCCGTTAAACAAAGGTTTTCAAATTTCCGCGAAAGGGCCTTCAGTTTTGCTGCATGAATTATTTGCATTATTTCAATGTCAGTTTTTCTACCATGCTCTCATACTGAAGGAATACTGCTCGAAGTGGCGAAGTTGGTTCTGATAATGTCGCCCTCTATTGAAAAAAGATTTAACCACCGTACAGTTGGATTTGGATGTTGGGGAAAATGCAGAGTTTTCATTTATGTATTGTTTTTTTTATTGAATTTAGTATGTTGTTTTAATTGCCTTGTTTATCGGGAGAGCTTAATGCCTGATGAAACAGTGATTTGGTTCACATTTTTAGCTCCTGTCGTCAGTTGCTGCTTGTATTTTCTCTGTGTGTACTTTGGTTTGTTGTTGTTGTTTGTTTTGTTTTAACATTGAAAAAAAAAATTACAAGTAATATTTTTAGAATAGTTTGGTAGGTTTTATATAGTCATAATCGAGACCGTAGATTAGTGACACTATAATCTGATTTGTTTATTTATCGTAAACAAACTTAATAATTTTGTGTTTTTCTTACGTGTGACATTTTTCTTTGTCAGTGTCCATTGTTATGTCTTTCATGCCTTTGCAATGACAAATATCATCCACGACGAAACCGTCGTTTAGTAGTCACATCAAAAAATCCCCTTCGTTGTCGTATTCCGCATTACGAAATCATGTCATTGTTGTTGTTGTTGTTGTTGTTGTTGTTGTTGTTGTTGTTGTTTGTACATTTTGCTTTAACGGCAGATTTCCAACACTATTGGAAATCTTCCGTTATATAAAGGTTTTCAAATTTCCGCGAAAGGGCCTTCAGTTTTGCTGCATGAATTATTTGCATTATTTCAATGTCAGTTTTTCTACCATGCTCTCATACTGAAGGAATACTGCTCGAAGTGGCGAAGTTGGTTCTGATAATGTCGCCCTCTATTGAAAACGATTAAGTCACCGTACAGTTGGATTTGGATGTTGGGGAAAAATGCAGAGTTTTCATTTATTTATTGTTTTTTTATTGAATTTAGTACCGTATGTTGTTTTATTGCCTTGTTTATCTGGAGCTTAATGCCTGATGAAACAGTGATTTGGTTCACTTTTTTAGTTCCTGTCATCAGTTACCGCTTGTATTTTTATTGTGTGTACTTTGGCTTGTTGTTGTTGTTTGTTTGTTTTAACATTGAAAAAATAAAAATAATTATAAGTAATATTTTTAGAATAGGTTGATAGTTTAAATACCGTCATAATTGAGACCGTAGATCAGTGACACTATAGCAATCTGATTTTTTTTTGTCGCATAAAAAGCTTAATAATTTTGTGTTTTTCTTACGTGTGACATTTTTCTTTGTTAGTGTCGATCATTTTTATTGTCATGTCTTTCATGCCGTTGCAATGAAAATCATCCACGACGAAACCGTCGTTGTCACATAAAAAAAACCCCCGTCGTTGTCGTATTCCACATCACGCAATCATGTCATTGTTGTTGTTGTTGTTGTTGTTGTTGTTTGTTTGTCAAATTATTTACATTATGATTGTCATCGTCAATGTTTCCATTTTATAGCCGTCTTTTTCATCACCCAATCGTCGTCTAATGACCATCATCGTTGGCTAACGACCGCCATCGTCGTTGTCCAACCTTGGCCTGGTCACAGCTAGCTGTCGTCGTCAACAACGATCATTGTCATCTTCATATGCCAATGCAACAAACAAGCTACCTAAAAAGTACTAATTTGTATACTAACAGTATGTCTGGATTAACTCACATCATTTTAACATCCATCAATCAATGTTGCATTTCCAGTGCCGACGACAACATTACAATTGCGCCCCCATCCCCGTGCTGTGAAGCTGGGGGAACTCACTTCAGATATAATGAAGATCGAATATAGTGTCCTGACGCAAGGAAATGACTCAAATATTAAATATCCCCGCCAAGTATAGTGTGATGTGCCAGTTTCCAAGGTAACATTTTATGGTATGGACATTGGCAAAGTTCAGTCATTCCCAATATTAATTATGTATTGTACATGGATGCCCTGGTCCACTGTTGTGGGGTTGACTCAGTTTTGTGCTCCTGGATGTTAATGTGGATGTTTTCTACCTTTATGTTTGAATTTGAACAACATGTTGCCAACGCTTCGTCATGCGGGTGGGTGGGTTTCCCGTGTGGCTAAAAAAAGCCAATGCATGCAGTATGGCCTATGTACAGTACTCTAGTACATGTACTGTGTACACTGTTCGCGTGCATACTGGACGTGCTTCCGTAACTAGTGCGAAAGTAGGTAAAACACGCCCATTGTGTTGAGTGCCTCATCTGTCCTGGAAAAAAAAATTATGCGGGCCTTTCTGAAGTAGTGATGTTTGCGCATGAATGAAATGCACATAATGTAGGCCTATACTTGTCATTCATTGCAGCTGTAGAAAAACCCAGTCTCCAACACAAAATGGTGTTCAACATTGTAGTGACCTTGCCTACACAATAATTGTTTTGTGTATCGCTCTCTATATATTCTGGTTGACCTGTAAAGCGTACCCAAAAGGTGTGACCTTCAACTTGTTTAGCAGCATAATGTAATGCGAACTACTCTCGTTGCCGTCGATAATACGTTACTATACTGTATACAGATTACAAACAAGTATGGCGTTCGACTGCGTTGAAAAGATTTTAAAGTCTTTTTTCTTCAATTATGGCGGTTTCGTCGCCAAGCATCCAATCCCGTTTCTACTTTTGCCGCTGGTGCTGTCAGGAGCCCTCGGTGCTGGTTTGATGTTCATTACGGAGGAGCAGAGCGTGGAGAATTTGTACACACCGGAAAATGGGCAGGCCAAAACAGACCGGAAAACAGTGGAAGAACTTTTTGCTGAACATGGCGACAACGACACCTTAGTTACTCGTCTGTCAAGGCTTGGTCGATCAGGGAAAGTAATCATACAAAGAAATGATGGTGGAAACATTCTAACGAAGACTGTCATGGAAGAAATTCTTAATCTTCATGAAAAAATCATGAACTTCAGCGTACTACACAACGATCAGGAGTATAAATTTAAGGATCTCTGTGTCAAATGGAATGAGGTTTGTAATGAGAATGCCATACTGTCTGTATACAACTACAACTCATCCATGTTAGAGACGATCACTCTGACTTATCCTGTCTACAATTCAAACAATAATGTTTCATTTCTTGGTGGAGAGCTAGGAGGAGTGGAGTTCAAATCAGGTTCATCCGATGAAGTACTTTCAGCAGAAGTCATGCAGTTATCTTACATATTACGATATCAAGACAGCATGGACGACCAACGAAGTGCTCTGTGGGAAGACGAGTTTCTTCAGGTTGTTGAGGCCTTCAATGCGACGGAGATCAGAGTCACTCGTCAGGTATCCAGTACACTTGAGTCAGAGTTAGATAAAGCCAGCTCCAATGTCATCAAAGACTTTACCATTACATTTACACTGCTGATTACCTTCAGCATTTGTTCCTGTGTGATGTTGGACTGGGTAAGAAGCAAGCCTTGGTTGGCCGGTTGTGGCGTGATATCAGCAGGCCTAGCTGTGCTCTCATCGTTCGGTCTCATGGGTTACATCGGAGTACCTTACATTAATGTGGTGGGATCTGCACCATTTCTTATTCTTGGTAAGTAAAGCTCGGGAATGTTATTACTACAGATATGAAATATTTTCACCCATGATCACTCTGTATCCTTTATTAATTATCAATACACACGTTTTGGTAGATGGGGTTTCCTTCCTATAAGTCTGTTTTATTTGGGTGGAAAATCGCAAAATATTTCCAATAAAATTAGATTTTCCCATACAACAAATTTCATATATTTTGGTATAACCACAGAATTGTTTGGTTTATACGATTGTCATACTATTCTTTGAAATCAATCGGTTGTCACTATTGTACATATTTTTTATAAACCTTCCCTTGCCCTTGTTGAGTTGACCTGGATGTTGTGTTTATTTTCACCAAGCATAAAAACATGGTGCAGATATTATTCATTTTAAACAGAATATAGCATACGCCAGTAGCAACGGAAATTATGAAAGCGTATCTTGCCTTTATGCGTATTGTGTGAAATACGAGAGTCACGTCCATTCCTCGTGCAGCTTCAGCGAAACCAAACATGTTTTGAGTTAAAGGTATCGTACACGTTTGGTAATGACTCAAAACAAATATTAGCATAAAAACTGACTTAGTAACAAGCAACGGGGAGCTGTTGATAGTATAAAACATTGTAGGGAACGAGGTAATTTCTCACTAAAATAATACAAACTTGTTGCAAGATGTTTTTATTCCTATCTGAAAGCATACAAATCTGTACAACAAGGGTGTTTTTTCTTTCATCATTTTCTTGCAACTTCGATGACCAATTGAGCCCAAATTTTCACAGGCTCGTTATTTTATGCATATGTTGGGATACACCAAGTGAGAACACTGGTCTTTGACAATTTCCAAACGTGTTTGGTGCCTTTAAACATCAAAGGAAACTATTGACTGTTGGCGTATAACCGTGAACAGTTTTGTTAAGGTCAATTGTCATAGACTGTGCAAGTCGCGCGCGTATCGGAACGAGAAAATACGTCAAACGAAGAACAATTTTTTCTCTGAAATCAAATCTTTTTGCAAAATTATATTTGATGATAAAATCTGAACAACAAAAATACTCATTACATGTTTATAAAATCAGTTTAAGTTTTTATGATAAATACACATTAATAGTGTATTAATTATTATTTTACCAAAATTAAAACTCTGGGACAAGGATGCTAATTTGATCTTAACTTTTCAGAGACCACTTACGTGGATTCGCGAAGGTCACATGAACGTAAATTTAAAGTTTGACACAGTTTTTAGAGGACGTTGACGCCTCAACAACCATAGACTGCTATGAAAAGGCTTCACGTTGCAATTGCAGCGTCTGGCGATTATCATTGCGCATCCTAAACAAGCGTTTTCATAAGTTTTGTGACCGGAGGTGGGCACAGAATTCTAAATATTTTGCCGCAACCGGAAGCTGAGGTCAAGTTTAATTCTCGAGTTTTCTTCGTGGTATTGTTGAATTGATTTTACTTTCATATTTTTGTATCACTAAGTATTACATTCCCAACAACATATATATTTGTCATGGTCATAAACCAGGCTAAACTAAAATAATATGGTTGGGACCACAATGGTCCCGGAAGTTCAAAATTGCGCGAGACTTGCACAGTCTATTGCCTATATGAAACGAGACTTGGGCTGATTTACAGGTAGCATATGATCTGTGCCATATATCCCCATACTAAAATGGCATTATTATAATGGCACCCAGATAAAATTATTTTCTATGAAAGCAAGTCAAAACCAGACATTTCTTTGTGTTCACCTCACAAGCTGTTTCAAGCATAATTCAGCCGCCAATGACATGCATATATTTGCTGTGTGTTGTTAAGTAGGATATAAAACTTTGCATGGTGGAGGTATAACTAAGAGAGGTTTGCGGTTTGCTGTGTGTTGTTGTTATTTCGTTTAAAAAGTATAAAACACACTGGATCGTAATTGTTTTTAAATCTCAGATATTTAGACTTTTAACAAATTGCACCAGCCTGTGCATAGGATGTGTATTCTTATAAACATTAATTTGTAGTGATTGATCATAAGAAGAAGCCTAAATAGATTAAGATAACATTCAAATCACATGCAGTGACAAATTTGCATTTTTGTTGAAGATGATTGTATCTTTATTCGTTTATGTGATCAAGCTAGGATGTAACTTCTACATATTTTCAGACGGATTAAAAGATCTTTGGTTTGGGGCTCATTTTATTCTCACCGAATCTAGTACTCGGAGTCTTAATATAATGCTCATACCAATACCAACCCTCATGAGAGTTATTTATGTGTTCTCTGCATGATGCCATCGCTCACTTATTGAGTGCCAGTTTTTAAAAAGTCGGTACTCCGCTATTTTTTTTTCTTTCTTTTTTTAAATCTAAACAAATTCCAAGTTCCATGTTTACACCTAGCCAAATAGCATGCCAATTGTCTTGTTACCATTGTTTTTTTCCCATAGGAATTGTAAAGCAAATTAATCAGCATTGGTACTAAAAAGGTAAAGTGGTATAAACTCTACAAAGAGATTCATGTGGGCTCGTCTTAAAATAAATGTTGCTTGAATTGTTTTATTTAGTCAAAAGGGTCTATATATAATTCTTTGGGCGATTTAAAAGTGATTTGTTTTTCAATAAAAATATATTACACGCTAAAATGTAACTGTTACTCAATAAGTCAATGAGGGTGTCCGAGTGTGATTTTGTTGTTGATGGTGTCACGCAGGGTTTTAACTAGAGGATGTGAAAATAAAAACTCTTTAAAAAAAACATTTAAAAAACCATCAACAACAACAACAACAACAAACATCCCGACAAACAAATAAACAAACAGGCAAGTACTATAGGCCTACGGTAAAACACAAATCCACGGTTAATAATTTGCATTTCATATGGACAAAGACAATTTTCTCAAAGTAATTAGGTCCAGATTAGTGGACGTTATAAGATTGACTTTAATACTGAGATACACTTTGTCTTTTAAAGGGATTGTACACGTTTGGTAATTAGAACACACTGTTTGTTTTAATCCTATATAGTGGTAGCTTTTTTTGAGATATTGCCGAAAATCTGGAGCGATTTGTCCACATAGGAAGAATAATCTGCAATTGGAATACACAATCTGGGAAACTTTACTGAAGTAACGCTTCTCAGATTCAATTTTGTGTGGATAAAAAGTTATATCTTTTTCGAAGTCAAAAGTTTCTCAAAATGCATTTTGGTATACTATCAAAAGCTGCCTTACTTCTTACCAAGTAAGTTGTTATTGCCATTAATTTTCAGAGTCATTACCAAACGTATACAGACCCTTTAAAGGATGTGCATTTCACTGATAACATTGAAATTATAAGTGTTCACAGATTTGCACATAACTGACACGGTAAAAGGAATGAGGTTAAATCGTTTAGTTTTGATCTCACGAGACCAAAACCTAATATTTTTTAAAAGTGGAAACATAAGGATCCTGTTTTACTTTTTTTATAATTTTGGCAATTAATAATAGTAATGGAGACTTATAATGCGCCATGTCTGTCACATAGTGACACTCCTGGCGCAGGTCCCTTAAACTAAAACTGACATCTGAGAACCATAACAACTTATTCAAAGACTTTTGTTTTGAGTTCGTTCTTGAATGTCAGGAAGGAAGTCTCCTTTCTCAGTTTGATGGTTAGTGAGTTCCATAGGGAAGGACCGGACCGATAGAAAGATCGGTTTCCCCAGGAGTGATGTGAGAGCGGCACTCGAAGAAGGTTTTTTTGTGAGAGGAACAATTGTTGGCTACCGTTGTTGGCTGCATGCTTTAAAGGCATGCTACACTTTTGGTAATTGACAGAGACCAGTAGACCCTTTTCTCACTTGAATAACAAACCTGTTAAAATTTGGGCTCAATTGGTCATCTAAGTTGCAATAATATAATGAAAGGGGAAAAAAAACAGTGTTGCATAGAATTGTGTAATGCCCTCAGACTCAAAGTTTGTTGTGGGAAAAAAAATCCGACCATCTGCTTCTTTAGTGCTCAAATTGTTGTTTATTTATTCTTTTAACAGGTATTGGGGTGGACGACATGTTTATTATGGTCGCTGCCTGGCGACAGACTGACGTCAGGTTGCCCGTAGAACAGCGCATGCGCCATGCCTTCTCAGAGGCCGCCATGTCGATTACCATCACGTCCATCACAGATGCCTTGGCTTTCGGTATTGGTGCCATTACGTATTTCAGATCTGTGCGTATATTCTGCATGTATACCGGCGTAGCTGTCGTCTTCGACTACGCGTATCAGATTACTTTCTTCGGCGCCTGCATGGCTCTAACTGGTAGACGGGAGGCAGCGAACAGACACTGCATGTCGTGTCTTAAAGTCAAACCCAAGGAGGAGGCTAGTTCTAAGGCTTACACCATATTCTGCGCAGGTGGTTCGCAACCATCAGCCAACCAAGATGGAGACTCCAATGACCATGCATTGATGATATTCTTCAAGAAGTATTACGGCCCCTTCATCACAAGATGGTGGGTGATAATACCCATTGTACTATTATATGCTGGTTACTTGGGTACCGCTATCTATGGATGTACTCAGGTACAAGAAGGTCTCAGTCTCCGCAACCTCGCACGGGATAAATCGTATGCAGCAGACTTTCTAGATACAGAAAGTGTCTACTTTAAGAAGTATGGTCCGCAGGTTGCCTTGGTGTTTACCGAGAGAAGAGATGTCTGGAATCCAATAATACAAGATTACATGGAACAGACTTTAGCAAAGATGGAAGCCAACGAATATACATTCAGTAAAGACCAGAATCTGTCTGCTTCCTGGCTTCGAGACTATCTTGATTTTCTAATTTCAATCAACCTTAGAGAACCAAATCAGTCCCAGTTCATCGACACACTCCGAGACATTTTCCTCAAACAGCCAGCCTTCCAACAGTACTCCCTCGATATTGTTTTCAGTGACGATGGCACGAGCATTGAGGCCTCCAGATTCTTTGTCGCAACGAAAGACTTGGACACCACCGATAAAGAAAGATTCATGATGACCGATCTGAGGCAAATCGCAAAGGATGCAGAGCTACCTGCAATAGTCTTCCACCCAGCCTTCATCTTCTATGATCAATACATAGCAATCTTGCCCAACACGCTGCAAAACATGGGTATCGCCGTCGGTGCTATGTTGATTATAGCTCTGCTGATGATCCCGAACCCCATCTGTTCTATCCTCGTTACTCTATCCCTAGCCTCCATCGTAACAGGGGTGATTGGGTACATGACGTTCTGGCAAGTCAACCTCGATTCCATCGCCATGACTAACCTCATTCTCTGCGTAGGATTTAGTGTGGATTTCTCAGCACACATCAGCTACGCCTACATCGCAGCAAACAGAGGTTCACGCCAGGCCAACATCATCCATGCACTGTACTCCATCGGTATGCCCATTGTACAGGGATCTCTCTCTACCATACTCGGCGTCTTAGTTCTTGCTTTCACAGACTCGTACATCTTCAGAACCTTCTTCAAGACAATGTTTCTTGTTATCTCAATCGGTGCTTTGCATGGACTCCTTTTCCTCCCCGTTTTCCTCAGGCTCACAATTCCCGTGAAATCTCGCGTGAAAGATTCTACGTCCGAAATTATCATCGCAGGGGGTGTACGGATGAGTCCCCCAAAACACGGTGAGATCAACACTGCGATGTTTCCAATTCCAGCCGACAGTCAACCGAGGCCGGCCAATGGTTCCTCCCAGGTCGCACTCGGACCGGTATCTGCACCCTATCCCAATAGCAGCCACAGAAGCTCGACCACCAGCACCCCGTTGCCCCCGAGTCCTCCATCACCACACCACGAATACCTGCGAGATTTGGCTCGTTGCGGCTCTTTCCACATCCCTAGGCCTAGGCCCATTTCAACGCAAAGCATGAGACAAGGTGGTTTTTCATAAACCTAAAAAGAACAAAAAGGAAAAAAATGAGCTCTGTGTTGCAGTCTGTGGACATTCCTTTGTTCTGTACACTTAAGGAAAATCCTATTCTTCAACACTGTAAACAAAACACTGTGTGGACGTGTAAAAAGTGTTTCAAGTCCCTACATTATGTGGACCTCTTTTGTTCTCAGGTCCACACTTCGTACGTAGCGTTAAAACACACACACGCACAACCGAATTTATTTTAAACATAGTATTTTTTTACTGTTTATTTGTTTAAAGAACTTTATAAAGTCTTAAATAGTTATTCGTTGAGACACTCCCACATTCCATGTTTTCCTGCAAGTTGAACTTTATTTTGTGAGCCAATGGATTCCTAGACTCAAACTAAAACCGTGAAGTTAATCTCTAATTCATAATTATTATTTTCTGGGTATGGGAAACTTTTTGAGTAAATGTGAAGGTATCTGGAAGAGCCGACGAGTTTGTCATCTACGTTTTAAATTAATACCGATTTATGTTCCCACAGTAGCATACAACCATTGGTTTTAAACAAGTTATTGTATAATTTGTTTTGGAAAAATTAGTTTATTAATTACTCCACTTTATAATGAACTCACTTCATCATAAAATTGGATTATTCCACCCATAAAATGGAACGGGGTGTTTAATTATTTCACCAGTGTTTTCCTTTTTTTCAGAACCACCACAACTCATACGACATGTTTATTTAAAGGGTGTTAAAACCACAAACATTACTTGTAAACAATGTTTAGTGACATAGATTTTGTGAATATTTTACGATTCAGTGGCTGAAATTGAAGTAATGAACCGTGTCTTGGGATTTTGAATTGCTTCCTGTCTGCGACCTTGACAGTTTTCCAAACGGAGGTATTTGTCTTGGGGGTACTTTGGGGCAAGATTTAACATCATTTCGTTGTGTTTGTTTTGTCTGCTGCTGCTGCTGCTGCTGCTGCTGCTGCTGCTGCTGTTGCTGCTGTTGTTGTTGTTGTTGTTGTTGTTGTTGGTGGTGGTGGTGGTGGTGGTGGTGGTGGTGGTGGTGGTGGTGGTGGTGGTGGTGGTGGTGGTGGTGGTGGTGGTGGTGGTGGTGGTGGTGGTGGTGGTGGTGGTGGTGGTGGTGGTGGTGGTGGTGGTGGTGGTGGTGGTGGTGGTGGTGGTGGTGGTGGTGGTGGTGGTGGTGGTGGTGGTGGTGGTGGTGGTGGTGGTGGTGGTGGTGGTGGTAGTAGTCGTAATGTTGTTGTCGTTGTCGTTATTTATATTGTTGTTGTTTTTGTTGTTGTACGGTTGTTGTTGTTGTTGTTGTTGTTGTTGCTGCTGCTGTTATTGTTGTTGCTATATATATATCTATATTATTATAAGTTAAGTGTAATCTTTCAGACTGGGTTTAATTGTGTAATCGCAGAGCTGTGTATTGAAAGATTTTAAGATATGTCTTTGTTTGGCAGTTTAGCAGTAGCTGACTCCACAAAATCACTAATTAGGTAATAGCTAATTATATTTAAACGCAAAAAAAACAGGACACATTATTTCACTTGTCTGATGGGAACTTCCTTCAGCCTGGTCAGCTGTGTGAATACTTCACCCCTATGCCCTTGTTTACAAATTCCAGGGGTAATATACAAGAAAAGACAACAATAGATGATTGGTATCTGCAGACAATTAGAAGAGAAAATAACTATACAAAAAAGTTGGTTAGTGCAAACAACGCGTTGTCCTGTTGACTGCCGGTAACACCTGCAGCTACTCTTGAGAAGTGTAATTTTACTTCATTAAGCTCGCAGATATTTAATCAGTTTTTAAATTTCATTACCGCCGAATATATCGCTAAGTTTGATTTAATGTGAAGTGCCTTGCAATGTCCGTCTAAACTTAAATAATTCATGCAGAGTCGATCACCCAAAAATGATTTTAATATTGTACATATAAGTTGTTATAAAACAAAAGCAAGGTAAAGTGACACCAAAAGTGTTTCCAAAATAAATAACTTTAAGTGACTCAGTGTGTTTCAATTCTATATATTTTTGTATACACAGATTGTATTATTTGAATATAAATAATGTTTACATACGTGGTAATAACTTTATTTTAAAATAATATGTTGTGATTGTGCCTTGCTAATTATTAAAACTAAATGATATTTGAATGTAATGACGTCAGTGGCGTAACTAAGGGGAGGGCACGGGGAGGCACATTGATGTAAGTACCTCCCCCACGCGTCCCCATCCCCCACACACTCATTTATAATCGTGACTTTTGGGATTAAACAATTCAAGAGTAAAATGAAAAAAAAATATTTTTTTAATGTGATAATTTCAATGTTTTTAAAACTATTGTTACATATTATACACGCAGACAATGTATTTGTTTTTGCCTTTACGTTAGATTATCGTATTAAAAGAGGTAAATGGCATATAACAAGAGCGCTGGAAAGGGTCTTGCTGAGAAATGCAAAAGAAAACTACAGTTTTAATTGGCCAGAAGTGCCTCTAGACAAAAATGGTGCAACCCCTTGTGGTCCCCTTAAATGTTACCCTAGTTTCGGCGCCGAATGTCATAGAAACTGAAATAATTCATGCGCAGTCGATCACCCGAAAATGATCTTACTATTTTACATTAAGTTGATATAAAACAAAAGCAAAGTAAAAAGACACCGAAAGGATTTCCAAAAAAAACAAACTATTGGTGACTCTTTGTGGTGCTACAGCGATGTGAACACAATATACTTTATACATTTTGTTTAAATATTACTATAAATTATAGTCGGTTTTCCTTGTGGTTTATAACTTGATAATATTATAGTAGTGAGGTGTTTAAATTTCATTATTTTTTTACACAGATTGTATTATTGAATAAATATAAATATTATGGTGATAACTTTATTTGAAAAAATTGTGATATGTTGACCCATGTGAATTGAGTCCATGACGTTGCTGGATATGACGCGGGACTCTTAACTAAAACTCAATTGTTTAGCTTATTGTGTACACGCTGTCGCCCTGGATACATACGGAGCCCCTAAAGGGACAGGTAAAATAAAATTTGAAAAGGTAAAATAAATGTTGAAATTATTTCGTCCCCTCGAAATACTATTTCGTTCCCTCGAATTATTATTTCGTCCCCTCGAAATATTATTTCATTCCCTCGAAATATTAATTCGAGGGGACGAAATAAGTTATTTCGTGGGAACGAAATAACATTTCGAGGGAACGAAATAATTTCAACATTTATTTTACCTTTTCAAATTTTATTTTACCTGTCCCTTTAGGGGCCCCGTAGATACATGACTATACGCGACTGAAACTTGTTAGAGAAGTTTGTATTGATTTTTCTTAAAAAGGCACTGGACATGTTTGGTAATTACTCAAAATATATATTAGCATAAAAACTTACTTGGTAAAGAGCAACGGAGAGCTGTTGATAGTATAAAACATTGTAGGAAACGACTCCCTCTGAAGTAAGGTAGTTTTTTGAGAAAGAGGTAATTTCTCACAAAACTATTCGAATCTGAGAATTACTTCATGCCTGAAGCATTTCTCAGGCATCTGAAAGCACGCAGACTTGTGCAATCAGAGGGTTTTTTCCATTATTTTCTTGCAACTTGCATGACCAATTGAGCCCAAATTTTCACAGGTTTGTTATTTTATGCATATGTTGGGATACACCAAGTGCGAATACTGTCTTTGATAATTACCAATTTTTTAGTGTGTCCGGTGCCTTTAAAGCAACGGCAAGTACAGACAGTGGACACTGTTGTCTTTACGGCTAAACTGGAAAATGCAGTTTATTAATGCCGTTAACGAGATTGTAGTCTTCCCGAGAAAGTATCAATGGGTGGGGCTACATCGTGAGATAGAGACCTGCCGTTTTTGTTTTCTTACGAACCTTGTTTTGGTCAAACGCCATGATATAAATGTGTATCAACTTGAGGTCAGCACAAGCAAGCTAATAAAAGTGAATAATTCATATCCCGCTTGGTCATAATTCTTTTGGTCACTGTTCCGCACTGTGAGTACCCAATTATTTACCATTTGCAACACTGCTCTCTGAAGCATATTCCTCAAGGTGATGCCATTAGGCTGGCGAATCGTCCTATCAGGGTCTGGCTTTTTTCTTTTTTCTTTTTTTTTTTATTTCGAGGACCGGGGGTAGGTTGTGGGTCGGTTTATTACACATTCAAACCGGTGACAAAGGACAATAGGGTCCCTGGATGGGTGAAGGTATCCATTTGGAAAGTATGTACAAAACCAAGGAGAGAATAATTACAAACAAACGCGCCAAACAATAACAGCACTTTCCATAGGTTGCTGAACATGTTTTTATTCTAATAAACAACAGACTTCCGTTTTGCCATGTTTTATTTTAATTGAAAAGTTTACCCAAAAATCAACAACAACAACAACAAAAACAAACAAAACGTGTAGTTAACAATGTGGGGAGCCAAATGCAAAAAAAAAAAAAACCTTCGTGCTGTATTAGCTGAACAGAGAAGACTAATGCTTAACAATATAGCATAAAGCAACCTTTCTTCTAATTACCATACATTAACGTATAATGTAGGTTCGGCTCATGACAAGATCGACGTCTGAAACAGAGACGCTCCAGAGTAGTTCCGAATGCAACAGTCGATCTTTCGACTACCAGCGCGTCCAGTCGCTCCTAACTGTTTCAGACGTCGAACTTTTCATGCATTGGTACTTAATTCAATAATTTTGGTTTGGCGCGACTATGGAGGGCCTGTCTGAACCGGGTGTAATGTCTACGTTGCAAAGATAGTAAACATTATCTGTACAAACCTATGTAGACTAGAGGTAAAAGGTCTAGAAATTCAACCAGTCAGTAGTGTCTGGGTATAGGTGACAACCATGATTAAAATAATCCTTATGATGTAAATTTCATTTAAGGGGCGTTGTCACATTTCAAAGGTCAAAATAATAAGGTCAAAAATTGATATAGGCATCACATTTGACCCCAAGTGGTAGATCTATCCATTATATTTATTTTTATCATCATTTGACATACCAAGCCTGTGATAAGAGTGTATCTTTAGTCTTGTACACAAATGTATGTAGTAACAAGAAAATTAAAAGTGTGATTTTCTCAAAAAGTGGATATTTGACTGAGCGCCTGACAGCAGCCACTCAAATCTGCTCTGTATTTGTTTGTTAATTTCTTAGTATATTGCTCATTTTGTGTTCTTGTTCTTATACAACTGGATTTGTTACTACACCTGGAATCTACAGGACTTTTTTCTGTGTGTCCTGGAGTCATCTGAGTTGTGAAAATAGTGATTTTCTGTTGGAATTTTTCACTGTCTCATTTGAAAATTCTGGTGTACAAAGCTAACACACACTTTGGTGGCTGCATGCTGTGCAGTCAGCCACCTCGTCCATGGACATTGTTCGCCCATCTGGGGACAATGGAGGTAAGTATCCTTTTTATTCTCTCCCTGCTTGCTAGACCATTGTACTGCACTGACTCATCTGTGGTCAGCTTTGTTCCATCAGCATCAATTGTGCTTGGTGCTTGCATTCTGCCAAAGTCACAGCTAGGATTCATCCAGCATCGGAAATATTTGAAATGCCCTGTGTCATATTATGACAATTCCCCAGCCACTTTTCATTTGGAAATTGTGATCTTCGGTGACATTGCTGTAAATCCCGGCCCTGAAGCTGAAAATAACTCAAACTCAGCAGAAGCTAGTCCAAACTCTACACATTCCTACTCACGTAACAAGCTTCTCAGTCTCCGTTATGCCCCATCCACACGTGCATCAACTCTGCCTTCCTGTAAATTTACATTGCAGAATCTTGGCCTTTTTGTAAATCCCAGCACTGTTTACCGACCTACACATCGTGGTAAAAAAGCTGGTCGCCGTAGAACTGTTCATAAACTCCCTATACCTGAAGTTACACCCCCATCTGTTCTAGCACCAGTGACTCCTGCCAAATCTCAACTAAGCCTTTGTGTTCTGAACACACAGTCCATCTGTAACAAGTATGACGATTTTGCTGATTTTGTTCTGCAAAAAGATCTGGACCTTGTTGCCGTTTCAGAAACATGGCTTAGACCAGATGACAACTTAACATGTCGTCAGTGTACCCCTGCTGGCTACTACTTTCATCACATCCCAAGACCTCACAAGACCGGTGGAGGAGTTGCAATACTGTACAGATCTACTTTATCTGTCTCTGTGAAAAGTAATGACGTCCAATACACAACTTTTGAATCTCTTCATGCTGAGGTTTCCGGAAACTCTAAATCTGTTCGCCTTGTCATTGTATACAGACCTGAAAGAGATTCTAACGGCCAACATGTGACTTTCTCAAGTTTTCTTAAGGAATTTGAGAATTTGATTTTAGAATATCTCCTTCATCCATCGGAAATCATCATCACTGGTGACTTTAACATTCATGTTGATGACATCCACAACACCAATGCAAACCAGTTTAAGCATCTACTTCAGGCTTTCGGTCTTACCCAGCATATCAAGGAGCCGACTCATCGTCTCGGTCATTGCCTGGACCTTGTCATAACTCGTGACATCACCCCACCCATTGTCTCAAACTTTGTTATTCTACCTGGATTCTCAGACCATTATGCAGTCATGTGTAACTTGAGTCTGTGCAAGCCCAAAGTCCCAACCGTCACTATAAAGAGCCGACAGTGGAAACATGTGAATTCTCCTGAAGTGTTCAGCGACATAGGAACTCATTTAGCAAAGCTGGAAATTGATCATGACTGCTTGGATTCCTATGTCAGCCAATATGAGAGTACTATCAGTGACATCTTGGATAAATACGCACCTTGGAAAACAAGATCAGTCAAGGTCCGAACTGAAGTTTCCTGGTTCAATGATGATATTCGTACAGCAAGAAAGATCTGTCGTCAACTTGAGCGGAAATGGCGGAAAAATGGCAAGTTGGAAATACAACGACAAGAATATCGCAACCAATGTAAGGTAGTCAGGAATTTGATCAACCAGGCAAAGATCACCCATTATTCATGCCAAGTACAAGAATCCTCAGGAGATCAAAAGAAGCTCTTCAAGATAATTGGTAAGTTGTTGCTCAAACCCAAAACCCCGTCCTTCCATCCACTTACAATGATCAGGACTTGGCAAATGAATTCCAGAAATTCTTTGTCCCCAAGATTTCAGACATCCGCTCATCTTTTTCATCAGTCCCTTACAACGTGCCGCAGACATTGCCACATCTTCAACCAGAGTGTAGACTATCTGTGTTTGAGCCTGCCACTGTTGCTGAGATTCAAAGGGTTATTATGAAATCTCCTTCAAAATCCTGTGAGCTGGATCCAGTGTCAACATCCATGATGAAGCAAAACATTGATATATTTTTACCCTACATCACTAATCTTGTAAACGAATCTCTCAGTTCCGGTTGTTTCCCCGATAGCCTCAAAGTTTCCTACATCAGGCCGCTCATCAAGAAACCAAACCTGGACAAGGAGATATTCAAAAACTACAGACCGGTTGCAAACTTAAAATATCTTGGAAAAGTCATCGAACGAGTAGTTTCATCACGCATTTCTGATCACATTCATAATTTCAACCTGTCCGACGTGTTCCGACGTGTTCCAGTCAGCATACAAGCCTTTCCATGGGACAGAAGCTGCACTAGTCCGTGTGAGCAACGAGTCCAGCTTCAACTTCCTGAAGGCTATTGGCCAACACATGGAAAGTGCTGGACTTGATGACCTGATGTGGACAGGTGTTTATGCAGCAAACCCGACTGAGCCCATCATGCTTCATGGCAAAGCCTATTACCGCGCCGTTAGAGGACACCAACTGACCTACGAGGCTCTGTGGCACATCCAATGGTCTATGCTTCAATCTTGACTGGTTGAAAATGGTAAACAAAAAGATGTGGAAGTTGACAAACTTGCCCAAAGTGTGGTTAAGCAGTTCAAAAAGAGAGATTGCAATCACAGAGCAAAGATTTTCGAAGCAGTATAGGCTAGCTGCCAGATTTTGTGAGCAGTAACAATATTCAAGAACTCATCAAAAGATTTAACACCAAGCACTCTGGGAATCCAAACTTCCGACTGTGGTCTCATTACATGGAGATGGTGGAGATTCTTCATCACGGCGTGAGGGACGAAAACTTGATCATCCGTCTAGAAATGCTGCCATTGCTCCCCATCTATGACCACATCAACTATATGGGGACCTGTTTATCTCGCAGATATGAAACTCTTAAGAAGAGAGCACCAGAGGTTTATGCAGAATTCAGTAATGAACAAATATTTGTGAAGAGAACAAAATGGCGCTTCAATCGGGTTCCCGATGATCAGGCAACAGATCAAGCCATGGACAAATTGTATGACTGAATGTTGGCTTCATTTGTGTAAGTTTATATAGTAATTCTTATCAACCACGCTCCTATAATGATGGGTATGTTTACCAAAAACACTTGAATTATCAATTTGTCTTAGCTGAAGGGGGTCTGTCCAGCTGTACGGTTTTAGTGTATTGCCCCTCGATATTCTCGCTAAATTCTCAAAGTGGCGACTTCGAATACTAGTTAAATTTTTAATTGCATAAAAAGGATACAAAATTGTGTGTCTTTCGGATTGCATAATTATTTTTTTTTTTAAACTAGAGTAAGCATTATAACTAAACGACAGTTATATAATGGTTCATGCTTGCTTCAATGCGTTAATTGCGATATTTCATCAGGAAGGTAAATACAATATTGAAGCTACAGAATTTTGAACAAACGTATGTTTTTACCATTATGTCAGACACAGACATTGTAGGCTATTCGAACAAAAGACTGCTTCCAACGCATTGCAGCCGACACAAATATTCTGTCCGACCCATTATGCTATGTCAAACAAAATAGGTCGGACATAATAATATGTCGGACATAATGGCAAAAATTGGTTGTCGGACATAATGCACCATGTCGGACATACAGGTCCAGAAAGAACTATCCTGTCGTTATGAGTGGGCGGTTGACAATGCCTGGACGGGTACATTTTTTTCTCGGGGTGACAATGTCTTCAAATGTTGTAAATACACTAAATATTTACATTCGTAAAGGATTTGTTTGAACCCCCCCCCCCCAAAAAAAAAAAAAAAAAAAAAAAAAAAAAAAATGTTGTTATTCAAAAACAATTGAGGGCGCACAAATTATGGTAATCAGTTTGGCGCACGAATTTTGGCCCATTTAGTGTAGTGCAATCGGAAGAGGTGACGCCACCAACGCGCCACCCAAGTTGAAAATATTCTCGTAATGTTAACTCGTTTGACAATGATTAACTAAAGTGTTTGAACAACAATTCTGGAAATATAACGGGAAAGTCCGCACAAGACTCTATATTATAGATAAACATTGTACGTCGGTTTCTATTGACATTCTTATCGGTCACAGCCCTCCTATACTGATGGTTATGTTTGTCAAAAACACTTGAATTAACCATTTGTCTTAGCTGAGAGGGTCTAGGCCTATTAACCGAACTACACGAGTGTGTCGTTGTATAGAGGAACATTGGACTGGTTTCCCCAGACACAGAGCGGTTTCCCAAGACATATGAAGTACTCGTTGTTGCTATCTGGAATAAAACATCAATGTTTGGAGTTACATTTGTTGCGTAACTCACAAGTCGAATCATCAAAACTGTATTTGGGCGCTGTGAAAGAGGAAACATTCGGCAAGTTTAGATGAATCTAGAATTAGGGCGTTATTAACATTTGTAGCCAGACTACTCCAAGTACGAGGACATGAATAAATAGACTTTATGTAAATGTCTACGTAGAATTGATTAGTAAACAGTCGCTGTACAAAGCCAATCTTTATTAATGTCAAAAGTCCATACACACGGACGGTTTGCCGCACTTGCTGCTGTTGGATTTGAAATGACACACAATCTGCGATAAAAGTATGCATTGGCTGTACAAACTTAAGTGAATGTCTACGTTGAAATTAAAGTAGACAGTCGCTGTAAAAAAAAAAACATAAGGGAGAGTCTACGTTGACATGACACGGTATAACTTAAGCAATGACATACAAACGTACCAGTCAGTACAATAATGTCTGCGTTGAAAAGATAGTAGAAATTCGCTGTTGAAACCAATGTGAATGACAATTGTAGACATTCACTGTTCAAACGTGCGTGAATGACCAATTTCCGATATTGAAATCGAAATCGAAAGTATCCTAAGTACATTGTTTATGCCACAGAATATATAGAGGCCCTTGTAATCCTTACAAAAGTTCCTGGGACTTTCCCCAAGCCTAGAGCCTCCCCAAACTGGAAATTTATTTTACGGCAGTGAAATCAGGGGTCTTCAAGTTGCACATTTTCCGTCATTATGTGCGTTTAACAGAAAATGTTAATTTCACCAAGTTCAACATGATGATGCCAATAACAAAACAAAAAAATAACAAATTTAAAATCAGTTAAAAGTTTGGCCATTAGAGTGCATTTTGGGGTGGTTTTAGACCGTTTTGCCCACCTTTCCGTATTTTTGTCCGAATGCTATAAAACTTTACAAAAACTGTTGATTTTGACAAAATCTATGACATGATATCATGGTTTCACCGTTAGGGACGCTAAAACCATACTTTATTTCCATTTGGGGCATTTGTATATTTGTTAGCTTTTCCACGTAAAAAACCGAAATGCCTTCGGATTGGGCAGATTGATGCTTTGGGCTACAACAGCGTTTATTATGAAATGAATATGGTTGGAAACATGTTTCACAAGTAGAATATAGATATTTACACAATCTCTTGAAAGTGTGTGGTTTTCCTTTTACTTCGTGAACTAACACGGTCTACCGTTTCGTGGAGTCAAAAATGTGGTTCTACTAAATGGCAGACCTGTCGTTGAGCAAGACACCTAATTCGCAAATATAAAAAAGTAAAACAGACGACTATTTGTCCGTGTCTTTGTGTAAAAAAATCGTGCGTTGCCAGCACCTCAGCAATGGCGGCGCAGCCTGCAGCACTGCGTATGGATTGGTCTTTAACCAACATGAAAAACAAAACAATACAGAATTGGACAGGTTTTTTTTTCTGAAGACATCACCATAGCTAACTTGCCTACAGCGCCATCTCATGACATCAACCATCGATTATGACTCTCGAATCTTGAATCTTGAATCAAAAGGTAATGCAGACTAAGGCCGTATCCGAATTGGCGGCTACAGCATACGGCTACGACTGTTGCTAAGGGTGTTGTTATGGACGTCCTATACTTCAACGCATGATGACGCGGTAATCTAGCCGTAGCTGTAGCCGCCAATTCGGACACGGCCTAAGACTGAATTCATGGATCAGCAACACGAACATCTTGTTTTGTGATGTCACAAAAACTGAATTTCTACTTTTTTAATTTGTATTTTATAAATTTGTTTATTTTAATTAAAGAAAAAACAAAATCCCAAATAAATTTCATAAATCGATTTCAAGAGGTGAATGTTCATGTCCCATCATCTGCCTCAATCTTAACAATAATTTCTCTTATCAAGTGCGGAATGCAAAAAGGTCAAAGAAGGATAAGCAACTATGATGGAGGTTGATCGTGCATATTCTACACATTATAATTGACAGTAGCACCTATACAAATATAAGTTTACATTTAGCTTCCTGCTATACCGAGGGGTTCAATAGTACGCAACCTGACGATGCAACTTTTGTAAACAGTTGTAGGCTGAAGAAAAATCACTAAAATGCAAAAGAGGGCACAAGTTTTAAGACTCTAAAAGAGATAAGGCTCCAACTGCCGGATGAGCAACTTCTCTACACACATGCTACTTTGTTATGATTCGGGAAACAAGGCAAATATGTATATTAATTTAATTTAATTAGGTGCTCAGGGAGTATGAAATGCACAAATTCGGGAAGGTTCCACCTGTTATTGGCTTCACAGTAACCAAAAAAGCATGATTGGCAGTGGGGGTGTACGAAACCTCAGAACCTAGCACAGGCTGTCAGCAAGACATCTGGAAGCCTGCTACAAAGAACCTAGCACAGGCTGTCAGCAAGACATCTGGAAGCCTGCTACAAAGAACAAAATGGCTCCACTTTATCAGAGGGAAAGACCTGGGTCTCAAATATAATAATGTACAATTCTGTGCACGAAGTATTATGAGTGAACATATTTTTCAGCTCCTAAAAATAAATAAATAAATAAATACCCACACAACTCTGGGACCTGATCCCCTCTAAGATATGTTAACTGGTCCAGTCTCGGATATCAAGGACAATGGTTCCCCCAGGGCATTGCACTTTTGAGAAAACATCAAAGCCCTCACCTAAGGATTTTTAAAACAGAACTGTGAACTCTTTCCAATAGCGTACAACTTTTTGAGAAAATGTTTATTTACAAGGCAGTTATCAATGATGGCTACTATGCAGTGAGCGTTATAGGCCTACCCCACTTCATTTGGCAACAGAGTAGTTTAACAACAATATTTTGAAATCATTAGTTCCGTTTATTCTAGTGAGGGCGCTGCACGTGGAGCAAATGTGGGTGCACCTGTCATGGGGTTTGTTTTCCCCCTGTGTGTGTGTTTCCCCATAGTAACGGTAAATTAACATGGCCTAACGAAGTTGATTCAAAAGAGGGCGCTGTCAAACGAAACTTCCACACAATTCACCGTATGGGTGGATACAACGCCTTCGTGTGACAGAATCTCCTGCCACAAACCCATTGAGCCCACCACACTAAATAATAACATCGTAATCAACTATTGCAAATGCTGACTACTAAACAAATCTGGGTTGAACAAAGAACATTTGACTAGAGCGGGATTTGAACCAACGACCTCCGGTTTAACGTGCCGGCACTCTACCGACTGAGTTATCTAGCCCCATGCTGGTGGTCTCCCTTTTGTTGTTCAACCATAGAGAAAGGACCAGTTCAACCCAACAATATTTAGAGTCTCTCAACCTCTTGAAATGAAATCAAATTCTGACAACCGAACTTGTTAGGGCCAGCAGGTAGGGCCTGATAGCCGATCAACGTTTGAGCTTTGCCGCTCTAAAATCAAAACAAACATTAACCACGAGTGCTTTCGAAACACAACGCTCACAATACCGGGAAAACTCAAGAACAATAATATGAACTGCATTCCATTGTTGGTCTATTGTTTGTTAGGGTATTGTATTCTCTCTGTGATCCTAAAACGTAACAAATGAAAGCATTAGACAACTATGAAAATAATATGATATAAAAATTATTTCTCTATTGTTATGTTTATTATGTAATTATTCTTAAGCCGAACAAAGAGTAGACTTGGTTCCAAGTCTGTGCTCGTGGTTTTTAGTCTAACTTATAGCCAATACAGTATTGCCTAAAATAGCGCCCTCTTGTGATTAACCTCCTCGGTGAGAGTGCGTGATAGCCAATCTGCGCGGGGGGATTTTGCGTGGCTGATGCAGAGAAATAACCGCGATCTCAGACTTGAAATCAAGTCTAAACAAAGAGTGGAACGGTATTTTGTTTCATCATTTACTATTCCTCATCAGTCTTGACCTTTCTTTAGACTCCGACTTTACGATGGTTTTATAAATATCCAACGTGAAGATTGTCATTTATAATTCATTTATAAATTCGTTTTGTGAAGCCAATGACTCTCAGAAAAACGAGCTTTATTACTATAGTAGCCAAGAACCCCAGGGATATAAAACAAAGAAAGAAGTTTCATTTTTAGAAGTGGGAGAAACACCGAGGAGAATTTATCCAGGGAAAACCCACGCAATCGGGTTGGGACTGAACATTTTATTCATGAAGATGTTCAATAAAAAGGTATTTTGACCCTATGTATGAAGTTCAATGAAAAGAAAGTTGTTTTTTGTCAAAATGCTGAAATAAATTTCATTTAGTCGTCGCAAGGGGATTCTACGAAGCATAGTGCCCGACGAATAACAAAAATCCCGCTCGTATCGTGTACGTACAGTATACTTATCATGTCGTAAACTACATGATACCTATCGTGTTCATGCATGATAATTACTTTGTTTATACATGATAATTATTGCCAATAGTTATCGTGTACGTACACTACAACTTTAGACTTAGCTTGTACGTACACGATAATTTTCGTGTATAGAAATGTACATGTACACGAATGTTAACGTGTAAGTTCACGATAATTTAGACTTACTCAATTAGTCTACGGTTATCGCGTACGTACTTGATAAATATCATGGGCGTGCATGATAATTGTCGTGTACGTACATGGTCATTGTCGTGTACGTACATGATAATTGTCGTGTACGTACATGATAATTGTCGTGTACGTACATGAAGATTGTCGTGTACGTTCATTAGAATAACCATGCACGTACACAATAACTATTGGGTGTGAAATGATATTAACATGTACGTACACGATAAATATCATAATAAGAAAGGGACTTTTGTAATTCATGTGGCGGCTCTAAGCTGTATGTATGAAGGAGTCCGGTTGAAAAATACTGATGAAACGAATACAAAAAGTGTCAGACCTCCAAAATGTCAATGCAACGCCGACCTCAATCCAGTTTCCTTACAAAGAATCTACAATCAAATTGTTCAATAAGTCACAATTTATGCGTGGAAATTAGGTTGGCGGTTTCCTCAGTTGACCCGGTTTTGTATTCATAAAGGGGAGAGGCAAATCTGGTAGGAAGTACCTTCATCCTTTTCTTTATCGATCTACTCTTTATAAAATGGTTTAATATTCAATGTTTTAAATCTATAAAAAAAAATAATAAAAAAAAATATATAAAAAAAGGAGAGGAGAGAAAGGGAGAAAACCAGAAAAATAGTATTTATGCAAAAAACAAAAAAATATGAATGTGTTTTCATTCGTCATGTTACAATCCTTGTAAAACCAAGGAGGTACTGTAAAATTGCGTCTTAATGACAAGGGTGTACCAATGACGATAACGAAAATGGGGGTGTTTCGGAGGAACAAAGGCGCGCTCGATTGTAAAACTTTGTAGGCAGGTTTTGCTCGCTCAAGACATTTTAAAATAATCTAAGAAAATATACATTAGTTTCCCGCGAAAAACGGTCCATGCAACTTTAAGCTTATAAATCATTCATTTCATTCAAGTTGCGCCATTAGAGCCAGACAATTATACGGCTGTTGGACCAATCACAAACCCAAAGGGACTTAATTGAAAAAAAACCCACCCCCCAAAAAAAATGTTTAATAATAAAAACTTAATATAAATCTACTTCAATTGCAAAAGAAAACAAAAAACTTTAAAGCCCGAGGCATAAAACAACACTGGCCTTCTTGAATTACTACTGAGTAATCACCGTGGCCGTGAATATTCCCGGAAACAGAAACAACTGCGATTGTAGCTATTATTTTGTGAAGTTAATTAAAGAAGCGGAAATTGCCACCTTTGTAAGTCGTTAGCCCCGAGGCATTCCTCGTCTTCTTGTTCACTCATGGTGGGTGCACATTTTGAGCATTTAACAACATCAATTAAATCAAAACAACGAAAACTAATTATACAAAAAAATACGTTTTGACCAGCCATTTTTGCTTGTATTCAGCGCCTTGAAGCGGAACCGGTCTGCAACTGTTAGCGCTTAATAAATATCTCTTTATTATTTATTATTATTATTATTAATTCATGGGCTCTGTAAACCCATGTCTAAAATATGGATGTTGAATAAAAGAAGAGATGAACCTGATATTATAATTTTTATAATAAAAACCAAAAACCAAAAAAATCAGAATGCTTTTTTAATCGTAATCTAGAGTATGATAGTGTACTATTTCTAAGTGGTTGTACAGAATTTAAAAAAAGATGTATTGTCCGCTATTTGATTAGAACCGAGCAGTGACATTATTTGTAAACCACTGTCTGCCCCACATAGTTATTATTATCTCTACACGGGTTGTGGTGAAAAATTTAATAGGAAAACAATTGAGTTTCAAAATCTGGAATGTTATATTTATAATTAGTGAGCCTGTCTAAAAAGACAACGACTCATGAAATCCCAAGGACGTATAGTTAAGATAAAGTTGCTTTGTTTTGGGGCTTGCTACATAATTGAATTGTTAACACACTGTTGGAGGTTCTCTTCAAGCACTGCTGACAGTTTTAATAATAATACTTATAATACTAAGTAGGATTTGAAACTTTGCATGGTGGAGATATAACTAAGAGAGGTTTGCGGTAACACCATGTGAATTTCTTTTGAGTATGTTGGTTCTGAAACCACCGGTTCTTTTCAGAACCAACACTACTCAAAAAAGATATTCACATGGTGTTACCGCAAACCTCTCTTACTTATAAAAAATACTACTAATAATAAGTTCACTTACTCGAAATTATTTGATGCATTGCGTGGGTTGGTCTAAACGGTGCATTTTCGAACATTCTTTTGTTGGGTATCGGTAATCAAAGAGCTAGCCATGTAATTCGATTTGTATTTAGACAACAAAACGGGCAGATGTTGAGAATTCGATAGAAAGAATCGTCATAAAAAAATGTGTTCAGAAATCATGTATCAGGCTACTTGACTTTGTATAGCTTTGTTTGGCTGTGGACCTTCTACTTTCGTGAGATTATCGTTCAGAAATTATTATCGTAATCAAATTAAGTATGGTGTTGTGTATCCCGTAGGCCTATAAGTATAGGTCCATGTCAAAGAGAAGATATTGTGGAGACGATCGTCTGGTAAAAACTCACAATGGAAAGGCCCACGATCTGTGGTGATAAAAATCAAAAAATCTTCGCATATATTAGATTCGAACCAATGTCAATAAAGGTATAAAGTATCCAAGGTTGACTGTTTTGAGATTTACCAGAGAGGCATGTGTGATGACGGGGAAATGGCGGTCATAAAGATTGTTGAAAAGAGAGGGGAAGTATAAATTATATGCAAGTCCAGACTCTTCGGAATTTATAAACAACACTCCAATCAGAGAAAGCAGAAGCATTAGCAAAAGCAATTAGGGGTGGTGTATTGAATTGCCTAATATGACGTAGATTGATTTAGGAGACGGCCGAGGCTGGAAGATGGAAAGGGTGATATGAAAGAGTTGTAAGTTATCAGAAATATCAGCATATAATGAATGGTTAGTAAATATATTTTTAATAAGAGAGGCGCTTATTGGACTGATTCGAGAGGGTTTATAAATGAGCGGCCGAAAGCAGTCCGCATAAATTTTAATAAAATCATCCGTGGGCTGATATGGTTCAAGCAAATTGGGGAGATTTAAGTTAAAATCTCCCCCTTATTAACATATTTTTCTCTCATAGGTAATTAACTTGAGCAGGGAGAAACTGTGGATAAGACGCCTCAATGGTCTGAACATCCGAGAAGGAAATGACTGACAACTTTTTGTCTTTGCCTTCTCCTTTTCCCCACACCGTTTTTAGTCTGCCTCATTCACCAGTTAATTTGTTTTCTCCCTCTTCCCACCTTTGATTGTATCCTTTGTGCTTCCAATCTCTTGTGGTTAAACCGGCCCCTTCGCTCTACTCCTTTTGTCTTTATTGTCTTCATTGTTCATCCTTTGCTTTTTCTGTGTGTTTTCTGCCTCTCACTCTTTTCATTTCTGTCCACTTGACTGCTTCTAGTCCCGGCCGATTTCCTAACTTCCGCCCAGGTATAAGCAGGACTGTTCTTTTCAGATATATAAGTATAAACCAGGAGCCATGTTGTAGCCGCTAGCGACAACAATAGCATTACATGCATGACTTCGTTCAATCTCAATGAAGATGAATTCGTAATCACTGGTATAGGAACAACGAGATCAGGCCTTGTGCAAATCGTCAGATGTTCATTTCTAGGTCAATGTGACCCGAAATCTGTATCAAAATGACCCCGAAATGAGTCAAACCAGAGGCAGAATCCGAGCTAAATCCCCCTTTTTGATTAACCAGTTTACGGGTCAGCCTTACCCATAAATTGTTCAGGCCCCCCGAGAACCCAGATCCGGATCAATTCTGAGACAGCGGCGGCGCTACGGGGGGGGGGAGGGGGGGGGCAAATGCCTATAGCTCTGAACAAGCTTGGAAACTTGCTATAAATAGAAATGCATTGTCTGCCCAAAACCGAAGCAGCCAATGTATACACGCAGTTCGCACAAAAGTAAGTTAATGCTTTTCTGCAGTACAAAATTACATTATAGATTTTTGTTTGCCCCCCCCCCCTAAATTTACGTTTGCCCCCCCCCTCTTGCCCCCCCCCCCAGATTAACAGGTCTGGTGCCGCTAACAGATTCTTTCAAATCAGATTCTGAGGGGGGAAACAATTTGTTTCTTCCATATATTCAACGGTGACTGCTCTATATTCCGACACCCCTATGTTCCGACAGCCCCCTCATGATTTACATAGGGTTAGGGTTAGGGTTAGGGTTAGGGTTAGGGTTAGGAATAGGAAAATACACCAGGGTTGTCGGAACATAGGGGTGTCGGAACATAGGGGTGTCGGAACATAGGGGTGTAGCCGCATTCAACGGGCACAACCGACACATTGGGTTGCTTGGAACTATAAGGGTTCGTAGTGTAGAGCGAGCTACGGGTTCGATTCACCAAAGGTTACAAGGTAAATATGATTTCATATCTCTTGTGTATTATCCAACTATTTCTCCATCGTGTTACATTCCGGTGTTTTGTTATTATTGTTTGAAGTGAAATTACCATACACTCTAAAAAAACGTCGGGTCAGAATTTACCCGGATTCCGGAGTAGGTCTGGATAAGCCGGATTGTGGTTAATTAAAATGGGATTTTAACTCGGTTTCTGCGTCAGTTTAACCTACTTCGGGGTCATTTTGACACAGATTCCGGGTCATAGTAACCCATAATTTGGTTCGACCTCATGAGCGGATCTATGTCATTTCTGACCTGGAAATGTTTAGAGTATTATTTAGTAAATTATACACAGTTAATACTTAATTTGTATGTAGTCTAATGTGCGTTGGGCTCCAATGGAAACCAATTTTTAACCGTTTTGGCATACACTATAGGTAGTTATAAAAGAAATACAATCAACTAAAATATATAAACACAAGTCATTAGTAACACACTTTCCTTGTGAATTATGTGGGGTTTTTCGCATTCGGGTTTTTCCCAAGATGTAGTCTAGAGTTGATATCCGTGTTACCATTCTCTCCACAGCTTTCTTTTACTTTCCCTCTACATTTCGACGCCACAAACTGACACACACGTATATATCAATACAAAGTAGCAATAGGGGGAAACGGCGTTTAAATTGGAACGTTTGTTTTAATCAATCATTCGTACAAATTCCGGGGTATTTTCAACTAGTTTTCTTACAGTGGGGACTTGGTGCTTTGAACTTCAAATATACGGCGCTATTTACTGCTTTTCGTCCTAAGTCAAGTAAGCAGTTCGTGGCGACGAAAATTTACGCAACCAGGCATTTTCCGTCGCCATGAACTGACACCCACCATCCAATGTCAAAATGTAGGTCAGCGCGCGCTACACATACCAAGGTTGATGTTCGTGGAAAGGTTTTCTTTTTTCTTCACTTTTGAGGTTTGTGCGCGCAGGCTTATTTAGTCACCACTTTACCAATTTACCTATTTACTACACCTTAATTATAGAATCCCACTCAGTTTACTTATTATCCGATGGAGCGCACCTTGGAAACTACTCATAGTGGTAAAAATAATATCCATAGAGCTCCGGAAAAGGGAATTAATAACACATACGAGCAAAGAAGTGGGTACGAGTGAAGAAAACACGAGCTGAATTTGTCAGTAGGTTTATATTCGTTCCGTTGCGACATAGAAACTATTGCAACGATCATGAGGTTTTCAATTTTTATTTATTTTTGACTTGTACAGTGTTTCAAACGTATGTTTAACTGGTACACTCTAGACAACTTCCGGGTCCCTTGGGGCCTGATCCTATTTCTGGGTCAGTATGACTCGAAATATGTGTCAAAATTACCCAGAAAGGAGTCAAACTGGCGCAGAATTCCGGTCAAAATCTCTTATTTTTACAGTTTTTGGGTTAACCTGACGCAAAAATTGAGACCTGGCCCCCCTGAGACCTGGATACCTGGTCAATTCTGACCCGGGAGTTTTTAGAGAGTGAGAACAACAACATTTGTATAATCACTGAGCTTATACAGATGGAAACTTGTATGTTGTCCTATCCGGTAATTATCAGTAACTCTGTCTTTGCAATTAAACGGATGAAATCGTTAAGGAGTTTTCAGTCTTGTTTGTGTACAAAAAGAGCCGGTTGGGGTTTATTGCCTTTGTTTTCCCTCAAATCCAAAGGAACTATCGTAAATAAAAACTAAGCAAATGTTTTGTTTGTCCCACTCAAGAGCAGAAATTTACATGTTACTTGAATCACCGCGGCAGAAAATGTTAATTACATAATGTTTATGGTGGTCATGAAAATGCTTTGGTCTTACTTTGAAAAACGCTATTAAAAAAATTATACTCCACACTATGAAAGTATTTAATTTGCATATTTTATTATTTGATTTTGCTTTTCAAAGACACGCATCGTGTTTCCCATTGCTTGGCGGTGAAATCGATTGAAGCTTTTCTGTGCCGATAAAATTGGCCTTTCATCTTGTGACAATGAAACCCTCCAGATCGTCATCATGATTCATTGTACATTACAAAAGATCGTCTCCGTCTGCAAACATTTTCCACTCTCACCCCCACCCCCTCTCTCCCTCTGTCTATTATTAGCTGGAATTGTTCGAGCTAATTATCGTTAGCCTCCAATTCCATCATCATAGACGGCAATACAGCGAGGCAGAATCTAACCATGGTTGGTTTTGTGACAGATGTTGAGAAAACCGAATGGGTTAACAGGCGTGAACGCCCAATCAGTTTCCCATAGTCTATATACTATGTGTATATTAGGTGGCAAACTTATAAACTGGCCTTTTCTCCTGTAAGTGATTTGAGTTTCAATCACTTTCTGACCTTTGAAGTCGATCTTGATCGCAATGGGGGGAAAACGAAGATGATTTTTGTTTTATGAATCGGACACATGTCACACAGGGCAATTTTTACAGGCAACTTGGAGGCAATGACCAACACTGCATGCAAAAAGGAACACTTCAATTCAATTCAATTCAATTCAGTTCAACATTTATTTTCATACTACTCTTTTCAAATATAACATATATAATAATACATAGACAAGCGAAATAATCAGCACAGAAGATTGGGTAAAGAATGAATCTATGTTTATCAACAGCTTGTAGAAGACAGCCTAGACAGACAAACTACGAACATGGAGACAAGACAAACAGGTAACACAAAACAAAACAAAAACAGGCTAGGATGCAATAAGAGAAATATGTCTAGACTAGCAGGGCTATTACGTACGTAAGTAAATGGCAGATGATAGGAGCTTGACTGATTATAAAAGAGAGCTATGCCACTTAATGGGAGAGGAGAAATCTCGAACTTCGAACTACAAGAGACATTTGTCTAACACTATCTTACTGTCCTGAGAAAATTATGTGGAAATTAACATGTGAATGATTCTTCTTCTTGACACTGGTTGGCTATACACTGCCTTGTGTGACATTGGCCTTAAGGTTGTTTCACTTCCACCAACTGATTTTAGCACCCCACAAAACTAGATTCAATTTCAAATAGGTAGCGAGTGCAAAGAGTGAGAGATTTTTGGAATGCTAGGTGGCAGCAGACCTAACTGGAATCCATTGTTTTTGGGGGAAGTGCCCATGCTCAGAACTGTTTAAACAGTGATCATTTTTCCTGATGCCTATTCAAAGCTTTCCATATTCTCCAATTGCATTGGGATAGACAACACCCTGCTGATCAGAAGCAGATTACCGGACAAATCCATTGATAAGTCTCGACTGGTATACCCAGCTATTATTTTCCATTCACTCATTTTTGTTCCATCTCGACATTGTTTTAAAAAAAGAGCCCAGAATAATTCCTTTCGGGTATATCAATATTGTTTTACTTTGTGTTAATTTCAATTGTGGGCTACCTTATTCTCTTGTTTAGTTTAATTTACTTAAAGAATATCGATGACTCGGTCTAAGTTTTTCCTATGAAGAATAATACAGCTATAGCCACATACCCTCGAGGTATAGCCACGGGACAAATTTAACAAGCTGGATCCCCGGGGAGCGCACGAGAGGCAGATTGTATTACGGGTAAATAACTGTGTTTGGGGGCACAATTCTTGTTCTAATGGTCCGAACAGGTGAATAGATGTTCCCTCGACCCACACACTAAAGATTGAAGCATTCTGGAAATTTACACATTGGTTCAATATTAATTTTCAAAAAATAGTACATTTCGAAAGGATTGAGTTGTGCACACAATAGGATTGTTGTGTGCACTGTATACTGGGACCCAGCTTTCCCACACTATATTTGTCAACCTCTGAGTTCACTCACCCAGAAATTACTAACAGTATATGAAAGAAGGGTGTTAAAGTTAAAAAAAAATTAGCGGAATTGATTTACACATTTTGTAGTTATTCAAACAAGTTTGAAGATGGTCCTCCCACCTGATCCCCGTGGCTACTCGGAGGGTATTAATAATGAAATAATAATAATAATAATAATAATAATAATAATAATAATAATAATAATAATAATAAAAACAAAATAATATACAAAATTAAAGTCATCCGATTACTAATAAAAACTGGTATTTTTATTTATTTTCTTTTTTCTTAAGCACAATCGGTATTCTTATCAAATTAGCTCCACATTGGTTAATATTATACATCACAGACATCTCACAATCTCAAATTAATAACACACGTTCAACACCAACAGCTCTGCCGTCTGGTGTCTCGCAGGGATCTGTACTCGGTCCTTTGCTGTTCTTCATTATACACAAACCTTCTAAATTGTACGCACTCATAATCTTCACTATCTTTTTATGCCCACGACACACAGATTTACAAATCGTTTAACTCAAACCAATCTAAAGCAGGGGGTCTGCACTGCGTCGCATTGCATCAAGTACATCGACAAGATAATTGGTTAGATGTCCGGCAATCTCTTATTATTCTTTCTATACCGCAACACGATGGTACATTTTCCTCATTTTCGTAAGAGCGCCTCTCGTATAATACTGCCATTACCGAAGTTCGGAAATTGGGCTCCATATTCGACAACAGCATGTTATTTGCGCTCCTTTGCAAAAGTTCGTGAAACTATATCTCCATGGTGAAACTGAGAAGGTGTATTGCAACGCGTTAAATATGAGTACTAAGTGATTTATTGTTCTACTTGGTTTTTGATCTATGGTTTTTGATAATGTTTATATGGTATCCCAGCAAATCGACACCCCAAAAAGTACAAGTTGTTGACACCTTGACTAATCAATTCACGCCATCAATAAGCTACGCACCAACGTGTAATCCTTCCCCTGAGGACTTGTAAAAAATATGCAAGTCACCCTATAGCTTTCTACACCCAAGTCCACTCCAGACCACTCCAGATGCACTCAAGACCACTCCAGATGCACTCCAACCCAAATGTGGATGGGGTCATGTGACTAAGTAAATGAATGTGTAGGTTCTTTGACGGGGTTCATGGACGCAGTGTAAAGAAAACTGATATCTGGGGACAGTGGTTTATTAACGATCAAATATCGTCGGTTTCTTTAAGGATTCTTCGTTCAACCGAAGTAACCTTGGTCTCATCAGAAAACTCAAGATGCTCCGATCAACTTGTTCGTGCATTTGTTAAGGCACCTGTAACTTCCTAGACTTGTTGACAAGTCGTTGAATATCTAGAGTTTCCGGCTCTCGTGCGACTATGTTGCTCTCGCGGGACTGCTGGCTCTCGACTACTTCCCGAGCAGAAGTCTCGCGGAAGCAGCAGTATCGCGAGAGCAGCAATCACGCAAGAGTATCGCATGAGAGCCGTTGGTTGGTTGTTCTACCATGATGGCGCGATGGTTCATGAGCGTTTTATAAGCGAAGCGGTGATAAGTTAGTGGCTAGTCTAATCGGGTAGAAGCATTATTACACTACCGCCCGATAAACAGCCCTTTCATAATGGCCAGGGGGAGGGGGGGGGGGGACAAAAAACATCAGAACACATTTCTTACAATTCTTCTTATTATACGTAACCTTATCGAGATTTTCCGGTGTACCTTCGGGATCATCGCACTCTTTGTTATGAATCAAAAACATTATTAATAATGTCATGTGTCAGACATCACGCGTGTTCCGGGTTTATTGAGCACTTGCGTTCTTGTTAATAATGTAGACACGTTTCCACTTTGTACTTACACTTTTTAAATGGCGAGGATTCGATAGCCAAGAGGGAGCATTATCATTTCCTCAATGAGCTTTGAAAATTGATGAATAATGCAACATCAAAAAGTATCTGTCAGCAAAGAGCCGTACTGGCTTGAGTTTTTTGTTGGAGTGGCTGACTTTAGGTTTTGCATTCTGCAAGTGTTTACGTTCATTTCGGTTTGTAAATTTCGTTTAAATGTGTTTATCACTTTACTGTGCGATTAATTCTTGCCGATTTTTCATTTTATCGCATAAACGATAAAATGCATTATTCGGCGCAGAGACCCCGAGTCAGCTGAGCCGTGATGATTCACGACGATACATTATTTCATTCTTGCCCTCGGTCGCCCGGTTGTTGTAGAAAGTTGTTGAGACGAGCCTTGGCGACGACCTGGCGAGGAGTGGGGCTTAAGCCAAAGAGGCTAGCTGCCTCTTTCCCGGGCTGCAGGGCTGACCTTTATGCAAATTGTTTGTGCGGATCTTGGACCAATTAGGTTGGAATGAGGATCAAGCAAAAGTGCGGTTTTGACTTCACGCAAAGGCGGGAAGAATCAGTTCGGTGCAGCTTTCATTGCTGGTTAACATAATAATAATAATAATAATATCGACTCTTATATGTATAAAGCGCAATTCCAAAGAAGATCATTGCGCTTCAAACATTATTAACCCTGGTCACTTGGTCATAATTCATTCCTTAAACCATCTCAGCTCCCTTGGGAGTATAAAGCCTGTGCTGCCAAGTATGTAGCGCACTAAGCTAAATCAATCACAAGAACCATATCTGGATGATGAGAAGCAATTATAATAGTTAAGTGTCTTGCTCAAGGACACAAGTGACATGACCGGGATTCGAACCCACACCCTGATGACTCATCAACCAGAACTTGAGTCCGATGCACTAAACCGCTAGGCCACGACACGCCAAAAGTCAATCAGTTGTTTTGTTTGTCTTACTGTGGTCGTTCGATAATTACATTAAAGTGTCACTAGAGCGATTTTTTTGAGGTTCCCTTTTCCAATAAAACTGTAGAATGATACTTCATTATGTCACATAAAAAATTTTTTTAAAAATTGGTCATTTTGGTCATGCCTAAACAACGATTTTTACAGCCCCATTTTTTGCACTCGCCACTCCGAATCGCGAAAAGAGCCCCTGTGCCTCCCCATTCCGTGCCCAACTGCGTGACGTCACCGGGTGGATTGGTCTTTTTGTTGACACGGACTAACAGCGTCCCACACTGCGTGAACGAGCAATTATTTTCCCTGCGCTCAAGCTTGTTTCGCGAATTCTCGCCCAAATTTCACCATTGCTGAAAGGAAGATAACAGTGTAACCGAGGAAGTCGTTCATGGTGACAGTGGCGACAGTGGCAGTAATTCTGCTAGTGATTCCAGCAGTTTCAGTTCGCCAGATGACAAAGTCGAAGACCAGGATGAGGAAATCCGTGGTGCAGAACCCTACCGGTTCGAGCCACTCGCTCCGGTAGGCCAAGGGTGGAGATGAAGACGAAGTCGACACTGAACAGGACACAATCGGCTTTTAACACCGACATGGTGAGTTGTTTATCAAGATAAAAGGGGATCATAATACACCTGTACATGCCTGGTCTATATTTATACGTGAAATATTTCTCATTGCCCGGTACGGTGAATATGAAGTTCGCCGATTGACTACGACTATTTTGTACAATAATAGTGTACATGTACATGTACACACATTATTGCCATGCATATTTCCAAAACAGGGACTACAGTGCGTGTACAATTTACTCGTACATGTACATGTACGTAGATAGTCGTGTACAGAGAGAACATGTACAATAAGTCTAGTTGTAAATTGTGTATGGTTCATGTTTGTGTAATGGACCTAGAGTGATGTCTAATAAATTGTCAGGCTTCATTCAAAAATCAAACATGGTACTAATGTCATTAATCCAGGTTGGTATTTCAATCCCGGATTGTGCGAAAAAAACTTGTCAATCCTGAATTACCTTTAATCTCACCCAGCATTCTTATCCAGTTCGATATTTAAATTCAGTGCACGCTACCCCATGGTAAGTTCAACAATAACAGTAATTTTGGATAAATGTTGTGACACACTCATACACCCCAACAAAATCATAAAAGGGAACCCCCCCCCAAAGAAAAAATAAATAAAAATAATAATAAATCAAATAATAATAACATGTAAAAAAAAAGAACAAAAAAAAGACACTAGACTGAAAGACAATGTTAAATTAATTGTTTCCGCTCCACCCCCCCAATTATTTTCAGGTGTAGTTGTGGACATTGCGTCATGCAACCTGTCATATCAAACTGCATTTGCTGTAAAGAGGTTGATGCAGTTAGCACAAAAATGACAGATTTGGGGATCGACCTGGATCTTCCGGACCAATGTTTTAGCCAGCATGAATGGTTTGAAGCGTCCAGCAGTTCTCCAGACAGCACATTTGCAGTACCAAGCTTAATATGGGAGAAGGGGTGTACAGGGAACGGTTGACCAGTAAGTAGTGTTTCAAGACAAAAGTGAATATATATTTAAAACTTTGAACTGTTTAATATTACCCATATTGTACATTGAAATAAAGTTCAACAAAAGACATTGTTTTTTTGTCATTCCACCTGCACATAGTTAAAGTACACTCATGTACACAGCACATTAAATAGAACATAGAATCAGATCAGAAAAAACCCATTACACAACTGAACTCGACAGAAACTTACAACTTTCCTTCCATTTTAGAATTATATTGTTTGTATTTGGTCAACAAGATTACATGTAACAGTACAAGGCAGATCTGTTATAATAAACGGCTATACTTTATACTGTATGAACTAGTAAATTCACAAGTTTCCTCACTTAGTACTTATTTGTTCCATTTACTAATTTCTCATTTATCTCCAGGAAATATCAACATGTGGCTTATCGTCAAGTCGTAAGATGGTGTTTGGGATATTTGGGAAGATTCAACCGGGTTCAACTCCCATCCTGTGTAATGAACACTATCCGATGGACATACCCAAACCCAGATGGTACATACAAAGGCTTCAGCTATCCCGAACTGGATTAACATTCTTTTTGTGTCTGCACTTTTCATGTACAATATATTTTTGATGTTTAATTTCACTTTAGACATGGACATGCTGATTTGAAGAAAAAGTAAAGGAACTGCCAAGCTAACAGAAAATTGCAAGAAGGCAGTGTTTTCACATTTTTATGGCACTATAAAGGAAGAGATGTTGCATGCCTTTATTGACAATCAAACTTGTAAAAGTGAAACTCCACAGTACACATGCTGCCTATTAAGGAAATAACAATACATGTACATTGACAACAAACATGATGAAGAATTTGTGATAAATTTATTTATCATAATAGTTGTGTGTAAGTAAACACAGGAAATTGTTGGGCTGTTTTTATTGCTTTGTTAAGAATTATTCCCTGTGTAACATTTTCTAAACTTTCATTATTCATCATGAAACAGACTGTGGTGCATTGTGATCATATCATAATCGTTAGTCGTTACACCCCTACTTGGTATGGAATTTAATCAAACAGCATGTTATTTACAGAGGTAGCAATTAACTTGAATTTGTGGTAGCCCACAGGGCTAGTCATGTCCACATTTTGTAATTACATGTGTCCTGCACAAAAAGTGTTTTATTTTCAAGATTTACATATTTAAATTATTGAAATACACCACAGAATTTGTTAGTTATGAATTTCAAAAGAAAACTTGACTATAGCAGGACTTCAAAAACAACAAATCAGTAGACCGAGAAACAAAGTTGTTGAGCATTATCATGTCCTTCCTGAGATACTGAATTTTTGCATTATTATAATGCATTTTATTCACTAGCCCATTGGCCAACCAAATGCCCATCAGCTGCTGGCTATGCTCATAAAACCATTAGCCTATGGCTAGAAGTATATTGTCACTTTTGACCCATGTATTTTGAGTTTTTTAATAAAAATGTCCACTTGAAGTTAATTTACACCTCTCATTCATGTACATCTCTGGTACTACCTTTTTGTATCTTGGCATAGTGTTGACACTTTCATGATATTTTTTGCAACTTTTTTAATCTAAAAATGACAATTTACATCTGTACATGATGTACATTTATACACTACTTCCCTAATAATGTCACACTTCTTATACTTATACTGTACACTGAACTTTATCATACTTTTGATCTTTTAGCAAATCTTGCTAATAGCAAACGGTAGGCCTACTATAGAACTTTTGGATAATGCAGTAAATTTTATAGCTTAAAAGCTGTAAAAACTGTGGTAATTTTGGTTTAATTAGTATGTGATTTTGTATTTGCACACTTTTTTCAACTTTCTGTTACAATATCAACTTCTGATAAATTGAAAGATTAAAATAAACATTTATTCTATGTCACAGAATATATTTGCTTCATAATTTACATTCCTTTGGCTTGTTAATTTTAGCCTTCTGTAAAACACTGAACTTTCTGGATACCGTATTAGTTGAGACACATTTTTCTTTATCCTAAATTCGGATTCGATTATGCTCAGTTCAAGATTCTATGCAGCCATTTTTTTAAGGCATGCAGCCAGCCAGCAAACCACAATTTTCAGTGAACAGGAAGTTTGAGATATATACAGTGTTTATTTGGGTTGCCAGGAGAATCTACAATTTTCATGACGGTGAAAATAAAGTTTGTGAAGTTTAATGCTGGTTTTCCCTCCATTTTAAATGAATTAACCCTACTCACACTTATATGTGTATGAAAAAGGAAATTGTTATACTGCATGTGTATCATCAGTTTTATTTTCTCTTCAAATGTCAGTCTTCTTTTTCTTCTTGTGTGTCTTATCGCTCGACACCGTTCCTGCTGAACTCTGACCGTCACCCTCTATTGTGGTGGACTCTCCAATCTGTATCCCATGTTTCTTGTTTCTCTTTCGACTCAACACCGTTCCTGTTGAACTCTGACCATGACCCTTCATTGTGCTAGACTCCCCAATCAGTGTCTTCCCATGTTTCTTGTGTCCCTTTTGGCTAGTCGACGTTTCATGTACCTCATCCGACAAATGAGCTGGCGTACTCGGTGTAGCAGACGTGAGGGTCCAGTCGTTTCAGCTGTTCCTTCAGCATCTAGCAAAAGCAGAATAATGCAATCCATTGAGAACAAATTTAAAATTCACCCTTAAACTTCATAACTTGATTTAAATTCATGTTTTTCTTTTTTCTTTTCTTTGGGGGATTACTTTAGAAAGACACTCAACTAATATTTCACTCATTATGACCAATAAATAATGTTATCTTTCATGAGCAAAGAACGTATCTCATTTGTCATAATGAATGAAAAAGTGGTGTGAGTGAGTGAGTTATTTCTGTTTTATTTGTTATGGACACATGCAGATAGCTTTAAATATTCATCATGTGGTTGTGCTTTTCCTTATCATCCCTGGCCCCATATTAATTTTCAAGTTCATACTGCAGCTGCAGCTGCAGCTCATTCAGAGACTATTGAGAGCTACAGGTAACAATGACACGATTATATCAACAATGACGGGATGGAAGAAGCTAGCCACTTCTATTTTACAGAGGGATTAGCGTAGTAATTGTTTATTGACATAGTGAACACAATGTTTTGCCCGATATCCGGACACCGCTTTTCCGATCATCATGATCGATCGTTTGATCAAACAACACAGCATAATGCATGACTACCATAAAATATATTTCATAAAAAGGGCCATACAATAATATAACGTGTCAAAGCCGCATTTTTTTCAAAAACGGGAAAGAACTTCGGCGGCTCGTCCGACCCGATCATCTGCGCGGGGAGTCCCCACTCTCCCCATACTGAATTTTAGTTTTACCTCCCCGGTTTCACCAAACACTCCCCGACTTATAGTGTTTGCTCCTTTTTTCCCCTCCGTATGGCTCTTTCACTTTCCGGCTTTTCATCTTGCTTTCCTGCAGACCACGTTGTGGCAGTATTAGGGGCCTTCAGTGTGGGAACTGCACACTTTTTCAGGGCAGTTTTACGGGCGAATCCAAACTCTTGCTTGGCTTCGCCAATGACTGTTTCCATGCAGTCATCAGTGAAGCGTTGAATGAAGTTAGATCGCGTTGATTTACAAAACGCACCCTCTCCTTCCTAAATTAGCTGAGTCTCCCAGCAATTTTAGGAAGCTAAGTACCGGATTTTTATTGGTGTTCCTTGTGCAGCCTCCAACAACACACGTTTTTGGCATTTTTAGAGACCTTCAACCATCAGGACGTCACTGACGTGAGCTTAACGGCAGGCCTCTTGCATCCGTCCATGCTCGCACACTGCTGTAGTCAGTGATTGCGCAATAACATAAGCAACCTAATCCACCTTGTAACGTCATGAATTTTCGAACCAATCAAACGCCCTCAACGGCCAAATGCTCGAAAGTTTCGCCAATCCCCAATAATGACCAACTTTTTTGATGTGATGTTACTCAAAACCTACGAATCCAAATAACTCGAGTAACTCATAAAACAGTAGTCTGATATAATATCTGCAAGGTATATAATTGTTTCTGCTTTCCAAATTCTCACTGTAGTGACACTTTAATATTAACCTTGTATTTTAATTATTATATACTGGACCTCACACCCAGTACGTTGTAAACCGTGTGCCTTGTACCGTGTACCTAGTTATACTAAATCCTGCACACAGTACCCATATCTCACCACCCAGTACCCATATTTCACCACCCAGTACCCATATTTCACCACCCAGTACCCATATCTCACCACCCAGTACCCATATCTCACCACCCAGTACCCATATCTCACCACCCAATACCCATATCTCACCACCAAGACCCATATCTCACCACCCAGCACCCATATCCCACCACCCAGTACCCATATCTCACCACCCAGTACCCATATCTCACCACCCAGTACCCATATCTCACCACCCAGTACCCATATCTCACCACCCAGTACCCATATCTCACCACCCAGTACCCATATCTCACCACCCAGTACCCATATCTCACATTGTACCTTACCTTTACTGAGGGTTTGTTCACCCTTCGAACTATCCTCGGAGAACTGTATTCGTCCCTGAACTGAGGGAAGATTATACAAAGCAATTTCTGTGTTGCAAATAATCAATACACGTACTTTTTGGAAGCAGAGAAACTCTCTTCACTTAAAAAGCATCTCCCCCTCCCCCTTAAAAAAAAAAAAAAAAAAAAAAAAAAGACTAAACATTCTGACAATGACATCTTCTTTACGATCCATTTAACCACTTCCTCCAAATTAGGGTTTACAATTCCTGCCTCCGTTTTTCTATTGGATATTTTCCCTGCCGACCTTCGTATAATGCATTGTCCAACTGCTTAATACTGTTCTAGCTGTTCTTGCTTCGATTTGTCAGTGACCACCCTCTAAGATTATGTGGAATAGTCCAGTCTAGGATATCAAGGACTTTGACTCCCCTAGATCATTGTACTTTGGAGAAAATTAAACAAGTATTGTGCCATGACTGAGGGTTACCTTTGCTGACTTAAGGTTAATAATGAACAATTATTCTTATATTTGTCCTTGGCCGATGGTTGATTATGGTTATTTTGTTGTAATTTCATACTCATCTTCATTTGCCAAATTAGCATTATAAAATGATTTATTTGTACTTTTTATTTGTTTAGTACCATAGGATCTTGGTTTTGATTGAAAGGAACGGATGATTGGGTTTACTTGGGTGATATTATTATTATTATGTTTTATTCCCTAATTGAGGTTTTCCTCCCACATCTACAACTGGCATTCATAAATACCCAGACAGTTTCGCTATTCCTATTGGTGGAGAGCACATCACGTGGGGGTGTTTAAACGGATGATAATGCACAGCCAAGAGTGTTTATAACCGGCTGGGCTTCGCGTAGTGGACGCGCAAGCTCCGCCAATTTACTTACGCGGAACGCAATACATGGCTATAGTTCCCGCGCGTAGCCTAATCTTTTTGTACACGCGCGTACACACAACCCAACGCGCACAAAACAGAATTTTACAAAGGTTTTTGAAAATGTACAAACTTCGATGTCAGAGATTGTCTTTTTACCACCGATTTTCCTTATTCTTTCACTTTTTAACAAAAAGGCATTTATGAATGGGAATAAATGAGTAGTGACTCGTTCTTAAACGGCCGTTTAAAACCTTGCAGGGTCGTGGCCGTGCCGGTTTTAAACGGCCGTTTAAGAACTCGTCGCTACTCTTTTATTCCCTTATTTAATCATCACCTTCTCTACTGGTACCTTCATGCCTACAGGTCACAGTGCATGTCACCTTTGAGTGAGGGGCCCCTGGTAATCAACAGATCGGATATTATTATGCAATATATTGTACTGCATTTCTGCAATTATAAATTTCGCATTCATCTCTAATTTGAACATTGCAATTATTGGATTCTTTGTATTTCTTATAAGGAATTAGACTTGAGGAATTAAAAGGCAACAACAAAGAACTACCCGAAGAACGTTCAATACTTATTGTGTTTCCCATTCTGTAGTCTGTAACCAATTTTCATAAAGCCAAGTTTGCGGACAGGCCCTTAGCAACCACTGCGTATCCTCAATGATGTAAGCAAAGCGTTCTAACTTGCAGGTGGTTCTTGTTAGTAGACGATTGACTGCAACATTCACGAAATCACTCTGAACGCTCACAAGCATTATCAAATCATGTTGATCGTTTATTAAATAAATCATTGGTTTGTTTGTGATTTTGATTTGATTTTCCTGTTTTGGGGTTGTTTTTGTTTATTTTTATCAGTGTCGTTGTTGTTGTTGGGCAACGTCTTTTTCTCTCTTTCACACAGAAAACAAATAAAACAAAAAATAAAATAATAAGTCACTCTAATTGTATTATTTTTTTAGAAGGTTGTTAATTCTCCAGTCTCTTTGAAATACGTAGGCCTATACCATAGTCTAGATCCTATTTATTTATTTATTTATTTATTTCAACATCTTTATACAGGAAAAAAAATCAGCAAATTAAAGCGGTTTCACATCAATGTTCTGTTTTACATAGATGGCCGACATAAACAGACTGAAAAGGGGACAAAAAGTACATCTACTTACAGTAAAGTTTTTATTTAAACATTTAAAAATTTCAATGGAGTAGGAATTTTGAATTGAAGAATGAATATTATTTTTCCAATTTAGCACCGGCAAACTTAAAAGATTGTTTAAAATACTCAACGCTGTGTATTTAGTGACAACAGCATTAAGAAAATCATTTAATTGGTTTTACCCTTACACCGATGTGTGTAAAGCACTGTATACTCAGTACTTTCCTGAGTCCTGTGAAAAAAAAATCACAGGCATATTACTCGGGTGGGATTCGAATCCACGACCTTTGCCATTCTAGAGCAGATGTCTTACCATGGAGGTAGGATTGTCTTACCAACTAGACGACCGAGATTGCCCGGTAGCTAGAGGCAGTTCAAAAGGTCTCGGGTTCGAATCCCACCTAATTAATATGCCTGTGATTTTTGTTTTTCTTCACGGGACTCGGGAAAGTACTGAGTATACAGTGCTTTACACACATCGGTGTACGGGTAAAACCAAATATAATATTATTTATCCCCGATGCAAATTTAACATCTATAAAAGCATGAAGAGTCTGCATTTTCTAATACCATGCCTATCGAAGTGCATGTATACGTAGTCGACTTAGAGCACGTCCGTGAACACATTTATAAAATAGACAGGCTGAATAAAAATCCCTTCTTGGTTCTAGGGTTTGCCGAGATAACTGATGAATAATGTCTTCACCACGAAAGTTTATATAATCGAAATTGCTGGAGTACTATAGTACTATCTTTTTTGTCCAAAGATGAATGAAACAGACTTCGGCTATGGCCGGAATGCCAAAAAACTCCTATTCTCCGACACAGTCGTTCTAGCCAAAAGCCATAGCCACAACCGAAGTCGCTTTATTCGGACGCGACGTAACGTAGAGCGAAACCTCCAAAGCTGCGGGTGTATTCTTTGTTTTAGCAATAATGAGATGCAACCACCGGCTAGGAACTATGATCAAGGCGCTCCAAATCAGGCATGTTACAGTGTGAATGTTTCTGCAAATGAAGTAATGCAAATTTGCTGCTATAATGAACGACGGACCACCACCGGTATCGTATTATCCATAGAATAATGCAGGTAGGCCTATGCGTTCGATTGAGAACAACCTGCACAATAGTAGGTATTATTCCAGCACTACAAAGGTTGTTGCTCTACCGTTGGCGAAATGGCATTTTAACGCTTGAGTGGATCAATCATGTAGTCTTTCTTATTCAATTAATTACATGACCACTTCTTGAAGGAGTGGGCATTAAGTTAATGGAGTTTAGGACGTTATTATCGGTGACTGTTGAGCAAGCGCATGCTCGTACCCGCCCCAGGCTTTGACTTGGCCATGGTCGTGCATAAGGCACGGTGAAGTACACCACGGGAGTTCTTATCGTTAACGTCAAAGAATCCCCCTGTCCGTCCTTCACAAGGGTTAATATTATTTGAGCGTCTTCGCTGGAGAGTGGTAACTTCCCTACCCCGTTGCTGATCTACCGACAGATACCTCGCAAGCCTGGAGAGGCTACTGATGCAGCTGAGACTGACATGAAGTTACTCCCAACGACTGGATACATACGGTCATAAGGTATGGTCATAATATTACGATGCCTGTATTGATTCCAACTGAATTGGTTGGTCGGTTCATGGAGGTAGGAAAATACCTACCTCCATGGTTTGTCTGAAGTGGAGGACGTTCCAACTCCTTCTAATCCTACCTCCATGGTCGGTTGGAGCATGGAGGTACCTCCATGGTTGGAGGGAGGACAGAGGAAATGGTTGTGATAAAAATTGTATTCTTAGTCTTCGCTGTCGTTTGCTGAAGCTTTTTAGGATTATTGGCCCTTTCAGCCGATGGACAGGGTCGCATTCTATAAGTTGACTATATTTGGGGTTTGTGCAGAAACAACTTCTTTAATACTTCATCAGCCATTCAAAGACAAAGAGAAATCCGTGAATCAATTTATCATTTGTCAAGTCTGATTTCTACTATTACAAACTCGATGTTAAAGAACGAGACGCAGGCTCGTTACTACACAACTTGGTCTCTGGTACAGTTTGTATGAATTTTGTGTAACGATGCACGCTGTGTTATTGTTAACGGAACCCTCACGCCTTGTCCTATTACACTCTGTAGCTAATTTAGAGTCTTTTCTGTCTTAGTTAAATATCGAACCTACTCGCACTGTACTTGTTAATGTTAGTCCATTTTTTTGTTTTCTGTCCGGGCATACCTACCACAAGCCTTGGCTTTTCTGGCTATGCCCCCATTTCCAATTATCCTCTTACTGTTCTTTGTTATTGTTATGATGATTCTCTGTTGGAGTGGAAAATAAATGTCTTGAAATAAAAAAAATAAAAAAATAAAATATTCTTGGAGCTCCTGGTAAATGGAGTTTTTCGATCAGTGAAATTGTTTTCCAAAAAGACCCATTAATTTTGTAAGAAAATGTTTTGTTTGTGTGTTTTTTTGGTCTTTTTCATAGTTATGAGCATTTTACATTGAACACCATAATATTGATTATTAAGAATATAAAGTGGCAAATAAGGACCTTCACTGAATCGACGAAAATATACCTCGTCATTAACCACTGTGCCAGGACACAAAAATGAGCTCATATCTTAAATTAGTTGGAATAATTATAATTGCTATAATTAGTATGTGTTTATATATTATTTATTTTAACACATTATTTTTTGACTATGTACGTTATCAAACAAAATTCTAGAAGCACAAAATAATACGCATGCATTAAATGTTGTTGTTGTTGCTGCTGCTGTTGCTGCTGCTGCTGCTGCTGCTGCTGCTGTTTTGTTTTTGTTGTTTTTGTTGTTGTTGTTTTTTGTTGTTTGTTTGTTGTTTGTTTGTTGTTTGTTTGTTGTTTGTTTGTTGTTTGTTTGTTGTTTGTTTGTTGTCTGTTTGTTGTTTGTTTGTTGTTTGTTGTGGTGTTCGTTGGGGTGTTGAGATGTTTGTTTGTTTGTTTGTTTTGTTGTTGTTGTTGTTGTTTTGGTTTTTTTGTTGTTTTTGTTGTTTGTGTTTGGTTTTTGTTTTGTTGTGTGTGGTTTTTGTTTTTGTTCTTGTTTTTGGGGGGGTGGGGGTTTTCCTTTTGCTAGAAAATAGTTTTTGATTAAGTTGGATTGTGTACTCCTACTGACTGATCAGTATTTGAATAGGGTAATCTGTACACACGCAATCAAACTCGAACAGCATACGGCTTTTGTGAGTTTGATGAGTCTGATTAGTGCTGATGACTATAGTGCAGGTACGAGTTGGTTGGAGCACGAAGTGACCCAAACGAGCATGACGTGTTGGTTGGAGTACGAGTTGGTTGTGTACGAGTTTACCTGTTACCAACAGTAGCAGAGGTAGTTTTAAATTCAGAGTCGTATAAAGGGACATGACTTCTTTTTTTTCCAACCTCGGTTTGGTTGCAATAACATGAGAAGAACGTTCAGATGGACATCCCTTGGTCAACAGATTTCCATTCGTATGATATAAAATTCAACAGATTTTATCGCAAGGTGAATTGGACAGAGGGGCAGGATGCGAAAAGAGATAGCAATGGTGAGATTATAGGGTTGACTGTTTTTTCTGAAGGGAGGGGCATAGATATCAGCGGATTAAAGTACCGTGGCGTACTATAATCTGGAAGGCCATCTCATTGTATTGTGGATATTTAGAATCAAAATAACGGCTACGCTAGGAGATTTGCGTAGATAAAAGAGCTTGGAATCAACTCAGGTATCTATCAATATCGTGTCTTGCTCATCATTCTAGTCTCCATATATCGACTTTAACCCTATTAATATAGGTACACTCTCCTGCCCAACATGCCGTGGCACAAATTTCCACAGGAGACTGTGGTAAATAAGTCCACAGTACACAACCCCGTGTTTCCCGATTGTGTCAGCTTTACAGACATAAGCAACCCATGTAACCAATGGCAGTCTGTGGAACCACGACCAAAATAATCCCTTTGTCGGCAAAAATGCATTAATAAATAACCATGGGATCACATCTTTTACATCGGAGGGACCTAAGCCAATGTATACACAATTTGCGAAGTCAAAATTCTACACTACATAAATCATAAACAAGATAAACTAGATTCCCTTTGTTCTGGTAACTTATTTTTGCTTAGCAATATTCTTTGAAATTAGTCAATGGTCCTTACAAAAAAAACTTACAAACTGGAGGCAAAATTTAGAAAGCTGCTAATCATTAACGTTTGCTAAGCACTGAAAACTCTTTCCAAGCAGAAAGCAAAAACATTAGAGCGTATAACTGCAGAGTTCCACACGCTTGTGGGTTCGAATACCGACCTGATCTTCCACTGTGTAATTATACGGGGCTCTAAAAGTGCCACCGACTTGTTGAGATCCTGAAATAATTAACTGGAGGATGATGCCCATAATGGGGATGATGACACCATAAACGTAACATGACGACATCCTGAGATAATTTATCTTTGGATAACGACATCTTGAAAGTACGATGATGTCTTCCCAGTAAAATTCACCTCGGGATGTTGACATCCTGAAAATCGGAATGATGGCAACCTGAAAGTAGGTTGTCGTCTCCCATGTTTATTTCATCTCAGGATGATGGCAACCTAATAATAATAATAATAATAATAAGACTTGTAATGCGCACATATCCACCCTGCTGGGTGTTCAAGGCGCAGTAAAAAACCCAAAAATAAAACAAAACAAAACAAAGACAAAACAGACACAACAAAATTAGTCCTTGAAATCCTGTGACATAAGATAAGTTTTGAGAAGAGATTTGAATTTTGTGGTACAAAGACAAGATCTAAGATTAAGCGGTAGAGAGTTCCAGATGCGTGGCGCAGCTGAAGAAAAAGACCTGTCACCCCATGAGTGTCGAGACTTGGGTTCAACGAGGAGAAGCATGGAACTTGATCGAAGATTCCTTGATGGAGTGTAAACTTGAAGTAGTTCAGAAATATAGTGGGGAGCCTTGCCATTAAGTGCTTTGTGGACAATGAGCATCAGCTTGAAGATGATTCGTTGAGAGATACGGAGCCAATGTAGTTGTTTCAGAATGGGGGTGATAGAACAGGATTTTCTAGACAGTGTCACAATGCGGGCAGCGGTATTTTGGAGGCGTTGAAGACGGGAAATCTGGTTGTTAGGAAGACTGTAGAGAAGAGCATTGCCGTTGTCAAGACGAGAAGTAACAAATGCATGAATGACCTTTTCAGTGGCACTTTTGTCCAAGTACTTGCAAATCTTACCAATATTCCTGATGTGATATGATGACAGACGAACGATGTTGTTGATGTGTGGTTGAAGTGTCATCGATGAATCAAAAATAACCCCTAAGTTCCGAGCTTGCAGCGAGGGAGCTATCCGAGCATCACCGATGGAAATGTATGGCACTGAAACCTTTGTTAACTGTTGACGTGACCCAAATAGAAGGAACTCTGTCTTATCATCATTTAACTTCAGGAAGTTTTGTTGTGTCCAACGTCGAATCTCTTGGATGCATTTCTCAAGTCTTGCAATAGATGCATTGGCGTTTTCTTGAGAAGATTTAAACGTGATGTATAGCTGAGTGTCGTCTGCGTACACATGGTAATTCAGATTAAATTTCAGGATGATGTCACGAATCGGTAAAGTGTACAGCGTAAACCACTGCGGGCCCAGTACCGACCCCTGTGGCACAGAGTAGTTCAAAACAACAGGGTCTGATATTGCGGTGCCAATACATACATGCTGAGTTCTATTGTAGAGATACGATTTGCACCATGCTAGGGCTGTGTCCTCTATGCCAAGGTGATTCTGGAGCCGAGAGAGAAGGATGTTGTGATCAACAGTGTCAAAGGCAGCACTCAAGTCTAGCAGGACTAGTGCTGTTAGGTTACCATTGTCCATTGCAGAAAGAATATCGTTGCTCACACGGACTAGTGCAGCTTCTGTCCCATGGAAAGGCTTGTATGCTGACTGGAACACGTCGGACAGGTTGAAATTATGAATGTGATCAGAAATGCGTGATGAAACTACTCGTTCGATGACTTTTCCAAGATATTTTAAGTTTGCAACCGGTCTGTAGTTTTTGAATATCTCCTTGTCCAGGTTTGGTTTCTTGATGAGCGGCCTGATGTAGGAAACTTTGAGGCTATCGGGGAAACAACCGGAACTGAGAGATTCGTTTACAAGATTAGTGATGTAGGGTAAAAATATATCAATGTTTTGCTTCATCATGGATGTTGACACTGGATCCAGCTCACAGGATTTTGAAGGAGATTTCATAATAACCCTTTGAATCTCAGCAACAGTGGCAGGCTCAAACACAGATAGTCTACACTCTGGTTGAAGATGTGGCAATGTCTGCGGCACGTTGTAAGGGACTGATGAAAAAGATGAGCGGATGTCTGAAATCTTGGTGACAAAGAATTTCTGGAATTCATTTGCCAAGTCCTGATCATTGTAAGTGGATGGAAGGACGGGGGTTTTGGGTTTGAGCAACAACTTACCAATTATCTTGAAGAGCTTCTTTTGATCTCCTGAGGATTCTTGTACTTGGCATGAATAATGGGTGATCTTTGCCTGGTTGATCAAATTCCTGACTACCTTACATTGGTTGCGATATTCTTGTCGTTGTATTTCCAACTTGCCATTTTTCCGCCATTTCCGCTCAAGTTGACGACAGATCTTTCTTGCTGTACGAATATCATCATTGAACCAGGAAACTTCAGTTCGGACCTTGACTGATCTTGTTTTCCAAGGTGCGTATTTATCCAAGATGTCACTGATAGTACTCTCATATTGGCTGACATAGGAATCCAAGCAGTCATGATCAATTTCCAGCTTTGCTAAATGAGTTCCTATGTCGCTGAACACTTCAGGAGAATTCACATGTTTCCACTGTCGGCTCTTTATAGTGACGGTTGGGACTTTGGGCTTGCACAGACTCAAGTTACACATGACTGCATAATGGTCTGAGAATCCAGGTAGAATAACAAAGTTTGAGACAATGGGTGGGGTGATGTCACGAGTTATGACAAGGTCCAGGCAATGACCGAGACGATGAGTCGGCTCCTTGATATGCTGGGTAAGACCGAAAGCCTGAAGTAGATGCTTAAACTGGTTTGCATTGGTGTTGTGGATGTCATCAACATGAATGTTAAAGTCACCAGTGATGATGATTTCCGATGGATGAAGGAGATATTCTAAAATCAAATTCTCAAATTCCTTAAGAAAACTTGACAAAGTCACATGTTGGCCGTTAGAATCTCTTTCAGGTCTGTATACAATGACAAGGCGAACAGATTTAGAGTTTCCGGAAACCTCAGCATGAAGAGATTCAAAAGTTGTGTATTGGACGTCATTACTTTTCACAGAGACAGATAAAGTAGATCTGTACAGTATTGCAACTCCTCCACCGGTCTTGTGAGGTCTTGGGATGTGATGAAAGTAGTAGCCAGCAGGGGTACACTGACGACATGTTAAGTTGTCATCTGGTCTAAGCCATGTTTCTGAAACGGCAACAAGGTCCAGATCTTTTTGCAGAACAAAATCAGCAAAATCGTCATACTTGTTACAGATGGACTGTGTGTTCAGAACACAAAGGCTGAGTTGAGATTTGGCAGGAGTCACTGGTGCTAGAACAGATGGGGGTGTAACTTCAGGTATAGGGAGTTTATGAACAGTTCTACGGCGACCAGCTTTTTTACCACGATGTGTAGGTCGGTAAACAGTGCTGGGATTTACAAAAAGGCCAAGATTCTGCAATGTAAATTTACAGGAAGGCAGAGTTGATGCACGTGTGGATGGGGCATAACGGAGACTGAGAAGCTTGTTACGTGAGTAGGAATTTGTAGAGTTTGGACTAGCTTCTGCTGAGTTTGAGTTATTTTCAGCTTCAGGGCCGGGATTTACAGCAATGTCACCGAAGATCACAATTTCCAAATGAAAAGTGGCTGGGGAATTGTCATAATATGACACAGGGCATTTCAAATATTTCCGATGCTGGATGAATCCTAGCTGTGACTTTGGCAGAATGCAAGCACCAAGCACAATTGATGCTGATGGAACAAAGCTGACCACAGATGAGTCAGTGCAGTACAATGGTCTAGCAAGCAGAGAGAATAAAAAGGATACTTACCTCCATTGTCCCCAGATGGGCGAACAATGTCCATGGACGAGGTGGCTGACTGCACAGCATGCAGCCACCAAAGTGTGTGTTAGCTTTGTACACCAGAATTTTCAAATGAGACAGTGAAAAATTCCAACAGAAAATCACTATTTTCACAACTCAGATGACTCCAGGACACACAGAAAAAAGTCCTGTAGATTCCAGGTGTAGTAACAAATCCAGTTGTATAAGAACAAGAACACAAAATGAGCAATATACTAAGAAATTAACAAACAAATACAGAGCTGATTTGAGTGGCTGCTGTCAGGCGCTCAGTCAAATAGACAGCTCAACCTGAAAGTAGGTTGTCGTCTTCCCATAGATAATTCAGTTTGACACTCCGTAGGCCTACGAGATAAATTATCCAATGAAGACAACGTCCTATTTTCAGGATGTCATCATCCCAAGATGGATTATCTTGGGAATCGGCACTCTACTTTCAGGATTTGGACAGTATGCAGCAAATAATCTCAGGCTCAAAAAGTCCGATGGCACTTCCAGAGCTCCGTAGTACACCATGCTTCCAACAAGAATTGACATAGTAGGCTTTATTAACTCATTCAGATAATCATATTAGACACTTAATCATCTTGTCCCTGCACTGCCCAAAGCTGCATGGAAGTTCGAACTATAGATTACAAACACTTGAATTATCAGAATTCTTTGGGTTTATTATTTTCGTACATTTTACGTCATTGCCTTTATCTGTTCGGTCACTGATGAGCCGCCCCAGTCGCCCATAGCGAAATAATGAAACATGCGGTCGGAGGATCGCTCATCATCTAGTCACACGTTTGGCAATATTCAAAGGCAACAGTTTAAAGGCACTGAACACTTTTGGTATTTATAATAATATAAAAATAATAATGGCTTCTTAAATAGCGCTCATATCCGTCACTCAGTGACGCTCAAGGCGCTTCAACATTCAGTATTTTCCTGCAAGGTATGTGGGGCTACGTAAGTATGAGACCTACTCCTTTACATAGCACCATGTAATGGTTTACAAGGTGCTGTGGCGCAATATGCAGCCAATCAAACCAGGAACACCGGGGCGAACCCCTTCTCTTTTCGATAATTGCACTGGGTTATTTTACGTGCATTACACAACACACGGGACCTACGGCTTAACGTCCCATCCGAAGGACGAAGCATGTGGTTAAGTGTCTTGCTTAATGACACAAGTGTCACGACTGGGATTCGAACCCACACTCTGCTGATCAGAAACACCAGTGCTTGAGTTCGGTGTTCTTAACCGCTCGGCCACGACTCAAAATATATAACAGCATACAAACTTACTTGGTAACGAGCAACGGAGAGCTGTTGATAGTATAAAACATTGTGAGGAATGACTCCCTCTGAAGTAACGTAGTTTTTGAGAAAGAGGTAATTTCTCACTAAAATATTTATCTCTGAAAAAGACTTCAGGCCTGAAGCCTTTTTCAGGCACCTGAAAGCACACAAATTTGTGCAACAATGGTGTTTTTCCTTTCATTATTTTCTTGCAACTTCGATGACCAATTGAGCCCAAATTTTCACAAGTTTGTTATTTTATGCATATGTTGTCCAGTACCTTTAATCAAGTCGCTATTGCTGAAATATTATAGCTCTTAATATCAACAAAACGCCATTGCAAAGCGGTATACCTTTTTTGTTCCCAGCGCTCATTTTCTCTAACCAAAAAAAAAATTTGATTTCATCGTGATGTGACAAAAGACTGATGCCTTTTCTGTACAAACAGTGTGATGCCAGACTGCGCTGATTGAAAGTTGTTTTGTTTACCATGTACATAATGACTGATGTAACAACACAATTTAGTTGTAAACCCTCCTAAAATAAGCTGTTATTCAATGACAACTTTGTTTATCATTTCACCCTAGGCAGGTTTGCGTAGATCTGACCTCAATCCTCTGATATCCTCCTCTCATATGCCACTCCATACCAAATTGTTTGGACTTATAACAAATTGGAATGCCTGAACCAGTGATGAGCAATTGTTATTTGGGCCCACAAGACTCAGTCCATCCTTCATTTTGGCAAAGTTTGATGCCCAATCGGTCACCAGGAGTCGTAAGAAAATTGTAAACATCCCCATCACTATTTTCACTGGCTTTTCAAATGTCGTATTTCGGACTGTACTGTTTTAATTTCAGAATAGGCCACAAAACAACTGATATGTTTTTTAAATGATAAAAATAATTTCGAAATTGCATTTATACACAAGTGTTCTCATTTAGTGTTCAAAGCCCATTTTCTCTTTAGCACATAACAGGCCTACCGCTTATATTAAATAAAACAGCTAGAAAGAATAGGTCAAGCTACCAGAAAATAAATAATCTGTAGTTCAGAGATTAAAACGAAAATCCTTGGGCTTCAAATTGCTTCTCGATAACTAATTATAGCGCAGGCCATTAGTACATTGATTAGTACGACCAATCAAGTTGTTTTGAGTAAGGGTTTGACATTAGTTAGACATTGACTTTATCTGACAAATATTACAAGAACAACAGTCTTTAATCTCCCTTGAAAGTCGTTCGTAATTTAAATGTCAATATTTGCATTTTATCTTTAGCATTGCTGCCAGAATAGTTGAAGGTATTATACAGGATTGGTACAACTGACAAACTATAGTCGCAACCAGTGTTCATACGTTTTGTGGTCAACCATAAAAATACATGAAATAACAAACCAGGTTTCCTCATAAATACCACTGGAAAAATAGGAGAAACATTGTGTTTTTGGTTGTGTTTTTTGTTTTTTGTTGTTGTTGTTTTTTTTGGTTTTTTTTTTTTTTGGGGGGGGGGGGGTTTGGGGGGGTTCGTTTTTTTAGAAGAGTCGTTTTTGATCAGAAAAACACAGTTAGTCCATCTTATTATTTTTTGTAAAAACTTCTCACTGTGTTACCTGTGGACATTTGGGCTTCAGTCGTAGTGTGAGTCCGAAGAAAATAGTGAACAATTCATGCACAATGTCTTTAATTTTGGCTGTAACAACCGAAATGCAGCTGTTGCGTGTGTGTGTTTTGGGTTTTGTTTTTCTTTTAGGTTTTCAGATTCAGTTTTCTTAAATATGACTTCATTTCAAAAGGTATAACATGCAACATAAAGATATTATTTCCAAAAGTACAGATCCACTCCCAAAATGTAATAAGCACTTAACCTTCCTGCTGTGAAGGGTTAAGCCCAGTACTGTATTGCAGAAGCTCTGGGATTATCACTGAGGAGTAAAAGGCACCACAAGGAAAACGTTTCAGATAAATGTATTTATGGTGCTGTTTTAGCTTTAAATGTACTCATTGTAATCGAAGGTTAGAGTCAGTTATTATGGGATTTTTCTGGAAATGAAACCAATGATGCATTTAAACGCATCGTACACGTTTGGAAATTGTCAAAGACCAGTGTTCTCACTTGGTGTATCCCAACATGCATAAAATAACAAGCCTGTGAAAATTTGGGCTCAATAGGTCATCGAAGTTGCACGAAAATGATGAAAGAAAAAACACCCTTGTTGTACAAATTTGTGTGCTTTCAGATAGAATAATAAAAACTTCTTGCAAGAAGTTTTTATTATTTTAGTGAGAAATTACCTCTTTCTCAAAAACTACGTTACTTCAGAGGGAGTCGTTTCTCACAATGTTTTACACTATCAACAGCTCTCTGTTGCTTGTTACCAAGTCAGTTTGTATGCTAATATATAATTTGAGTTATTACCAAACGTGTACGATGCCTTTAAAGCTGGTGTACCATTTAATATCATCCATATGTTTGTTTTTTAATGATACACTAAGTCAGCATATCAATATGATACCATGTGGTGAATGCGTCTACTCAGTTCACCATTCACCCCTTAATGCTTTCTGACCATTCAATATCATCCACTGACTGTGGTTTTGAATGATAGATGAGCTATGCTAGCCTGCAATGTGATATCATGTGGTGACAGTCAACCCTCTTACTATCGGATTATTCCATATCATCCACTGTGGTTTTGAATGATAGATAATGCCGTAGTGGAGAAGATATGGTAAAATGGAGGGGGGGGGTTGTGCCTTTAATGATACAAGCACGGAATTTGAGTCAGAGTATGTCATGAGAAAGATACTTGGCCGGAGGGGCATCGCAAATTTTGAACTTTTGAAAAAATACAAGTAGATTGACAAGCAATTTTTTAAAATTTTAAAAATGGCTGCTATTGCTCGTATACCTTCATCTATTTTTTCAAAGGAATTTGTGATAGCCAAATATCTTTCACGTGACATACCTCTGACTGTTTGCCAAAGTCCATGTTTGTGTCACCAAAGGCACAGTCCCATCATCTGCACGCCTTATACTACCAGCCTGCAATGTGATGTTTGTTAACGTTTTTTACCCTACTTGTAATGTTCTTACCGATTCTATTCTGTTGCAAATTACTGATTGTAAATCACATCCAATTTGGCCTGTGGGCCACGAAATGTGATTAAATGAAATGAAATGCTGTGGTCAGCGGCGTAGCCACGGGGTGCCCCCAGGTGCCCAAGAAAAAACTGCAATAGTGCCCACACACAAAGGAACTTAAAAGAATGAAAACAAAACATTACAAAACAAAATACAAAAAGTTATGCTACGCGCACGCGCAACGATGGTCCAAATAAACCAATGTTTTGTACATGAACCGTTGGTTATCGTTACCGGCCATATTGCTACCGGAAGGCGAGGATTCTGAAAAATGTGAGATTTTAACTTTTTTTTGAGGAGTGGATTTTCTGGACCCGCGCCGAGCTCACTGTGAGAACAAAAAACACGTAGAGCCTAATTTTCGCGACATGCGGTTTCAAAAGAGAACTCCAGGTGCATTTAAATGTGAAGGGCAACAAGTTTCTAACAGAATTTTGTACATGGCACTCTATGAGGTTCGTGGAGACGATAGCGGATCAAACCTCATAGTTCTAGGGCTAGGAGTACATGGCCCCCACCACTGACACACCCATTCTCCCTGCCCCCCCCCCAATTGGAAGCAATGCCCCCTGTGCCCCCCCCCCCCCACCGAAAATTTCCTAGCTACGCCGCTGGCTGTGGTGAATGCACACGGTAGCCTACACGGATATAGTCGTGCCACCATACACAACCCGTCCAGTTGAATTGGTTTGGAATGGTTGGGCAACTCAGTGGCAAATGTTAGGGGGAGCATGGAAGTTTCTATAGCGGTCTAATCCCGGTCTTCAAGCCCATATAAACATTAGGAAAGTAAAACAAATGCTAGGGGGGCATGAAAGTTTCTATAGCGGTCCAATCCTGGTCCAAGCCCATATAAACATTAGGAAAGTAAAACAAATGTTGGGAGCATGAAAGTTTCTATAGCGGTCTAATCCCGGTCGTCAAGCCCATATAAACATTAGGGGGAGCATGGAAGTTTATATACCGGTCTAATCCCGGTCTTCAAGCCCTTTATAAACATTAGGAAAGTAAAACAAAATCATACTCCCGCAGAATTAATTATTTCGGGGCTGTTTTACGTCTGAGACGCACAAGCTATAATTGTACCAACTTCTTGAAGCTTACAGTGGGCAAATTTGTTGACTATAAAAGTTTTACAAAGAACTTTGTGTGGATACTTAAAAGATCACATTTCGGTAGTCTTTTTTTTTTTTTTTCACCTGCAAGCAAAAATAAGAAGACTTACATGTACAAACAGATAGCCAAGGTCACATCTACCAATTATTGCATTCAGTTTAAAAGCCTTAACTCCCGTGTGCATCCAAAATTATATCTTTCATTTAAATCAATGCATCCTTTTCAGAAGCAATTTTTTTTTTAAATGCCTGCAATCTTATCAAGATTGCTGTATGAAAGATTGGTATGGTCGTACTATTATATAGCCAGAAAAGCCTTGTGTTCAATTACTTCCTGCGTTTTACTAAAATAGCATCTTTAATAAAAAATACAAGGTTCATCAATTAATAAACAATGAGCCAATATTTTACACTCTGTTGGACAGTGGACTATTGAAATTTAATCGGTTTAATTCGAAACCCATTTATTATTTAAGAGCACGGACAGCAAAAACAAAAAGGTCAACAGAGAAATTTTTGCGTCAGTCAAAATGCTCAAATTTAATTTGATTTTGATTGAATATCACACAAATTCAGGAATGATCGGATGTGGTTAAGAAAAATGTACAAAACATAATTAATCAAAATTTGACGCCATCAAACGTTTTTAGATTTTGACAAAAATTGCTCATAAGGGTATCGAACACATTGGTATTTTAAACCCTTTTCACGTGAGGTTAGAGATATGTAACCCACCCCCCCCCCCATTTTCATAAAAAAAAGACTCTATTAATTGGGAAAATGAGTGGATTTCAAAACTGAATTCGAGTCCCTTTTTAAATTTAAGCTCGCAAGGTTAAAGAGACGGTAAACTAATTGTTGGATATAATATTGATGATTATTAGAGTTCTTTAAAAAAAAAAAAAAAAAAGGCTAGTTATTGTAGATCCTGAGGTCATGTCCGAAATGGCAGTTGCGGCTATGGCTGTTGTTACGGCCAGCCTAAGACTCGACGCATGACGTTATCATCCAGCCAAAGCCGTTCCTTTGGAAACGGCATCAAATTTTGTTGTGTTTTTTTTTTTTTTTTTTTTTTTTTTTTTCCAAACATTAAGTTGGCATTTATCAAAGTAATTGTAATGTTACTTTCCTTTTTATTTGATTTTATTTATTTTTTTTTTTTTACAAACAGCGCTGTGGACAATCACAAATCTCATGAAAGTAAACAAAGGAGAAAAAAGGCTAAGAGCACGCCCAGCAACATTAAAAATAACAGGACCTTAAAAAGGGGGAAAACGGAACGTGCTTGGGGAAACTCTGAATTCTTATACATGAAGCCGGGGACTATGAATGGCCTATCTTAAAACACTGAGCCCCCCCCCGCCCCACTCCAACCCCACCCCCTGATTATAGCAAATGTTATGCGGGTACAACTCGTCATGGGAAACACTTGTCAGAAATGTTCCAACGATATCGTATTTAGCAAAATTATGTTTGAATAATTTTTTATATGCAGACTACCTAATGACGGCCTGCTTGCAACCTAACTTGACAATTAAACATAAATCCATCAAAATATGCAACCGCAAGTCATTTCAAGTTCGTTTTAGACTTTAGAAGATCAAGACACTTTTAATATTATGGATGTAAGATTAATTAAGATTGAAGTATTACGCCGTACAGCCCAACCCCAATTGTTTTGTTGTGGGGTGTTATGAGACCCTAATACATGTACATTAGTTACGTGTATACAACGCACGCTGTCAGTCATTCTTTGTGTTTAAGGTCGTTAACCCTAGTGGGCGGTGCTAATAGAATGATCTAGAGTAGTACTTTCTAGAAAACGACACAAATCCTTTATATACGGGCTGGGGGTAAATCTAGGTGGGGACACAAATACTCAAGACTGGTGGAAGCTACGACTTCTGTGATTGTGATTCAACTCGTTGGAGGAGCTTTTGGTAGAGTTCGCTTTTGACCGAGTGCAGTTAAAGAGCTTAATTTAAATCCGGAAAGGACAGTTTCGAACTTAATCTACAGTTCGGTATTTTGGGGTCTTCTTCTCCATATTTTGTGGCGGGTGTCAGATTGTGTACCCGTTGTTGCTTCGTCTTCTTCTGGACATTTTTCGGAGTGAGTTCGCCCCGTGATAGCTCATAGTCACATCGGCAAAGAACTGTTTTACCGCCCCTGGAGTTGATCGTTTTAGAGCCAGTGTATGTGATCCTCGCTGTATCTTCTGTTGCCGTGATCCTCGCCTGTATTTCATCCCGGTTGACGTATTAGCCTGTGAGATTACTTATTTTGTATACGATCTATTTTAATGTACACTTGTTTTACTCAATCATTGTACGTTTGTTAAACCCGATAGGTATTTGAAGTGGCCGATAGTTTCATTATTAAATCACTTGGATTCTGTGTTCTTATACATCAGTGTCACCTTGTTTGATTTCTTTGTTGCATCTGAGAAAATTCAGGCTTTTTGAGTGATTTATATTCACGGATAGTTTGGAGATTTTTGGATCGTAACAGGGGTTTTATCGTTCATAATAAGACAAAGCAACATAGTTAGTTTCAGATTCGATGTGAACGACAACCAACATTTTTACTTGTCATCAGGGGGCTGTGTTTGTCCACTGTTGGATGAAGCCCTCCTCACGCTATTTCCATTCTCTTCTTCTTCTTGCTATTATAGCCCATGAGGTCATGTTCGTGTATGTGTGGATTTCGTCTCTCCATCTTCTCATCTGTATTCATCTTCTTCTTTTTCTATTTCTAGGTTGCCATTTGATTGAATGATTAGTCTCTTGGTATACACCTGTTGCACCATTTGTCACTTGTCACTGAAATAAGCGACCAATAGAGATGAACAAACACCCTTTATAAAAATAGTTATCAGAAAAGTCAACTGACAAATGAAAGCAATTTGCTTTAGGGGCCAAACTGTTGATTTGGTTAAACAGTGTTAAAGGGAAGTTCAACACACGGTTAATTAATCTACCTTTTAGTGTAACTTGATTATGTTTTTGTGCTAGAAGTTCTAGAGCGATTGTTTTATAGATGCAAAATCGTGACAAATACAATGCGGTTTAAGGTTTGTTTCATGGACGTTTGATCCAGGCCCTTAAGGGAGGCGACGCAGCGTCTCGCAGTTACTCCAGTTCACATTAGCTGACAGTAAGTCAATAGAAATTTCCCGTCAAAGTATTTTGTCCATAGACAGCGTACAAACACCATCCCGTAATCATAAACCATAATGATAATAATTAAACCAGGAATTATTACTGCTTGATCATACAACGGTTGCCAACCTTCAGGTACTCATCCGTCAATTTCTTAGATTGACAACATCGTATCGTAAAAGAACCTAATGGGTCATTTATTGTAAACTCATACCCGCTTCAAGCATTGAATTTAAAACGTGTGCACAACATTGTTATTAAGGTATTTAAAAAGTAACTAAAATAAATAGTAAACTAGCGGGTACAACCATGTGTAAAAACTCTGTTGTTGGAGTGTTGGCTCTGAAAAGAGCTCGTCTTCCTGAAGACGAGCAGAGTATACTGTTTGAAACGTCGAGACCCCACCGGCTCTTTTCAGAGCTAACACTCCCACAAAAGAGTTTTTACACATGGTTGTACCATGGTTGTACCCGCAAGTTTACTATTTATTTTAGTTACTCTTTATTTTTGTCCACACCGCATGCAAAGCTTCAAACAACACTTATTAAGGTCTTTGTACATCATCACAACTGGGAAATTATTTATCACATTTTTAGCGAAGACGATAGGGATAGAATTTGCTCTTACAAGAAATATTTTGAATTCGTGTTGTATGAACAATATTAACTCAACAACAATAATTATAAGGTAAAACAAATTGTTAAAATAGTTTACCTTTTGGAAATTCGTAAATGGGCACCGGGAGATAGTCTGACGTCGTGCACAAAGTGCCTGACTTAGCGGCTTACAGCCCTATTCTGTCATTCTGGTTACATTTTAAATGTCCCATCCGTAATTGTAAAGAATTTTCAATTCGGAGTATTGAAATGGAATGCATGGACGTTTGATTATTTTCAACCGAATTGTTGAATTATTAGGCTCGGCCAAGCCAATTTTCAAACAATTATTTAAAGTATTTTGAATGTTTTATAGTTTGTGCCGAACATGTCAATGCGAACTGGAATGACTGTGTGCTGTCCAGAGCAAACCAATCAATCGTATCCGCCTACCTGGTACGGTCCTACTCCACCGCTGCTTGGAGACACATCAGTTTTCCTGACATGTCAATCTGTTTCAATCAAAGGTTGGCTGTGCTCTTCTCACTGCCACCCCAGTTACACGGGTTTTTTTTTAATGATATCTAACCGTTTAATCATGAAAAGGGGTTTGTTTTTAAATGTACACATTTCCTTGAGGTTAAACTATAAAAGTCGATTGTTATGAAATAAATATGGTTGGGAAGATGTTTTAAAGAAGACTATAACGATTCACACAATATCCCTCGAAGTTGTATTTTTTCCTTTTACATCGTGAAGTCCGCCATTTTGTAGAGCCAAACTGTTTACTCCACAAAATTACGGACCGTATTAGTTCACAAAGTAAAAAGGGAAAACACACAATTTCGAGGGATATTTTTTTGTGTGAATCATTTTAACCGTGTTCAAACCGTGTACATTTTTACCGCAAACGTTTTTAGAGCCCCAAAACGCCCAATCCTAAGGCAATGTGTCCCTGTACAGTACAATTCCGTTTAATCTTGTAAAGGGGTTTTGTTTGCAATGCATAATCCTTTAAAAGCATCGTGTAAGGATTATACACTGCGATGTGTTTAATTTTAAAGGAACGTTACAGAACTGGTAATTAAAATTTTCTTTAATATCACAGATTTATATAAAACTTACACGGTCTAATGATGATGATAGTAGAAAACATCCCTAGAAATATTTCTGTCTGAAATGCCATATTTGATGAGAAATAAATAAAACTAATTTCCGATTGGAATTTATCGCTCATGAGCGTTTTATTCATGCATTGTATAACACATGCAAATGTGTAATCGGTTTTTCACTATTTTCCCGTGACCCAGATGGCCGATCGATCTCAAACTTCTACAGGTTTGTCAGTTTATGTATATGGTGGATTATATAATGTGCTTACACTGTTTTGTGAGCAAAAACCAATTCTGTAATGTTCCTTTAAGTTTGAACCGATATCTGACGAGAAAAATTAAATTCATAAATTATTTTTTAGTTTTATCTGAGGGGTACATTAAAAAACGTGGTGTTTTTTCTTCTTTAAAGGAGCCCGATGTTTGTTCTCAACGTTTTGTCGGTGCATCTTTTTCATACCAGAAAAAGTTGCTCTATTCTGCTTTCTCGCTAAGTAAGCCTTTTGCCACGCATCACGCATCATACGAAAGCAAAACAAAATATTAAAATGACAGCATTGTGTTTAATTGCGTTTACCTAGTATTTCTTTTTAAAAACGTATATCAATTGCAATTTTTCCAAATCGAAGAGTGCGAAATCCTTTCAAATTAATATGAGTGGAGATTTATTTTGGTTTTTCGACGAACAATTTTACTGTTATTCGTTTATTAATCCTCTTGTTGTTTTGTTACAGGATGTTGAAGAACCACCCAGAGTTACCGTCAACTGGACAAACCAACTGAACTATTTGGAGTCACATAAATACCTTCCCGGTGAGTACCAACCCCGCCAACCGATGTACAGACCTCTTGTTGAATAACAAACGGTTATTTTATGGATTGTGGATAACTCACAATTTTCGCCAACAAGATAAATTGTATTCGAGATCACTGACAGCAATGTTTTGATACAACAATGACATTACCGAATGCATCTATGTTTGATAATGCAACACTAACTGCCACAATGACAACATCCGCCACACCTAGTAACATTTCTGTTACTATGGGAAATGGGGTTGACAACGTGACGTCATCAATACCAAATATGGCTACCGATGTGCCTTTTCTAACGTACCAGTACGTCCTCGCGATATCCGTTGCATCCCTTCTATTTCTTGTTACTGTCATTCCTAATACGATCATCATCATATTGGTTGTCATCGACCGCAAACTGCGCAAGCTCAGTAACTATTACATCATCAGCCTGGCAACTGCGGATTGCATTGTGGGAGCTCTGGTCATGCCCTGCATGGCCTCTTATACGGTGTTGGGCTACTGGGCTCTGGGCGATATCATATGCGACCTGTGGATCGTGTTTGATTTCATGTGCTGTACCGCCTCGATGCTGAGCCTATGCATGATATCGCTGGACCGCTACTGGGCCATCACTCAACCTCTCAAACATATGGGACGGATAAGCCGCAAGAGGGCGCTGTTCTTTGTTGCGTGCATATGGGTTATATCGGCTGTGTGCTGGGTACCAGCGATTATTACTTTCCGCTTTGCTGAAGGGAACTTTGGGCAAGAAAACGAATGTTCGTACTTAACTGATCCCATATATATACTTCTGTCTTCTCTATGTATATACTACATTCCAATGTTTGTACTGGTTTTCATGTACATGAAGGTGTACTTGGCAGTGAAGAGACAATTTAGAAATATCGAGAGTCTTGAAGATTGCAAAGAACTGACGGGAGATAAGAACAACACAGGTCAAGTTGCTAACCAAGATCCTACGAATGGAAAATCGCATCGCACCTATAAACGAAACGACGAACCCTTGGAGCTTGCCTCTACGCATGCGTACCAGAACCAAGGATATAGCACTGGTAACGAGTCGGCACACAGACAGGCATCGTCTGACACCCATTTGTCTCAATGTGATAGTTCACTCGAGCCAAAGGCAATCAACTTGGATATTACGGGACAAAATGGCGGACTTGATAGCAGTACTACGTGCCTGGGACCAATGAACGACCCAGTGACGTCATTGTCTCTCAGCGTCGCTACAATGAACCCAGAGTCGACTGCAGAAGTGTTGAAAAAGTTGAGACTGCGCAAGACTCGAGCCAAACACGCAGAAATTAACAGACGAACCGCCCGAACTCTCGGCATTATCGTGATCCTATTCCTCATCTGCTGGCTCCCCTTCGTTGTCCTATTTCCCATCAACGGATTTTGTGAATGCATACCAGTGAAACTTTACGAGGCTTCCTATTGGCTGGCTTACATAAATTCGACCCTAAACCCTTTTCTGTACGGCTTCAGTATGGACTTCAGAAAGGCATTCAAGAGACTGTTTTGCAGGAAGTGCCTCTCGAGTAACCAAGAGGTCTCCTCGTTTGATGATGGTTTACTTGGTGAAAACAAGACCTGAAGTACATCCTTGACGCTCCTATTGGACGACCGTGCGTTTATTATAGTTGTGTAAGATTAAAACAGTGTCTTTTGATTGAATCAACAGCTTACACCAGGCAACATGTAAATGATGTGGCATAATTGGCTGGTAACCTGTTCTTGCTAAGCGAGATTATTCTGTGCTGAGCGCTTAAATTAATATACGTTTATGAAACTGGGTCGTGTGCTCACAGTGTCTGTCATTACTCAGTGCGGTTATTTCACGAAACAATTATGGAATAAATTCAGTGACTTGGACGAGCGTCTACAAAATGCACAACCATTCTCCCATTGACCAAGCACTAATGGAGTGTAAACCTTTCTTTTGTAAACGTCATAGCCGAGATGGCAAACGTAGGGGCATCCTTCGCAGCAGACCCCTGTGGAATTTTTTTTAATAAAAAATACTAGGTATTTTATTTTTACAATTTATAAAAAACTGTTGATTGGGTATAATCTATATCTTTTGTCAGAAAAATATTTTGTGTATGATATATTTTGTTTATTGACTCTGTGTGACAATTGTGTTATGATGCTGCAATTTTGTCGTGTCACTTCTTTGCAAAACACAAAATTTTGAATAAAATTTGAAAGGTCCACGCCACCATTGTCATCTTTGGAAGTTTTTCCTTTGGGCATAAATTCTAATCACTTAGAGGAGCTGCAAGGTCGAAATAAGTTTTGCGATGCACTCATTGTTCAAAAGAAAGAGTCCTAATGAAAATGGAACAATTACGTATCTTTACCTCACGTTAAAACTGTGTAAAATGCCAATGTATTTTTATACTAGTGCGATTTTTCTCGGCATCCTAAAACATCCGATGACGTCACATTTCAAGTATACGGATCTGTACAGGAATTTGTTTCTTCATCCAGAATTTTGATGATATTCAATTAAAAAAGAGTTGAATTTGACCTTTTGACTGACGTACAAAAAAAATTCCTCTTTGGAACGTACAGGCCCATTTATTGTTGATATTCAATGACATATTGTTCCAAATGTCGCTCTGAAAGAGTATAAATAACTCGTTGCACTGCTTTAAGTTGAGGTTACAGAATTGTAATGTTTTGTTCCACTTTCATAAGAACTCTATCAAAAATGACTGCATAAAAAAAGGGAATTTGACCTCGAAGGCCCTCTGTATCCAGCACACCACACTCGCAAGGAACCTTTTAGCTATGAGGAGTCCCTCGACAAAGTACTTATAAATAATTTGATCAAAACCTCTTACATTTAACCCCATTTCAAGATTTTAAATCTGGATAAAGATCGTGTACGTCCACTGAACTCTATAATACTTGGATAGCAAGTCAGGCCTAGGACCGTTAAGTTGCCGGCACACCGTGTGGTAACCATTTTGAAACACGCGGGGGAAAAACACAGGGGAAAAAGAAACGTTTTATACACACAGTACGTATACAAAAAGTGATTTAGTTTGTGAATTTAAGGGTCTGTATACAATTGGTAATGACTCTGAAAAATAATGACAAAAAACCCCTACTTGGTTAGAAGTACAGCAGCTTTGGATAGTATAATGCATTTTTGAGAAACTTTCACTTCGAAGTACTGGTTGTGGAAAAAGATATCACTTTTTATCACCAACAATTTCAATCTGAAAAGCGTTACTGACAGTGATTTTTCTCAGATTGTGTATTCCAATTGCAGATTAGTCTTCCTGCGTGGACAACTGCTCCAGATATAGGCAAAAGTAGGGGCATCCTTCGCAGCAGACCCCCGTGGAGTTTTTTTTTTATATAAAAATACTCATGACAACACACATGAACAGGTGTATAAGTGTAACAAAAGTATTCAAGTGGAAGTACATGAATAGAGGCAGAGAGAAAACATTAATGGAATGTAAACCTTTCTTTTGTAAAATGACTAATGAACTTTTGTCTTTGCCGTCTCCTTTTCCCCACAGATATCCCCATTTTTTAGCCTGCCTCATGTACTAATTAATGACTTGTTTTCCCTCTTCCCACCTTTGATCCTGTTCTTGGTGTTTCAACTTCTTGTGGTCAGACCAGCTCCCTCCCTCCACCCCCCCCCTCTGTTTCCCTATTCATTGTTTACCCCTTGCCTTGTCTGTTTGCTCTCTGCCTCTATTCATGGATTTCCACTTGAATACTTTTGTTACACTTATATACCTGTTCATGTGTGTTGTCTTGTCATTTAGCCTTCGAGAAAGACTCTGCTAGGGTCGAAACGTCAGGCCATTAACAATTTTTTTGCTTTTAAACCATAGGTCATTTTGGTTGGTAAGCAGTTTGCAACAGCTAATTCTATTTCATTATAAAAAAAACAGTTATCAATACTGTACACAAGAGAAAGGTCTAATTGGTTTTGTAGGTTAAAAGCACTATGCAGCCCTGTAATAATTGTTTAACACGTCATACGTGTACTTGAGAGAGAAATCTTCTTCACTGAGCAGTAAACCCACCTTATTTCTTATCTTATCTTAATTGTCATTATTTAGTATTAAATATATTAATCTAGGCTCTGTTCGGGGGACATTAGAATGGCTGCAGTCAGGAATAACCATGTGTTATCAAAACTGTACTTTAAACCGATTGTTTGTTATTTCAGCAGTCTTTATTCAGACCTTGAATAAATAGTTTTGCAAGTTATATTTGAAGTTGTTTAATAATAATATGAAGGCACTATTTACTTATTGTAATTAACAAAACATCAGAAAGGATTGCATTGATGTTTACTCAAGCACAATCTTTCTTAAATTGATAAATCAAGCACTGTTTTCATATTGAACAAGCCGCATTTAAAATGTATAACTGTAAAAATATAATTGACCAGGACACCTGACATTGGTTTTTCAACGTAATGCTGATTGCAATCATCTGAATACAGTTTTTACTTGTTTACAAAAAAAAAAAAAAAAAAAAAAAACCTGTCACGTTATTTTCATCAAGAACGTACGTCAAATCCATCCACGTTTAGCGAGGTGACAGCGGGCACCAACAGCATGTCTAATCACAGCATTCACAAGTGGAACCAACGAAATCTAAATTTCAAAAAGTCGCTTGAAGGCGATATTTGGATATTCAAAGTTGTCGACATACTTTTATTAAAATCTAATCAATGAGGGCACTTCAGACGAAATACTTTCACAGGATGCTAATACCAGCATCACTGTATTAGCTTTCGGATACAAATTACACATTTTGTTCGGGGTTATTACCAAAGTATGGCCCAACCCTGGGCGTTAATGGTCAACTAATAGTCAGTATTACTGAAATTCAAATATGTTCGGTTGAACAACCATGTGTGAATTAGGACATATTGGTTTTCTTCACGGTGCATGGGCACCCATTAAGGTTGAGGGCGTGCTGTGGAATGCGAGGCATTGTGTTAGGGTGTGGCGTAGCTAAGGTCACTTCACGTTGGTTCGGCACAGAGTATACAGCTACTTAAAAAACAACAACAACAACAAACTGCTTACAGCTTGTTTGTAAATCCTTTTCTTAGGGAAGTAAGAGACCTCATACAATCCGCATTGGAGAAAGCAGAAGACTGCACCGAAGCGGCGCAACTAGAATTAAAGGACAGCTTAAAGAAGGCATCCGAAACCATCGACAAGCGTCAAAAGCTGATACGTCTTGCAGACTCAAGTTCTTATGGCTGGGCAACCGTCAGCGAATATGAGGCACATCAGTTGGCAGAGGACGAAAACGATGACAACAAAATCACCAGAGCAGAGAACCGTGCTGGAAGAAAGATCAAGCAGAAGAAAGCGGCAGCAGCTACACAACAGCAGCCAAAGAAATTCAAATGGGATAGCAGTCAGAACGTGGAGACTACTGGCAATAGTTCTTTTCGTCGCCCAACACAGTTCTCTGCATACAACACCAGTTTCAGTCGAGGCAAAGGCGGGGGAGCATGCTTTCTGTGCGGTAGCTTCACACACTGGAAGGCTACATGCCCAAGACGCTACAGCTTCAACAAGCCAGCAACCACAACAACTGGCCAGTAAAGTTAAGTCAACCAATGTTCTGTATAGTGAAGATAAAGATCCTCTCATAATTGATATTGTGGGTAACTATTTCGAATATGAACAAAATGCAGGGATACCGAGTATCAAAGTTGGAGGTAGATTGAAAAGTCATTCTGCTTTTTGGCGGTCAATTTCCCCACCAGATTATATTTTGAATGTCATCGAACATGGATATGTTATACCTCTTGTTTCAGAACCCCCAACAATGTTCAGCAAAAACAATAAATCCGCCTTAAATCATACAGCTTTCGTAACCAAAGCCATCCAAGAGTTATATAAACTAGACACAATAGAGGTAACACAGTCTAAGCCATTCGTTGTTAATCCATTGACAGTTTCGGTCCAAAGCAGTGGCAAAGCGCCTTATTCTAGACCTGAGGCAGGTCAACGAGTATATAGAGAAAATGCCTGTAAAGTTTGAAGACATGCGTACTGCATTAATGTTCCTACAGAAGGGTGGTTATGTCTTTAAATTTGATCTGAAATCAGGATATCACCACGTTGGCATATGCCAAGAACACGTCAAATACTTGGGGTTTTCATGGGAAAATAAAGGTATTCAGTCGTTTTATAGGTTTAAACAACTCCCCTTCGGTCTTTCATCTGCACCCCATATATTCACGAAACTTATAAGACCACTGGTAAAGAAGTGGAGGGGTGAAGGAAAGTCAATCGTGGTATACTTAGACGATGGGCTTGGTTTTGCATCAACCTTATCGGAGGCGGTGGCAGCTAGTGAAGCGGTGAAAGTAGACATTCTCCGCTCAGGGTTCATTCCTAATGTTCAAAAAAGTGTTTGGATACCAGCCAAAACAATAGAATGGTTAGGATTCGAAATAAACCTAGATTCAGGTACGTTCTGCGTACCACAGAGACGCATTTTGAGCATAAAAAGGGACATTCAATCCATGGGCCCAGGTCCAACAACAGCAAGGGTTCTCGCAAAACTTGTTGGAAAGATTATGTCGTGTAATTTGGTGATAGGTAACGTGGCAAATTTAATGACCAAATATTTACATCTTTGTATTGAATCCAGGTCAACATGGGACGCACCAATTACAATTCAAGCAGAGGCAAGAGACGAGTTAATTTTCTGGGACAGTAATGTTGGAAAAATGAATGTAGGTGTGATTGGAGTACGCAAAGAATGCTCACAAATTGTGTATTCAGATGCAAGCTCCACAGGTTATGGTGGGTATTTAGTAGATACAGGTGAAGGAACCGTACAAGGTATGTGGAATAGAATAGATTCCCTAAAGAGCTCTACTTGGAGAGAGCTTAAGGCGGTAGATATAGTCCTGAAGTCGCTTGTAAAAAGCTGTCCTGCCGAAGGACCAAGTGGTTTACAGATAACCAGGCTGTTTCCAGAATAACAACCAGAGGAAGTATGAAGAGAGGTTTACAAGACATTGCCTTGAGTATTTGCCAGACATGTTTGGTCCACAATATACATATTGAAATGGAATGGGTTCCAAGGTCAGAGAATGAGAGAGCAGATAATCTCAGTAGAATTTTAGACCAAGATGATTGGGCTGTTTCAGATTATATTTTTCATTTCTTGATGAATTATGGGGTCCTCACACTGTGGACAGATTTGCCAGTTATTATAACAACAAAACTCCCAGGTTCAATTCCAGATATTGGAATCCGGGTTGCGAAGCAATAGATACATTCACGGTTGATTGGGTTTTGGAAAACAATTGGGTGGTACCACCTATCTCATTGATACCCAGAGTTTTGAAGCATATGCAGAACATAAAGCTGCCGGTACATTGATATGTCCATGTTGGTACTCGGCGCTTTTTGGCCCATGCTCTACCCAGATGGTTATAATCCAGCAAGAGCAGTGGTGGAAGTTTATGAACTTCCCAAGGAATGGGAATATTTATTCCAGGCAGAGGAGGAAATAAGGAATTCATTGACAATATTGTCAGAAGTCGGATCCTAGCGGTGAGGCTAGACTTTAGACGAGAGTAAAGGAGAATATCCGTATGCAACACAATATTAATACAAATTAAGTTCCGGTTATCCTTTTATCTATAGATAATCTTCGACAGCGGCGTGTGGGCTGAAAAGAGACAAGACACAAACAAGGAGCTGGGAAACTTGCCGAGGAGCTACCGGACATTATTTTAAAGTCTAGAGCAAACTCTACAGTTAAGTCTTATTCGTATGCTTTCAATAAATGGGCATCATGGGCAACAAAATATGATATGAAACCCATTGAGGCAGATCCTACCACATTTCATTGTATTTAGTCTACCTCAGTCATACATGTAGTTCATCAGCTCCAATAACCAGTGCCGTCGCAGCTATATCATGGGCTCACAGAATGGCTGGGTCTAATGACCCTACTCAGATGCCTATGGTGAAATATACCAGCGAGGGTCTGAAAGATCACTTGCAAAGCCCATAGCGAAAAAGAGCCAATTACCCCAGCTATTCTGAGAGACATTGTAGATATGCAATTAAAACAGTTTTCCGAAATCACAATAGCAGACCTTTCAAATCTGAGGACCGTGGCTATGTGTCTTCTAGCTTATACAGGTTTTCTTAGGTTCAACGAGCTAGTGTCAATAAGATTGAGTCATATCACATTCAACCAGCAAGGTTTAAAATTGTTCATCCCATCTAGTAAAACCGATATATATCATGGAGGAAGGTCTGTTGTCATCAGTAAATCTTATTCTAGATATTGTCCAGTAGAAATACTCAATAAATATATATTGTTAGCACAGGTCAAAATCCCAGATTCCTTTTTATTCCGCAGCTTGTCCAAAGTGAGAGGAGGTTACAAGCTTAGAGAAGCAACCAATGTCATACACCCGTGTCAGAGAGATTGTATTAGATGCCATTCGTCCCTTAGTGGAGGATGTGTCCAAGTATGGGGTACACAGCTTAAGAGCAGGCGGGGCCACAGTTGCCGCCCAATCAGGTGTCCCAGATAGATTGTTTAAGAGGCACGGCAGGTGGACGTGCGAGAATGCAAAAGATGGGTACGTCAAGGACAGCCATAGAGATTTGCTGTCAGTGACACAGTCCTTGGTTTATGAAACTATTAAAATAACGAATTTTCAAGATTAGAAAATACAGCAGAATAAATATAAGGTAATTGTTTTCATCGGAGTAGACCCACCTAAACTGTTTGTACCAACAATATTGTATAAAATGTAATACCTAACTCAAAGTATAAAAGCAAATTCAAATAAAGCAAATATAATTAATTAACTGTTAATTAATATCTGAATATTGTGAAAAGTACTAAAAAGAGGTATAAGTTCGTATAATTTAAATTCTGCTTTTTTGGTAGAAAATGTTGAAAAGGATTAATGTCGTATAGAGAGAAAACAGGCAAAAATTAAGAGAGGATTCTACTGTGTGCAAACATACATTAGTTTTGGTTGCCAATAGCTAAATTTTCCCGAAATAAGTAGAGTAAATGTACAAGGACAGGCCCTGTCTGGGGTGAGTTGTAATGCATGGATCAGACCTACGTTTCCCACAGGGTTTTTCGTAGCCGGCTTACAACATTGTCCAGTCTTAGTTAAGACGTCCAGTCTTAGTTAAGACTAAAAGAGAAGAGGATTGTGATTAGAGGGCGCCTGGTTTTAGACAGGTAGCCAATTGTGCCACAAATACACCAACACAAACCCAAGCATTGTGTATGTCTGTTATTTATTAATGGTGTCCTTAGGGAAGAAGGGAAGTTTATCTATTGCATGTCATCTGGAAGTAAATTTTATCACCAGTGGCCTGTAACTCAACAATACAGCTGGGATTTACGAGGTATTTTATTTTTACAATTTATAAAAACTGTTGATTGGGTATAATCTATATCTTTTGTCAGAAAAATATTTTGTGTATGATATATTTTGTTTATTGACTCTGTGTGACAATTGTGTTATGATGCTGCAATTTTGTCGTGTCACTTATTTGCAAAACACAAAATTTTGAATAAAATTTGAAAGGTCCACGCCACCATTGTCATCTTTGGAAGTTTTTCCTTTGGGCATAAATTCTAATCACTTAGAGGAGCTGCAAGGTCGAAATAAGTTTTGCGATGCACTCATTGTTCAAAAGAAAGAGTTCTAATGAAAATGGAACAATTACATATCTTTACCTCACGTTAAAACTGTGTAAAATGCCAATGTATTTTTATACTAGTGCGATTTTTCTCGCCATCCTAAAACATCCGATGACGTCACATTTCAAGTATACGGATCTGTACAGGAATTTGTTTCTTCATCCAGAATTTTGATGATATTCAATTAAAAAAGAGTTGAATTTGACCTTTTGACTGACGTACAAAAAAATTCCTCTTTGGAACGTACAGGCCCATTTATTGTTGATATTCAATGACATATTGTTCCAAATGTCGCTCTGAAAGAGTATAAATAACTCGTTGCACTGCTTTAAGTTGAGGTTACAGAATTGTAATGTTTTGTTCCACTTTCATAAGAACTCTATCAAAAATGACTGCATAAAAAAAAGGAATTTGACCTCGAAGGCCCTCTGTATCCAGCACACCACACTCGCAAAATGTTTATTAAGGAACCTTTTAGCTATGAGGAGTCCCTCGACAAAGTCCTTATAAATAATTTGATCAAAACCTCTTACATTTAACCCCATTTCAAGATTTTAAATCTGGATAAAGATCGTGTACGTCCACTGAACTCTATAATACTTAGTGGATAGCAAGTCAGGCCTAGGACCGTTAAGTTGCCGGCACACCGTGTGGTAACCATTTTGAAACACGCGGGGGGAAAACATAGGGGGAAAAAACGTTTTATACACACAGTACGTATACAAAAAGTGATTTAGTTTGTGAATTAAAGGGTCTGTATACAATTGGTAATGACTCTGAAAAATAATGACAAAAACCCCTACTTGGTTAGAAGTACAGCAGCTTTGGATAGTATAATGCATTTTGAGAAACTTTCACTTCGAAGTACTGGTTGTGGAAAAAGATATCACTTTTTATCACCAACAATTTCAATCTGAAAAGCGTTACTGACAGTGATTTTTCTCAGATTGTGTATTCCAATTGCAAATTAGTCTTCCTGCGTGGACAACTGCTCCAGATATAGGATTGCAACAAACAGTGGGTTCCATTTACCAAACGTATACAATCCCTTTAAGCAAGGGATTTCGATTCCTAAAGCTTGTTTGTGCCCACAATGTTATTTTTTTCTTGGTATACTTCTTTTGAAAAGTTGCATAAAAACATGCATGGCAGGCATTCATAGACCCGTTGCATATTACGCGCAACGCTGTAAGCAGAGGTTATGAGTACTTTTTTCCGCACCAAGAATAGACTGGTTCCCTGTCTTTATCCACGGGCACAGTGATTTCATTGGATACAATTATTTCATTGGATAAAAACGTGCAGTGACGTAAGCTTTCCAAATCTGTGTTATGATTGGTCCAGGGTGATGTAGCTTGTCAGCTTGCACTTTCGATCGTCTGCACATGCTACGTGTGCATAATGTATGTACATGCATTAATGTTGTTGTATTCACTTTGTGTAAATTATATGTACGTGTGAAATGAATGCGAGGTCAAAGGTACATCTGGCAGCATCCGGTCAGGCTTGTATCTGGCGTTATTCACGAGCCTCGAAGTGTGACGTCAGATGTTCAGGCTACACCAAGAACAGCTTTCGTCTGATGAGCTGACCCCTTTGCCCCAGCGAGGGCACTGTTTAAAAATGCGACGTCATTATGCAAGGGGTCTATAGAGATCAGTGGTTCAAACATACATTGCTTAAACGTGTCAAAGAAACAAAAGTGCGCACTCTGAACCAAGAGTTTGATTACACGCGAGGTTTGCATCGTCTACCTAGTATTCACCGTCTTATTAATTGTAATCCCTCTTCTCTGAAAAAAAACATGCGTGATTTCGAATTTGTCATCACCCAGGGGGATACCCAAATTTGCTATACAAACAGCGATCAAATAAACATATTATTCATTCTGACAATTTCAACCAGTCATTTTCAATCTGTCAAATTAGAGTTAAGTAAGATTGACCTGTTTTCAAAGCCGGATTTCACCTGTTTGTGCCCATTTCACAAGGGGGGATTTAGATACCGCTGAGTCAGAGCTACGTTTTGTACATGATTATAGACGATGTGACCCACAGACATAGAATACCTATAGACCAACAGCAGGGGGCGCTAGACTGTAATTTTGGATTTTCTCAAACCATGGGCGGAAGTGAAGGCACGTGGACGCTTTTTGGACACGTTTAGGCATACCCGCGAGGCAGTGCTCCCACTTTCATGTATTTGTTTTTGAATTTTCAGAAAATATTGACCCTATGACGGATTCTATATGAAATCATTAATTTTAGGAAATCCTTTAAATAAAAAATCACGGAAAATTAAATTGTAAAGCCAATAAATTACATTTCTCATTTCCATACGTGATTTTTTTGCGTGAAGAAGGTAAAATTGAATAAATCGGCTCTTTTCAACAACTGACAAGCACTGTTAAAAATGTCCGTAAATTTACAGACTCCGTAAAGTGAAATATTCCGTATTTTCGCCGTAATTTTACGGACTTTCCGTTAATGTAAATATTAACTATGCTAATGGTAAGTGTAATTACAATCAACCACATTTGCCCAAACACCTACACATAATATAGTCATGTAAGTAAATATTGTTATTTCACCCACAACCGTGTACACATGTACAAACTCATGTTTAAGGGTTTTTTTTATTTTACGGAATGAACAAACTTTTCCGGTAATATTGCTGCAGGAATACGGAACGCTATTTTTTCTAGCAGCACTGGCAGGAAATTTTAAACAAAATATTTATAAACAGGAATTTCACTTTCTAAGTCTTTCTGTCGATTTCAATGTCACGCGTAACGCTTCTCAGAGTGTGCATTCCAATGCGATTATTCTTCCTGCGTGGACATAACCGCTCCAGATTTTCGGCAATATATCAAAAACGCTACCACCTTTTGAAATGAAATTTTCACAGGTTAGTTTTATGGTCAATATCTACAACTATGTATGAAACAAACAATAGGCTCCAATTACCAAACATGTGCGATGCCTTTGAGCGAGTTCCTTTGTTGTAACTGAAAGGCTCAGTATGACATAGAGTTGGATCCGGGTCAGTATGATTGATGAACACTCGACAAGAACAATGACTGTTTCTAGCGCGACCTCTTTTCCGCTTTAACCTAACGGAGAACAGTACAATTTAGCATGGAAATTGTGTGCAATACATCGCAGATGATGTTTTAGTTACTTAGTCTGAGAGTAATTTAATTTTGAAACCCAATTCAAGAATTAAAAATGTGAATAAGTGCAAACATCACAAAAGAAACGACATTACCAAGTCAAAAATAGAAATGTTTGTATTTCATTCAAAAGAGTTGGTCAACTTATTGGCAGCAGTCGTTGCAGGGATGTATCTTATAATTAGTCAAAGTGGGCAAACACATAAGTTCTATTAATTTGACTGTATCTCGATTTAACAAAGAGAAAAACGCACACCACAAGTTTCTGATGAACCAACGTTCTAGGTCTTATCCATAACCGAGAACATCTGGAATTAAAGAGATTAGACAAACCAGTAAATTGAAGGTGATGTGCAATGTGATTGACAGATATCTGGCACATTTTCCTTCGATCGACAAATTACAAGGTTTTGTTACCTGGAGCATAACCCAAGCACTAACTTTAACCCAATAGTCTACACACATACCCGACCCTAACCTTAACTCAAACAATACCCTTATAAAATTAACCCTTACATTAACTAATACAGTAACCGTATAACCTTAACCCTAATACCCTGACACAAACAATCATAACCTAATACAAGCTAAACCCCAACGTTAACAAATAACAGCTATTCCATACCTGCAGCTAACCAAATATATCACCAAACCATGCTCAACCATGGATTGTTTTGGCGTGAAAAGGTCAAATTAATATCAATGTCACGGTGGTGAATTATAGCTAAATAGTTTCCCGGTTACAAGTGACACTGGATTTGCAACATGGGTGGGAGTTAGCCTTTTCGAAAGGAAGGTTGGGATTGTTTCGGGGATGAAAAGGTCAAATGCTAAGGTCACGGTGGTGAATTATATGGTTTTCGGAGAAGGTAAAGTTAGGGTTGTTTCGGAGGTGACAAATTTGTTTTCAAATTTTGGGGTGTAAGTCCAGCATTTGTATCCATTTTGGGGTCAAGAAATGTAAAAATCTCAAAGGGTAAGTTCAGCATTTGTATTGAATTTTGTTCAAACAATGTACAGATTCACAGCACTTTTATTAAACTTCGGCTCTGAAAATATCGATTTTCAATTTAAAAAAATTTTCGTCAAAAAAGGAAAAAAATCTCAAGGGCCAAGTCCAGCATTTTTGTCAAATTTTGTTCAAAAGATGAAAAAAATTAACAGCACTTTTATTAAAATTTGGCTCTGAAAATGAAACAAACCGCGGGGTAAGTCCAGCATTGTTATCAAATTTGGGGTCGAAAATTAAAAAAACAAAAGTTGTAATTCCAACAATTTTATTAAAAATTGAAAACATCGCTTTCCAGCAAATTTATCAAGTTTGTGGGGTAAAAGAAAATGGGGGGGAAGGGAAAAAAAGGGAAGTCCAGAATTATTGTAAATTTCTGGTCAAAGTTGAGAAAAACACAAATGGCAAGTCTTGAATTTTTGTTTAATTTGGGTCAAATTTGAATCAGAGGTTGCAAAGAGCACTTGTGTGGATTGTTCACCGTGGAACTTGTAGTGTCCGGATAATGGCTGAAAATGAAGCTCTCATTTCCGACCGACTGTTTTGTCTCGGTTTGAGTAGTGTCAAAAACTGTCTATGAGATCCTGCAAAATTAATTAATTACAAAAGATTTGAAAAAAATCATGCAACACCTAAGTGTCCCCTAAAAACTGAAATATATATGAACATTGACGCTTCTAAAACAAAGAACTGCCGAGGAATCAGCACCACCATCATTGCATTCCGATTGGTCTAAACACTGCCTCTAATTTAGTGCAGAAGTCACATTATACAGCCTGGCAATGCTCCCACTGACAGGACTTCGCTCGGTACAAGGGCCTCATCCAAAGGCGGTAGGATGGGCTGACGTATGCACATGCGCAATAGACAGTTGACCTAATACATCCGGTCACCTCTTCCTGTTTACGAAAGATTCGCCTATCAGTAATGTCGAGCTCTATTGTGTCAATCCATTGCAAATATTATTGTAATTCTTTGCCCTGTATTAAAAACTGGGCTCAATCGCAAAAATTGTCATGCAACTTCGGTTTAAAAAGATCTGGTACAAGAATTGGTAGGTCTTGGGAAAGACCGGTTGGGTCGAGCAAATGACAGAAAGCATTGATTTCCCCACAAATCGATATCATTGGAACGTGCGGAATCAATCTTTCGATAAACATTAACATTATTGATCAGACGCAAAGATGATCAAAATTGTAAAAAATCTTTAAAAATATAAAGCTGGACTACATCAAAACATTTGCGTAACTTTTTTTTTGTTTTGGGGTTGGAGTTTTTTTGTTTTTATATATTATATGTTTTTATGTAAAACACTAACAAAATATAGTTTGTTACTTGAAACTTGTTTTCATGTTTTTATTTATTGTTATATATTTACTTATTATTTTTTTTAAGTTGGAATTAACTATTTAAAAGGGGAAACAAACGCAATTAAGGAAAAAACTACAAGCGAGCTTAGCATGATTTTCCCTTGACCTACCGACCAACCCTATTAAAGTGAAACAAAAAAGCTAACCACTAAAATAATAAGATGCACTAGGTCTGCCAAATACATTTTCATTTCAAGATAATACAACAATGTTACGCAGTAAGAAAGAGTGAATCGCGCCCTCTTTCATTTTTTTCTTGAAATACATATTGTACTTGCTAGTCAACAGAGAGTGTTATACCTGAAGGGTGCACCACGCTAAAAAAAATATATCCCTATAGTAACCAATGCTAAATAATAAATATTGAAAAAAATGCTCAAACAAATATTCACAAGTGAAAAATTACCCTACGCCTTTTAGAAAAATATGGCATTTTTTAGAGGGCTAGTGTAACCCAAATGCTTCAGGTTGAAAGTCAACAATATTGGACCACTTTTCAACAATCCATAAATGCCGGTGTCCCAGGGAAATATGTCCCCCCGGAGATTCTGTCCTCATACGGGAAATTAACATTGGCTGGAGGAGGATGATTCAAAAGAGGGCGCTATCAAAACTTTGTGATGCTTTTGGAACAAGCAAAATCAGGACTACCATACAAAAACCTACAAAACAACACACGCAATGTCTTTTAGAACTGATCTTGGGTGCAAACGTCTTCGAATCCAATAACAGGTTCCACAGACAATACATTTAGGGTTTTGGTAAAAGTCGGAGGTCGGAGCTAGCCGGTGTGGCAGGAGATTCTGTCCCCCCGGAGATTCTCCCCTCCCCCCCCCCCCGGCGAACTGTGTAAAATTTTCTTTTGATGGCGCCCTCTTTTGAATCATCCTCCTCCAGCCCATTTTAATTTTCCGTATGGGGACAGAATCTCCGGGGGGCAGATTTCCTTGTGACACCGGAGCTAGCCGGAGGTTGCGTTTATTACGTGTTATATCAATTAAAACGACTATTCACTCACTCCAAATGAAGTTTTGAATACTCTTTGCAGTTGGGGTGTTTAGATTTACTTCTGTCCCCATGGGTGGGGGAAATTAGCGAAAATTATGTCTCTATACGCCGGAGAACGAACCCGAGTTTCACACAGTGTCATAATTGCAGTGCAATACAACAGTATACAGTTAATGTCAAAACGCACTCAAGCGTACACCAAACCGTCGTTTGGTACACGCACAGTACCGGTAGTTATTTAGCGTAGAAAGGTCGGAGCTATACTTTTATTTCTCTATTCCTCGTCGGAAAATTATCCACAAATCTTAACCATTCTCGAAATATGTGACCTCAATTATATCAAATTAAATTATGTTTTTAAATCTGGATAATGGACTTAAAACACGTTTTATTGACAGCCCGTCCTTACATGGCTATGCAGTGTACACCACACCGTCGTGTGATACACGCACCATGCATGAAACCAGTAATTATTTAGCCTCGACGGTAAAAGCTGGCGCAATACCTTTGTTTCTTTATTCCCCTTTGGAAAATTTCCAAAAAATCACAAACCACTCTCCATATGTGACCTTAATAATATTAAATTAAATCATGATTTTAAATCATTGAAACGGACTTAAAACACGTCTTTTTGACAGCCCGTCCTTACATGGCTATGCAGTGTACGCCACACCGTCGTGTGATACACGCACCAAGCAAGAACCAGTAATTATTTAGCCTCGACGGTAAAAGCCGGAGCAATACTTTTATTTATTTAGTCCTCCTCAAAAAAAATTCAAAAAAATCACAAACCACTCTCCATAATGTGATCTCAATAATATTAAGTTCAATCATGATTGACGGGCTGTCAAAAAGACGTGTTTTAGGTCCATTTCCGTGATTTAAAAATATTTCTTAATTTAATATTGTTGAGGTCACATATATGGAAAGTGGCTTGTGATTTTTTGGTAATTTTCCGAAAAGGAAGAAATAAATAAAAGTATAGCTCCGGCTTCTAGGCTAAAGATGCGTGCATCACACGACGGTGTGGTGTATACAGCCACAGCCCTGTAAGGACGGGCTGTCAATAAGACGTGTTTTAAGTCCATTATCGTGATTTACAAACATGATTTAATTTGATAAAATTGAGGTCACATGTTTCGAGAATGGTAAAGATTTTTGGGTAATTTTCCGACGAGGAATAAAGAAATAAAAGTATAGCTCCGACCTGTCTACGCTAAATAACTACCGGTAGGCCTACTGTGCGTGTACCAAACGACGGTTTGGTGTACGCTTGAGGGCGTTTTGACATTAACTGTGTACTGTTGTATTGCACTGCAATTTACATTGCATGTTTGTATGTTTGTATGTATATATTGCTTATTGTGTATTTTTATATAAATCTTTTTATCTTGTTGTATGCAACGTAGCAATTTTCCTTTTTGGACCAATAAAGAATGAATTGAATTGAATTGAATTGAATTGAATTGAATGAATGGATGAGGAATACAAAACATTTCCAATCAAAAATGACTGTACAAACAAAGGGAAATGCAGTATAAAACCTGAGAAAGGGTAAAAACATCGAAAAAACATTAGGTATTAAGCAAATTGATAAAATAAGGAATAGGGCTATTTTGAAAACGAGTGGTTCTGACACGGAGCTGAGTAATTTTGTTTGAAGTACGAAGGCATCTGCCATGACTTGACAACCTGGTTGGAGGGATGAGATTATTGGTACGATCTGATTGAGATAACCCCTCCGCAAACCCACGGCAGTGATCCACCCTCCGGACAGATAGAGAGTCAAGTTCACACATTTGTAAGGCATCCGTATAAGAAAAGAGTGAACGACCCAAGATGGTTCTGCAGGCTCTTTTTTGTATTTTTTCAATATCATCGCTTTGTTTTTTTGTCAAACCAGAATGCCAAACAACATCAGCATATTCTAGTGTAGATCTAACATATCCTTCGTACACAATTTTTAGCTCCTTGCAGTCAAATCCAAAACGTTCAATGTTCTCAACATAAAAAGACGTCTATTAGCTTTACGCAACATGTCATTAACCTGAGCATCCCATTTAAGGTTGCTTTGAAGCATAATGCCAAGAACCTTAGCCTCGTCAATGTAGGGAATGGATTCAGTACCAATTTTAAGATCAGTTTGAGGGGGAGGGGCTTTACTGAAACTGACTTGGAGGGCCCGACACTTGCTGGGATTCAGCCTGAGTAAGTTATCATCAGACCATTTTTTAAAGCTATCCAGGTCATTCTGAAGATAGCAAGGCACAGAAACATTACGATTCTCAGCAAATGTCAGGTCATCAACGTATTTCCAGTACTGTGATTTAGAACCCTGAGCAGCATCGTTAATTACAATTTGGAACCCAACTGGGCCCAATTTTGTCCCTTGAGGCACACCACCCTTTAAAAACACATAGTCAGGAAGAGTATTGTTATATTTAACACATTGTTGTCTAAGATGGAGAAAATCGCATATCCAGGGAACGATGGATCGACGAACTCCAAGGCAAATGACCTTTTCAATAAGAAGGGTATGGTCGATAAGGTCAAAAGCCTTGGAGAAATCAGTAAGAACCACCGTTCCCAGGCTACCACTTTCCTCACCTCCCTGAAACAGGTAATGGATTAAATGGATTATGTAGTGTGAGGTGGAAACACCTTTAACATTGCCAAACTGTCTATGATCAATCTTATCCTGTATATCATCAAGTAACCATCCTGTGACAAAATCTTCAGCAATTTTAGCAAAACTAGCTGTAAGTGAGATGGGACGCAATTTATCTAAGTTAGGAGGATACTGCTTAGGGATGGGTACAACGATGGCCTGCTTCCACTGGGTGGGGACTTTACCATCCCTGAGTGAACAGTTGAGAATATCAGTAAGAGGAAGGCTTAGTTCATAAGCAAACTCTTTGACTAGTCTAGGTGGTATCATGTCAGGTCCAGTGGCTTTATTGGATTTAACCCTTTTGAGTTTGGCAAAAACTTCCCAGGGATATAACTGGGGGGCTGGTTTTTCAGCTGGCAGGTAAGCAGTAAGTTTAGACAAGTCTAGTGGCACAAGATCAGCTGACACATCAGAAAATTTAACATTAATTATGTTAGCTATACTTTTATAATCAGAACCAACAATACCGGGAATTTGTATATTCAATTCAGACTTAGCAGAGTTAGTCATAGATTTAACTTGAAGATGCCATTTGCGTGGGTCTGTTTTCTGTAAATGGCGGACTCTATTAGCATTGAATGATATCTTAGCTTTTTCAATTTCGCTTTTGACCTTGTTTACGCCATCTAGCGAAGTTGTGTGCAGAGAAGGCAATTTGACGTTGGGAAATTAACTTTTGGATACTGGTAGTTATCCATGGTTTGTCAGAATTGTGGACTTTAATCCTTTTGGTAGGCAAATTATTTCCAATACCTGTATTCAATATATCATATAATAAATCAGTTTTATCTTGAACATTGTTGCATCTAAGGATGTTGCTCCAGTCCTGACTCTGCAGCAAACGACCAAGAGATCTAATTCCAGAATCGTGAAGCGGTTGTATAACTCGTGAAGTAATGGTATTGTTACAATTTCTAAAAAGCGGTTTCCAAACCACACACACGTGGTCACTTTTACCAATTGAGGACAAAGCTGTGGGAGATGCATAATGGTCTGACAGATTAGTGAGGATAAGATCCAACGTCACATCAGCACGCGTGTGGAATTTGATTATTTGCTTCAGTCCATTCCCTAGAATAATAGAGTTAATGTTCATTCTGTTAAAAATCACCTAGGATGCAAATCCCGATCTCAGGATACTTTGTGCGTAGATGGTCTATTGTCTGTAACAGGTGATTCTCAAGCATTTGTTGGCATGGTGAATTAGTCGTAATATAAACAGCACATACTGCTATAGCAGATATCCCTCTAGGTAGACGAGTCGGTCTCACTAACACCCATACACACGCGAGTTCATCCGGAACATGTACATCAATAGTTGTTACTGGTATTTTATCATTGATATAAATTGCAACGCCACCACCACGACGAAGCTCTCTACACTTAGAGAACAAAGAGTACCCATTGATGTTTAATTGGTTTTCATGCATACCAGGGGCAAACCAAGATTCAGTAATGACACCTATATCCACCTGCTCCTCACGAAAAATTATGTCAAGTTTGTCAAATTTGTTTAGCAGAGACTGGGCATTCGTCATGAATATAGTGGGAAGCTGAACTGATTTGGAGGAACTGGTATTTCTCGGAATGTTTACAATGTTATTAAAACATACACGAGTTATTGGTCTCCTTACATGTCTGCCTCCACGGCGACCACGTTTACGCCTAGGTTGTTGCAGCGATTGGCCAATGCCCATTACATCAATAGTGCGTAAAACTGACTGAGAAATGTTACCAGAAGTGCAACATCTGTATGCAAGTAGCTGTTCCACATCGTAGACAACAAGGGGGCGGTTGATCAAGGCAGGATTTGCTGTTTGGGTGGCATTAATGCTACACAAGCAAGATTTGTCCGAACAATGCATCGCAGGTATGTGCAGAAAGGGTGTAGTTACGCCTTCTTGAAAACCAGAGCAGGGCGTATCATAGTTGGAGGGTTTGAAAAAACCCAAATTGTTTGTAGATAGGTTAGTTACACAGCTCAAATCATTACTCACTTGGGTCAGTACACCATCTCGGAGACATTGAAGAGCAAGAAGATTAGCAATGACAGTCAGACATAAAACAAAACGGACTTAAAACAGGAGCCCAAACATGATGATGTCACAGCTAAAAGACACATCGACCAGGGGACGATATATTATTTCATTGATTCCAACTATTCTTCCAACCTTACCACTGCACAGCTGAGTATTCTATGTATTTAACACCAATTCATTGATATCTCGTTATAACCATGAGTTTCAATCAGTTCAATTACTGTTATAATATGTTCAATTGTTATATGTTGTTTCTGTGTTTGGCTATGCGTGTTTTACAAGTAACCTCGGTCCGATTATACTCATCACCTAGTTGTTTGGCTAAATTGTTAAGTTACAACAAACAAATAGTGAAGCTGTTCTGAGCCCCAGTATTGACCCAGATTTAAATTTTGAACCACCTAACATAAGCTGTGAGTACTGTGACCTTTGAAGATTCCTCAATGACTTTAATGCAAATACTGGTTTGAAACTCTTGCATATGAATGCACGTAGTTTACAAAAAAATGTTTCACATATTATTAACTATATTAACCTCTTAAAAGGTTGTTTTTCTGTCATTGGAATATCAGAAACCTGGCTAACGGATATTAATGACCCCCTGATCCAAATTGACAATTATTCCATTGAAGGCTCTTGTAGGAAAAATAAAAGGGGTGGAGGGGTAGCGTTGTATATTAAGCATGGAGTCGCTTATAAGACCCGTAATGATTTGTTTATTAATAATTCTGATATTGAATCATGTTTCATAGAGGTTGTGAATACTTCCCACAGAAATATTATTATTGGGGTCTTATATAGACCACCCAGTAGTGTAGTAGTAGATTCATAGATCATTTGAATGACATTTTTGGTAAATTAAACAATGAAAATAAAAAATGCTAAATTATGGGAGACTTTAATACTAACTTACTGGAATGCGAAACAGACAATGCAGTACAAAACTTTGCTGATACTCTAGCTTCTCAATCCTTCTTTCCAACAATAACGAAACCAACAAGAGTAACTGAGGGGACTGCAACATTGATTGATAATATTCTTACAAATGATTTTGTGAATCACACTACTGGTATTCTGGAAACTGACATAAGTGACCATTTACCAGTATTTCTTATTGCCGATTTAATGCACATTAATGTAAAAACCAAACAGATATATAAAAAGCGTCACATTACCGAAAATAGTATCCAACACTTTATTCACGACTTAAGTACAAGTGAGTGGAATGTTACGGCTGCACAGAATAATGTGCATGATGTATATGATAATTTTTTAGACCACATACTTAAATTGTATGATAAACACTTCCCCCTAAAAGAAGTTAAATGCAGGTATAATAGATGTAAATCACCATGGCTATCTGCTGGTATCTATAATTCAATCAGGAGGAAAAACTTTCTATATAAACAATTCCTTAAAAACGCAACCCTGCAAAATAAATCAACTTATACTCTGTATAAAAACAAATTAAATTCTTTAATTAGAACATCTAAAAAGAGGTATTTTAGTTCCCAATTCGAAACTAGAAATGGAAATGTCAAAGGTACTTGGAATGTTATAAATTCGATCTTAAATAAAGGAAAACACAAACCAAACCCTTCCTGCATTATTCAAGATGGTGTGACAATTGAAGGTGACAATGAAATTAGCGATGCATTCAATGATTATTTTGTTAGAGTCGGTGCTAAACTTGCCAGTAAGCTCCCACCATGTAACACTGCATTTGAGTCGTTTCTTGATGGTAAATGTCACAATTCTCTTTTTCTGAGCCCAATTACACAAGAAGAAATCATCGACGTTCTTAGCAATCTTCCTTCTGGTAAAGCCACAGGCTGCGACTCACTAAGCCCTATTGTTATTAAACAAGCAAGGTATTCCTTGGCAAAACCACTTGCTGAGATCTTCAATATGTCTTTAACTCATGGAGTATTTCCTGATGGTCTTAAGATAGCTCAAGTTACTCCAATTCATAAAGGTGGCGATAGGAATGTTATTGGAAACTATCGACCCATATCAGTTCTATCGACATTCTCGAAGACTAATGTAAAAACTAATGTATGCAAGACTAATAGGCTTTTTATGTCAGCATAACCTTCTCTCTGAATCTCAATTTGGTTTTAGAAAAAATCACTCTACGGAGTTAGCAACCTTCTTTTTAACAAACAAACTGCTCGAAGGCATTGAAGACGGAAACATTTCTATTGGCGTATTTCTGGACCTTTCCAAGGCCTTTGACACGGTTAACCATAACATTTTGATACATAAATTAGAGTACTATGGAGTCCGTGGTATAGCTCTGGAGTGGTTTAAAAGTTATTTATCGAATAGGAAACAATCAGTCTCATATAACTCTGCTACTTCATTAGAGAAACCTATTATATGTGGAGTGCCTCAAGGCTCTGTTTTGGGACCTTTGTTGTTTATTATCTATGTCAATGACATATGCAACACCTCTGACATTGTATCATTTTGTCTTTTTGCTGATGATACAAGTTTAGTTTACAGCCACAGAAATGTAAATGTAGCTGTCAATAATTTAAATATTGAGCTTGTAAAAATAAGTACGTGGCTTAAGGCTAATAAGTTATGTATTAATTTGTTGAAATGTAATTATATAATATTCTGTACAGCACAGAAAAGATATAATCAGTCTGTTCCTCGAGTTTTTGACGGTGTGGGGCTTAACAAATTGGAACACACTAAATTTCTTGGTGTAGAAATTGATAAACATTTATCCTGGAGAAATCATATTAGTGAAGTTACTAGTAAAATAGCTAAAAATATTGGTATAATTAATCGTCTAAGGAAATTCGTACCTGGTTATATTTTACTAACACTTTATAACTCTTTAGTTCTGCCGTATCTAAATTACTCAAATCTTACATGGGGTGGTTCCTTGTCACAATGTAATAAACTTCTCACATTGCAAAAGAGAGCTGTTCGCATAATTTCCAATGTTGGTTTTCGCGAACACACAGCTCCGTTATTTCTCAATCTTAAAATATTACAAATCATCGACCTTTATCATCTTAATTTGGGTAAATTTATGTATAAATTTATGACTAACGCATTACCAAGCTGCTTTAGTTCATTTTTCACTTTAACTTCAAAAGTCCATTCATACAATACTCGAAGTACTGCAAAGACTAATTAGTTTGTTGCCCGCCAAAGAACATCATTATACCAAAAGAGTTTAGGTCAACGTAGAGTTGGGTTCTGGAATGGTCTGAATAACTCAATTAAAAAATCAATTACTCTACCTATCTTTACAAACAAATTGAAAAAGCAACTACTTGATGCATATATTCATAGATTATAAATGTTTCTGCATTGCCTATAGGTTATGTTATCTTTCAACACACCTTACATTAGCCGTTGTTGTGTCTGTCTGTCAAGTCTATTGTCTGTACAATTGTATGGTACTGTTACTTTTATGTTCGTCTGTCCGTAGGTTAAGGAACAAAAGCCACGGCTTCACCTAAACCTAATTGTTGTCCTACCACTTATTACATACAAAATTGCTATTAATCAATTATTTATATTGCTTATACATTGTAATAGCCTACTTTACCATAAATATGTCATTGTATAACTGAATGTAATGTTAAACTATGTACTTGAATTATGTGTGATGAATGGACAACGATGAAATAAATGTTAATAATAATAATAATAATAATAATAATAATAATAATAATAAAACAGCGCCATCAACAGTCCTGTATACTAACCATCAGTTCAGTTTATGACTATTTACATAAACAATGTCATAGATGTTCAATTAATACAAGTTCCGGAGCTCAATGCAGTCTTATTTCTGGTTCAAAACGGACGTTGAAAAATTCAACAACAAAAAAATATTTCAAAAACTTATAGCGACAGGCTTGGTAACTAGCCTTTAACAAAGACTATTGTTGCCAAAAATAAATCAGTGCGAAATCTAGGCCAACATAATGACAGTGGCGACAAGATGTGTTGTGTTTGGTTCAGAATCACGCGCGCCTTCACTGAAGGCTACAAGTAGTGGCATGATTTCTGTGCATGTTTTTGGACACGTCACAGTTCAACGTACTTTTAACGCAAGCTTGTCAATGGCGCAACACTGCATAAATGAAATCCTCTCAACCTGAGCCATATTCAACGTATTTTTTTTCCCTTTATGCCTTTCTGATGGCTTAATGGTTTAATGGTGGACATGGATGGGAAGACGAAATTTCACTGAGATGTCAACCTACTTCAGTGATTCGTATGACTTCCAATTATGTGAGAAAATGCAAGAAGAAAACGACAAACAATGGTTATTTTTTTATCACACACCGAGATGCACGGACGTCACTTAGTCTTGTCAAGGGCGTTCCAGACCGGAACTCACGGCTGCGTTACTTGCGTGTTCTGCATCATCAAGGCGAATACCAAAACAAAAAAAAATGAAAAATTACTTCCAAATAGCTTTACATCGGGTCATTCTTTTCATTGGGTCTTTTTCCGCGCGTTCAAATTCCAACGATGTTTGCAGAGCTAATGGTACAAGACCAACCAAGTAAAAAATGTCGGCCGCCTGGAGTGAAATTTTTAGCTGAATTGATCGTGCTTATAGCTGAACCATGCTCTCAATGGCGGTACACATGATTCGTCATGTTATAAAGAATGTTTAACTGTAACAATACTTTTGCATGTGTAGTGTTAAAGTGATGAATAAAGCAGAGTATACGGTCAGTTATTAAGAACGGTTCAAGCAAACTTTACAAACTTTAACAATGATGTAATAATGTAATTTTTCTGATATTGTTATCTGGGCCCATTTTCATAGATCTGCTTAACTCCCCAGTGAATCATCCACTGTCGGTGGTTGCAATTATTTGTATTTTTGTGCATAACTTAACTCATTTAAAAAAAAAAAATCAGGCTTTCGTGTAATCCAACTTTATACCTTCGAGAAGTTAAGTGGCCAGAGTTAATTAATCGGTTTAGAAGTTGTGAGTGATTCAAGATGTGGCCTCCAGCAAATTTGGCCTGTGTGTGCTTTATTGTGTACATACATTCCTTAGCACCAGGGTCTATGACCTTGTGCAATGGACTATACAAATCATTGTATCAGGGCAGAAATTCAAATAGGCTGGATTCTTTGAGGGACCATTTGGCTGGTAGACATATATTTAGTGTTTGTGTTGGTGGGATGACTCTTTTTTTTGGGGGGGGTGCCAAAAAGTGCAGAAAGAGGTCAACATAGGTTAATTATATGTAATTAGCAATTAAATTACACTTAATTCGTTTTTATTGTTTGTTTCTCCTAAAATCATATCAAGACCCTGAAACTAATTGGCTTGAAACTAATTGGAAATAATTAATTAACCCAGACTTGTAAAGTAGTCCCTAGGGGGCAATAAAACGTACTGGGTGAGCTGCAGGGCAATGAAGAAAATCGATAAGTGTAAAAAAAAGGTTTTGCAGACAATTTTGCTCACAAATTGTGTGCTTAGCAAACATTAGCAGGAAACCAGTCAAAAGTGGTGCATGTGACAGGGTATTTTGACAGGTAACCTTTTTCTGCTGAGCATAATTGTGTTGTGCTTAGCTACTTTTTGTGCTTAAGCAGCTCTATGAAATTGGGCCCTGGAAAGAATTCAATCTTTTAGTAAATTATAGAACAGACTGTCATGACAAAGACCGATCCACGCTGAGTCACCTAGCCACTCTGTGTAGTATACAAACGAGCACTCTATAGACCGTGCAAGTCTCGAGCGTATTTGAACATTGGGACCCGTTAAAGTGCGTGAGTTTTTTTAAACCCATGCGTGACATCATCAAAAACAAATCACACGGTGAGGCCATCGGTCAGTAGGCTACAGTCCGTTTGTATTTTGCGTGTAATTATTTTTTGTGGAGAACCCAATCAATTTTAAATGGCCCAAACCATTAGATATGGACCCTACTCAATTCATCCAAATAAACAACCAGGTCACCGCTTACAGCCATTGTACAAGTATACAGAAAAAAACCATCTGGAAACCATATGGTTCATTTCACCCGTAGTGGCTATTGACACCAAGGTCAAGCAACTGCTGTGCAATTCATATGGGAATTCTGGGAGAGCTGGTCATTGATAAAACAAAAATTGTGTGAAAAAGACCCCGGATGGTAACAAGACATTACCATGCTATTTGGCTATGTGTAGATGGGGAGAGGGGTTTTTTTTATAAAAAAAAAGGAAATGGCGGAGTACTGATTATTTAATTAAAACTGTTTTAATCTCGTTAATCTCGTTAACAGTCCGCATACAACAACATTATCTATAGAACTCTTTGTTTTAACATTCCACTGTTGTCATTGATGCTGGCAAAATGTGGTAATATATGTTGTACATGTCATGTTCAGCAAAAATTAATTCTGTTTCATTATTAAACACGCATTCAAATTTACGCATGTTTTCCTAACTCAATAAAGTTAGGGTTTATTTTAGCTACTGCTGCATTCAATTTCGTTGTCGTGCACACATGATTTCGTTCTTCTCAATCATGTTGTTTGGTCATTCTATTTCGTCCATTGGCATTCAGACTACATTTTGTCACCATTCTTCAGTTGAACCCTGCCTATACAATTGATTAAATTTGACCACTGAATCCTAAACTGTTGAAATTAACTACTCCTTTTGACTGTTGAATGATGATGCGACGGAGCCTTCTTTTTCAATCGAAATTGAATGAGCAAGGTGTTAAAGTTTTTAATAATTGGCCGGGAAAACATACAGTAAAAAAAATACAACTAAATTTTCATGATTCTGACGGGGCTACCTGTCCACAACAAGTTGTTATGCTACTCTGTATAATATACGAAAAGAGCTCTCATGTTGGCTGAAACTGGTCTTTAAAATATTCACAAAATGTTAAATCACAAATTTAATGATGAGAATGTTTAGTGAATGTCGTGTTTGTGGTCATGATTAAATAAAAATTGCACAAAACCCCCGTCTGTGTGTTATAGAGTAAATGTATGTAACTCCGTAAGGCCAACCACGCCGGCAATCAACCGTATTGACTTTGTCCACCTTTATAATCTTGCGTGATCTGGAGAGACTTTCTACAGTCTGCATACAACAACGTTAGTTTTATTGGGCCATCTTTTTGTTTTAATATAACACTGTTGTCATTATTTTTATTGAAATCGTGTAGGCCTACTGTGTTGCAATCATAGGTTTCATTACTCTGCTTACCGGAAGCAGAGCTTTGACGCACGGAAGCAGGGAATTACGCGCTTACGTCAAGCGTATTAATTTCTCGGAGTAGCAAGGATTGTGCATTTTGTGCGCGTGCGTACCCGACGTTACTATAGGCATTCTTCGCTTTTAGAGGTTATAGTGCAGATATTCCGCGCTTGCACTGCAAGCGAAGACTGGTGATCGCAAGCACAGAATTCGCCGGTATTAGCGGAGCCATGAAATTGGGCCTCGCTACCACAGAGTGCTAAAGTCTCCCAATGGAAGTACTAGGGCCCAATTTCATAGAGCTGCTAAGCACAACAATTTGCTTAGCATGAAATTTCTTCCTTGATAAAAACAGGATTACCAACCAAATTTCCACGTGATTTTCAGGATAAGCAAACAAAAACTGAATACCAGTAACAAGCAATATGCAACACATGGAAATTTGGTTGGTAATCCTGTTTTTATCAAGGAAGAAATTTCATGCTAAGCAAATTGTTGTGCTTAGCAGCTCTATGAAATTGGGCCCTAGTATTCAGCCACTAGCCCATCGTAACCGGCGCATGCGAAGAATTTTCTGGACTATGGGTGAATTTCATCCACAACATGCTGTCATTTGATTGGTCGGCGCATCTTCAAAAGGCAACGCCCAAAGTTCACCACAGCGCCAAGCAAAGATTGTACTTGAAAATACCACGAGACTCCAGTATTCCAGATCGCTGGCTGGGAACGAACCGTCTTTCGTTTTTTTGCAGTTACTGATAAAACTGTGTGAATTCTACGCGTTGTTGTTTTGACGCGCTGTGTTTATTCATTGAACATTCTTTGGAGGATTTCTGGCGTAACTTACTGGTGTCTAGGACGCCGATAGAAACGGGAAGATGCACAGCACGCAGTGGGTTAGCTTCATTACCGCTGTGGGTATCGGTGAGTCAAACATGTTATTTCTGTCAATGTTTTCAAAACATTATTGTATTCCAAAGTTATCTGCTTGGAAAATAATTTGGTAATTCGTTCATATTAAACACAGTTAACCAAAACTCTGGAGCATGATTGCGAATTTGACTGGATCGCGTAATACAGGTTTCCCGGTGAATTTTAATTCAGTTTCATTAACACGCATTCTAATTCACGCAAGTTTCCAAAATTCATTAACATTATAGGTTTTCCTTTCAGCTGTTATTGCATTTAATTTCGTTTTCGTGCAAACACGATTTCGTTCTTCTCATTCAATTAAATTCATTTCAATATTTATTGTCCATAATTTGGAAATTTGCTCTGTCGAACATATCATCGTAAAAATATATTATTACAAATTACAGAATAACAAATTAAGTTGAGAAGAACAATATTTTCAGATTTGTTTTAGTCATTCTATTTCATTTATAGACATTCAAGACTACATTTCTATCTTTCTTCAGTTCAATTTCTACCTCCAGTTTCATCGACTTTTAGGAATACCAATCATATTATAATTTAACAGACTCTGTAAGTACACAATGTGTACGGCAATTTATGTTTTGATTAAATTAAGTTTTGCGATCAGAGAACCCATAGTCTGAGATTTTAAACACACCGTTGACAATAACTAGATTAATTAATATTCAACTGCTTTCTTGCACGTTCGGATGAAAACTAAGAGCTGTATATTTTCTTCCAAACCCAAATACAGAATGAAAATGACGTGTACTATTACAATTTCAGTTACTGTGGACACCCCGCCTCGTATTCTCCAAAATGGTTAAATTAATTCGCTTGGTTGTGACCGTTATATATTAAACAAATATTAAAATTATAGGTTTTCCCGGACAATTTTAACAACAAATCAGTTTAACACCCGACTCATTCAATTTCGTTTGGACAAATGCTCCGTTGCATCAACCTTCAACAGTAAAAACGAGTAATTCAATTTCAACAGTTTAGCATTCACTAAAATAAGATTGTTTACATTTACAGGAATGCAAAGATCATTCAATTTCGCAAGCGGCAGTTCAACCTTATTTCATAAATTGTAAATAGCATTTAAGAAGCCCCAAAATCACAATAAAAATAAGCACGTGTCGAACAAACACAAAATCCCGAAGCTTTAAACCTTTAACTTTTGTGTGTTTCTCAACAGGAAAAGTAGATCAAATTGATTTTCCTCCACAAACAAAAAACAGACATGAAAACAACCAAAACACGCTTTAAATCTCAGAGGTTCTGAATTGATGGGGAGGGGGGGTGTTCCGACGAAAGAACATTTTGACATTTAGATATCCACCTCCCCCCCCCCTTTGTACAATCGAGATACGCCACATCTTTGAGATACTGAACGCCACAAAGCACATGCCCTCCACTCGCTGTTTGATCAAGTGGCGTAAATCCAAGGGAGGGATGAATGTGAAACTTCGCTACATTACCAGAGGGTGAAATAACGAATGTCTGTCATTGTTGTTTACTATCAAGGCTGATACAAGGTATGGTAAAGGACGCGGGTACACATAACAGCGCGCAGCGCGAATTGTAACAGCGTTGGGACCAGGGCCTGCTGCAGGGCCCGGTCATTTTATTTAATTACGGTTCCCACTTTTGCATTCGGGGTCTTTCTGCATTACCCTTTGAGCAAAATTAGTATAATCGTTTTTTCTTTTTCTCCTTATTTTTCATTTGTTATGAAATGAAAAAAAAAGTCATCCAGCAAAAGTATGAGGAGTGTGCGAGTGCAAATGGGCATGGCAACGTTATGGGGTCCGGGACCCGCTCAGGCCCAGGAAAATTGTTGTAGTAGAATAATATGCTCTCTCGTGCATTCTGAACCTTTGGGTTATCTTTTGAGCAGGAATTCGAATTGCTGTTATTTTTAAATCTTTAATTTGACTCTCAACAAAACCAAAACACTGGCAAAAATCAAGCAGTGCGGGGCCTCCATGGGCCCTGGGAATTACATGTAGGATTAAAACACTCGTTGGTACATTAATGGCCTTTCGTGGATCTTTTTTTTTAGCAGGATTAGCTTCAACTGTTTATGGTGTTTCTTCTAACATTTGGTCTCTTCCTTTGAAACATATTGTTGACTAAAATTGAGCACATCTTGAAACCTACAAGGGCCGGGTTTGGGGCCCCTTATAGAAAGGGCCCAGGGAAAATATTACGAATTAAGATACTCTTTGGTGCCTTAGTCTGGATTATCTTTTGCGGCAATCATTGATCTGTAAAATGGTTTTGTTTTGTTCTCTTTTTGGACGAAAGATAATTGACTCTGCATGCATCTTCTTACCCACCCCCCTCCCAACCCCCCAACCCCCCAACCCCGATTGTTTCCAAAATTCAAAAAACAATTTACAGCACAGTAAGTTTATTTTCACTTATATCTTAGAAATCTACAGAAGTGAAGCGTGCACGGGGCATGTTATTTTGAGAAAACTTTATCATTAATTTGTTCCCTTTTTTGTTGTTGCTTGTTGAGATTCCGTTTATTCAACTCCACCTAATTATACACTAATCTGCTATGAAACATGAATGCAAATACTGAATATGAGTACATATAAGTTACTAGAAACTAAAGGACAATGAACAAAAGGTGATATTATATATCAAACAAAAGAGGGTCAATACATTAAAGAAGCAAAAATATTAAAAGTAAAAAGACTAAACTTAAGACGAACACAAAAGGTCAGTAACTGAAATAAGGTAAAAATCTTCGATTTAAATCAGAGCGTAAATTTTGGACTCTCGTCTTCATGGAAAATACACAGGAATTTGTACAATTTGTAAAAATTATCAGTATTGGACCTTTTCCTCTCCCTTAGTAGAAATGATCTGAGAGCTTCTTTGTAGATCTGGATAATGTTTGAATGTCTTTGTGAAATATTTGTCCTCATTGAAGACAAGATCACACCGGGTTCTCCAAATAACCTTGATCATCATGCCGACAATTATCATAGATACAGATGACAAATTCATACATAAAATTCCTGTAGAATCACACAAAAGCAACGGCAGCCAGTTTGTTTTCTTATTAAAGATTCGACGTATAACCAGGTTTCAACCATCTTTTGACAATATAGCAACAAATGTTCGATAGTTTCAGTGTCGGATTTACAGAAAGGACAGTCGACTCTATTTGCGATTCCCATGCGATTCAGTTTATCCTGGGTTGGCAGAATCCTGTGACAAGGTCTAAAAAGGATGTCTTTGTCTTTGGCATCCATAATATTGTTCATGTTTATTTTAGTCCAAATATTGGCCCAGTCGAAATTTTCAGTGAGGCCTAATATCGACGCTCCCTTTTCCTGTGCTTTTGGGCGAACAAAATATTTGATCTTGAGTAAATTTGTACATTAATTTATTAGTAACTTTAAAAAAGGGTAGCAAATCCTCATCCCTGGGGTAAATTTGGAATTTCGGCCACCTGCTTGGATGGTTATTGGTTATTGACAAATACATAAAATTCTTATACAATCACTGAGACAAAAGAAACGTCAGCCAGTTTGTTTTCTAATTATTAAAGATTCGACGTATAACCAGGGTTCAACCATCTTGTTACAATATAGAAACAAATGTTCGACAGTTTCAGTCTATCTATCTATCTATCTATCTATCTATCTATCTATATATCTATCTATCTATCTATCTATTTATCTATCTATCTATCTATATATCTATGTATGTATCTATCTATCCATCATCTATCTATATATCTACCGAAGTAGTAATAAAATTAATATTATATTGGATTGAGGCAATCAAAGAAACGGTGATTTGAATGGTTTTCAAAATGGTATTGTCTCAACTTGATCAGTATTTCAGACAGATTTATCCGGAGTATTGGTACTGGTATGAATTTTATAATCAGTGAGCTTTTGGACCGAAACTAATCAATTATTGTTATTTTTTACTTTTACCATCCTGTAATTATGCATAATTAAATTTTGATTGATAGCGAAATATTTATATATTTGGCTGAGGTGTAATCCTACTTAACATAAAATCTTTCAGAATAAAGCTTTTAAACTGAATCAATTACCCTTTTCTTTAACTAACAATCATAAAATAAAATATTCGTCAATAATTGCTGATAGTTATAGCGAAATATGTAAAATGTTGACTGGTGTCTGTTCAGTCTTAACTATAGTATTTCCCAATGATGCTACGTCTTTCTTTCCACCATGCCATGCCTGTTGTCGACTACTCTATCGATATCAACAGGTTCTCACTCCCTTTATTGTGTCAACCATTTAAAGGGACACGTTGCCTTGGATCGGGCGAGTTGTAACCGTTTGTTATAAAAGGCATATGTTAAGAAAGATGTAATAAAAGTATACAATGATCCACACAAATATGTCTTGAAAATGCGTTTTTTCCCTTTTTACATCGTGAACAAACACGGTCGGCCATTTTGTGTTGACTCCACAAAATGGCCGACCGTGTTAGTTCGCAAAGTAAAAGGCAAACCGAGCAATTTCGAGGCATATTTGTGTGGATCATTGTATTCTAATTTTATAACGTCTTTCTAACCATATGCATTTTATAAGAAACGGTTACAAACGCCTTGTTTATAGACCAACTCGTCCAATCCAAGGCAACGTGTCCCTTTAACCACCGGGCGCAGCGAGCTTTCGTGAAATACCATTAATATTAATATTATGAGAAGTCTACGGTAGCGCGATGTAAATTACCGTAAAGAATTGTGCAGTTTGTGCAATTGTGCAGATTGCAGGTTATGTCAGCTCCAACGATACACCATCGATATGTCTCAGAAGCTACCGCAAACACAGTTTTCATAAAATGATGTTGAAGACTTTGTGCGAGGAGGGTCAAACAGCAACACACTCAATCTAGTTTCAACATGCCTCAACATGCCTCAACATGAAACTTCAAACTAACAAGTAGGGGGGCAGGGGAACCAGGCAGGGGGAGCCCCCACCCCCCGCTGAAAGCAGTTGCCCCCCCCCATGTTGGTATCGCGAGTCACACGGATCAACCTGATACATTTTACGATGGTTGCTTTTCTTCAAGTTTTGAGGTTCGAGTTGAAGGTTTAGAGTTTCCAGTTGAAGTTTTCGAGTTTCGAGTTAAGGTTTTCGAGAATTGTTTATAGAGGGAAGAGTGAAATCATATGTTTAGCCGTGTGCAAGCAAGTCATAAGATGAGCCCGTAATGGGACCACGAACAACATTTAGATGGTATTTGATAAATGGATCATTGAGATAATTTTTCTAAAGACAAGCATAAACAAATACTAGGACCGGAAGGCACTCAAAATGTACAAAAAGGTTAACGTTTCGTTGTCAGTTACAAAGCTGTTCCCCCTTGTCGAGTAAGAAACAAGTATTGAAAGGCAAGCTTTTAAAAAACGTTTGAGGCACCATGTGCAGTTCTTTATATGAGGGGTGGGTTTGGGAAAAAGGTGGGACAACAGAAAGTGAAGGAGCATAGAAGGGAAACGGTAGATTGGAAGGGTTAAACAAAAAAAACTGTCAGAAAAAGGGAGTTGGAGAGTGCAATGCATTGTATAATCGGCGAAGCGGTGCTGCATGGTGGAGAATGAAACCAATGGGTACAAAACTACAAAAAGCACTTGTATGGGGGTTGGTGGGGTGGTGAGAGGTGTGGTGGGAAGGGGGGTGGTGGGGGGCAGAACAGAAAGAAAGAAGGGTGTGAGGAAAGTGGAGACTGTGTGCCTTGGCATTGTTCCTCCCAATTAGTCTTTAGCGAATTAGCCATGTGTCTATATGGGAGTGCGGGAAATTTGAAACTATTTCCGGCAGTAGCCATCCACAGATAAATGGACATAAGCGTTGTTTGTTATATACCCTATGGCCTTGGTATGGTCTCTGGTAATTAACCATCATATGACTGTTGCTTTTGTGGGAGACATGGTTTCAGTCTTTGGAAAAGTCAATTTTTTCCCGAAAATTGCATACATCCTCACAGAAAAGAGAAGAGGGGGAAAGGGGGGTAGGCCTATAACTTACTAATTATAAAAACAACCTTTTTCCGGTGATAACATGTTGAGCCACTGGTGTTTTTCATTTAATGGAAGGGCTCATAACATATTTATCGTGCGTTTTAAAAGCTACACTTCGTCACTCACCATTTTAGCTTTTGTTTCATTTTTTATGAGTTCTTTGCAACAAAGTGTAATCCAAGTATAGTTTTTGTGGGCAAAGAGACCAAGAGAGATTAGTTTTCTTCCTTTGTTTTTAACCATGCGTAATATATAATCTTGGTTCATGCCATTTTCTTTTTATAACTTATTGTGTACCTGACTGTTGTTCTTGCAGAAATTTAAGCAGGATTTGCAAGTTCTTTTCATCCATTTCGATAAGTGAGTTTTCTTGGGTTGAATCTTGCAATCTAGCCCAATATTTTGTTTTGCCATTATGGGTTTTTTTTTCTTCTCGTTTATAGGCCAACACAGGTGGTACAGGGAATAGGTTGTTTAGGAAATCATTCTCATTTATAAAGTACCAATGTTTTGAGATTAGAGTGACGTATTTGTGGGAAGAAAGACAACGCGAAAACAAGAGGTGGTCGTCGTTAGATTTTGTAAAACAGGTCAATTCTTCCGTGTTGTATCCACGTTCAATCAGTTTTTATTTAACTAAATCGGCCTTCATCTCAAAACCTTTTGTGTGTGTATGTGTGCATATGCGTTTTGTATCTCATCGATTCACCCCTATAGACGCCGCCAAATACAGATGCAGGGTGTGCAAAAACCCGAAGGAAATAAATTATTGAAACGTTTCCGTGTTTTCGTTGTTGTGCCGAGTATCAAGCTTCCATTCTTTCTGGAAAAGTTCAGGGAAAAGGCAAAAGTCAAAAAAACTGTCATCAAAAAAGATGTGCCCTCCCAGACCTTGCTCATTTAAAAGAATAAAAAATACATATTTTGTACACGGAAATATTAAATTGTAGTAAAAAGTAAACAACAGATGGCAAGCAAAAAAATAAATAAAATGCAAATATACAAAAACCACCGCAACTAAGACTCCTGATTGTAAACCAAGAGGTCAAGAAAGGTATGTTGGTTGTCGGAGATCTCTGAAGTGAATTTCAAAGTTGGGTGCAATAATGTGTAACATCCTTATAAAATCCAAAGGCTTGTTTCGGTTGCCCTTGTAGATAATATATACATCATCTCCGTATCTCATATATGAGAACCAACAATATGTAGTTGTGTTGCTTGGGAGTAGCCTATGATTTCTTTTTCGTAGGAAGAAATTACATATTTTAGGACTAAATACACTGCACATCGCCACGCCAATTGTTTGTCTATATAGAACGTTGGTTTTTCAAAAGCGTGACAATTTCACAGTCCTTATGTTTGTTTATAAATCAACTGGACGGATTTGATAAAAAATAATGTGCCTTAAAAATAACCCATATCCGCCGAGCTACGGATTTATCCGCCGAGCTACGGATTTATCCGTAGTACACGCGAACGCTTCAAACGCCTAGCTGCTGATACTCACGTATAGCTATTTTAACGTGAAAACATTGCACCATTGATAAAAGCCTGGTTGACCTTATATGGTTGTATAGTATCACAGCATCCTTCGCGATGTCATGCTGTGTTTGTCAGCCAATTTCGTCATGAAGACTCCGAACAACAAGCTTGGAATTAAGGTGATTTGAAGGAGATTTTGAACTATAAAAAGGTGTCCAACTGACAGCAACTGTCATGTAACTTTGTTCACGTACATATTCCCTGCATTACGACGGTACAGCCTGTATTTACAATGTAAATGAACCCAACAAGTTACATCAGGGAAAATTGTTGCTCCAGACGTATGTGTTTTGATATGGAAAGGTTTGCGGTAACACCATGTAATGACTATCTCTAAATGAGTTGGGGTGGTTCTGAAAAGAACCGTTGGTTTCAACTCGACGTTTCGATCAGTATGCTCTTATCGTCTTCTGGAGAAAGCATGTGTTTTGGTTTCGTGTGATTGTTGTGCTTGTTTAGGTATTATGAATAAGTCATAATAATATGAATTTGGCAATGTTTTCACCACATGGCAAAATCTGTGGGGAATGATTTTAGGGCCATCCACCCTGATCCAAAACGTTGGGTGGGAAGGGGGTACGGGGAATATATCGCCCACCCCCTGGATTTACGCCAGAATGTCCTGTCCGTTTTCTCTGAGTAAAGAAAATATCCACATATTATTTTGACAAAATTTCACGAACAGATATTGAAAATTGTTTTGGTCTTTGGCCGCCACATTGAATTGCCATGATGCATTTTAGATTATATTGCGATAGTTCGCACTGACTTCAACAACAAAACTAAACTACCCTGAAAATTGCGTTTAGAATATAAACACATTACTAAGCACATTGCTTGTACCCACTTTTTTTAACACGTTTAGCCCTTAACATGTTTAGATTTTGCGTTTTTGTCACATGTCTACCTCGAGACACGTTAAGCCTGTGACATGTTTAGTTTGAAAGTGTTTATAGGGTTGCTATTGTGGGTATTAAACATGTTTAGAATGCATGACGTGTTTAGAGATAATGTCAGAGAATGCGCTTAGCTTTTAAACATTTTGTCTCTTTTCTTTCAATTAAAAGAAAAGAGGAAATGTTGAAAAGCCAAGTATATGTGCACTGCTCTGACATCTGTCTCTGAGCGCATCCTGTATTCTGTAAAATAATTTATTTTTTTATTTTTTAATGAAGAGGGCTGTTGAATTTAGTTGAATTTAGTATTAAAGAGAAATCAACAGCAAGGTTTCACTTTTTAGTACAAACACAGCTGAGAAACTTCTTATTAAGTTGTAATTATTTATTAAGTTCTCTGAATCTATCATCACATTTTTTTTATATAAACAGGTTTTTTTTTCAATATTTCAGCCAACTGGCATTACTGGCAAAAGAAATGTTTGATCATATATGTATCTTGATGAAATTTACATTTGGAAGAAAACATGAGTAAAAATAGATCAATATGAATAGAATAGGGTCCATAACAGACCTGGTGACATAGTGAAGAAAAGTACTTCACCCATATACAAAATATTTTACCTGGACCATTAGCCTTGACGGTTGCTTCGTTATGTACCGAGTATAAAGTGCTTACAGTTACATCAGTTTTATTGCAGACTTTTCTACACAACTATAAACACTATTTTACCTGGACCATTAGCCTTGGCGATTGCTTCTTTATTATTGTATTAAGTAAAAAGTGCTTAATACAGTTACACATCAGTTTTATTGCATATTTTCCTACACAGCACTAACAGTAAACCTGTTATTATAATTTTGTTATCAATATGAATAGGGTCTATTATATTTGGTTTTACCCGTACACCGATGTGTGTAAAGCACTGTATACTGGTTGGTTGTTGCGGACGTGCGAGTACGGATCATGATGGGTGCCCAACAACGGTTACTTTTTACACAGGTATCAAAAAGTTAAACACGTTTAGCTTTCAGACACGTCAATATTAAGCTTACAAACAGTTTTCTAAACATGTTGACATGTAAAACGTTTGAATTGTTTAAAACCTAAACGTCACTTCCAGCCAAGATTGCAAATCTAAACAAGTTTAGCTTTTTGACGTGTTGAAATATAGATACCCATTTAGCTTACAAACACTTTTAAACGCGTTTTCGTTTAAACATGTTTTGAAAGTGTGTAAACCCTAAACGCTGTTTTTACAGTGTATTATCATCAATAGTTTTGCAGTGTAAACCACAAAATGGGGTAATAAAGATAGTTCTAAACGGTTCTTAAGATAACTTTGCTTTCAAATTTGTATCTTTTTATGATAATGACTCTTATCTGAGTTGTGTGGGATAGGGGGCACATTGTGCCTCCCGGTCCTAATTGGAGAGGGTGGGGTGTAGGGAGGGACATCGTTGGCTGAGGTTGGGTGGGGGAACATTGGGCCTCCCCGTTCCTGATTGGAGAGGGTGGGGGTGAGGGAGTGACATTGTTGGCTGAGGTGGGGTGGGGACATATTGGGCCTCCCCATTCCTGATTGGAGAGGGTGGGGTGGGGAGAGACATCGTTGTCTGAGGTGGGGTGGGGACACATTGGGCCTCCCCGCTCCTGATTGGAGAGGGTGGGGTGGGGAGAGACATCGTTGTCTGAGGTGGGTTGGGGACACATTGGGCCTCCCCGCTCCTGATTGGAGAGGGTGGGGTGGGGAGAAACATCGTTGTCTGAGGTGGGGTGGTGACTCATTGTGCTACTAATTTCAAATACTGTGAATCCACTGAATTTGTAGACTGAAAGCATTTGAAAATGAGCTTTGTGCTGATAACTGCTTCAATAATTTTTAATCAATAATAGTATTTAGCAGGCGCGGATCCAGAGGGGGGGCGTGGGGGGCGCACGCCCCCCATTTTCATATTAAAAAAAAAAAAAAAAAAGAGGGAGAAAAGAAAAAAAGAGGGAGAGAGAGAGAAGGGGAGGGAGAAATGGGGAAGGGAAGATTTTGCTGCTTGGTATATTTTCACGCCCCCCCGTTTGGAAAATCCTGGATCCGCCCCTGTTTAGCATATATCGACTTTTGTAATACATGTTTCCCTTGCCTCAACATGATTATTATAATACCTACGGTAAATGTCTGTCAGTCCAGCCGTCAAGCGATATGTTTATGATTGTACGGATAATAACACTCTTGTTATATGAAATTACAGAACAGCTTTCAGTCACAAAATGCAACAATTATTTCTGTATATGCACACCATGCTCTCTGGGACTCACACATTTTCAATCATTGTGTGGGTTAACACGGATGATGATCGACTCCATTTCTCCATAGATGAATCCATTTCCTATGTACAAAATGTATTGTTAATATTAATTTAAGCCCACAGTTTGAATATTTATAAATTTTTGAAAACTGAATTAAAAGGACGAATAAATACGCGACTGAACAAAAATTCAAACAAAATGGCTGCCCGTAACGAACGCTGTGTGGCGGAGATTTTCTCCTGGAATTTGTCTTTCTATGACAGTTTGTGTGCCCTTTGCCGACGTTATTTAAGTACTTTCTACCAAGAAATCATAGCATAGTATTGTTTTGGCTTGACTACGCTGTTCTTACTGGCATTTACGTGCAATTTTACGGTAACTTTTTGGGGCACCGCGGGCAATTCATTCAGCCATTAAATTAACGTTACGTTCTACGACGCCGACATTAATATGCTGATTCGGTGATTGCTGGCATCGTCCTGGTGTGGTGGTAAGTATTTTCTAATTACTTTAAATGTTCCCGCTTTGAGACTTAAATGTTAAGGGAGTATCTTTCTTGGTTTTGTGGTTTTTACACGGACATTATTGAAAGATTAAGCCCGAAGTTATGTACACATTTGTCGACCGGAAAATGGGCACATTCATTGAGTCAACGTTAACGTTACATGATGCATTACAAAAAGTGCATCGTCGCCTACATAACCAACATGCCATTGTTTGTTATTGGTTGTTTTTAATCAATAGGCCTATCTTTGTGATTATAAGCATAGCAATATTGATCACACACGCCGTGCACAAACCGCTGTCGGATTTCACAAGTCGTTGAATGAGACCGTAGTCGAGATAGCAGTAGTCACGCGGGGGCCAGCAGTCTCGCGAGAACATCGCCCGTGTCGCGAGAATCGCGGAGAGATCGAGTCGGAACGCTATCATCGCAACAAACATTTAACGACTTGTCCACAAGTCTAGGTAAATGTTTGCTCACTCCGTCAACCGATACGTTTATGATTGTACGGATAGTAGCAATCGTGTTCATTGAAATTACAGAACAGCTTTCAGTCACAAAATACAGTCAATTCTTTCTTTATATGCATACCCTAATCTATGGGTCTCTCAATCACTGTGTGTGTTATTACGTGGATGATGATCGACTCCATTTCTCCATATGGATAACTCCATATCCTCTGTACAAAATGTATTGTTAATATTCATGTACGCGTACAGTTTGTACATGTGGCGTGTCGTGGCCGAGTGGATAAGAACACCAAACTCAAGCTCTGGTGTTTCCGATCAGCAGAGTGTGGGTTCGAATCCCAGTCGTGACACTTGTGTCCTTAAGCAAGACACTTAACCATATGCTTCGTCCTTCGGATGGGACGTTAAGCCGTTGGTCCCGTGTGTTGTGTAATGTACGTCAAAGAACCCAGTGCACTTATCGAAAAGAGAAGGGGTTCGCCCCGGTGTTCCTGGTTTGATTGGATGCATATTGCGCCACAGCACCTTGTAAACCATGACATGGTGCTGTGTAAAGGAGTAGGTCTCATACTTACGTATCTTGCAGGAAAATACTGAATGTTGAAGCGCCTTGAGCGTCACTGAGTGTCGGATATGAGCGCTATATAAGAAGCCATTATTATTATTATTATTATCATATTACATATTTTACAAAACTCAGTTGATTCCGTACGAAATCAGCTGAAAGAGCCCATAGGCCGTGCACAAATCGCTATCGGATTGTACAAGTCATTTAAGGTAGTATATACTTTTGGTAAATGTCAGACTAATATCTTCACTTGGTGTATCCCAACATATACATAAAACAACAAACCTGTGAAAGTTTAAGCTCAATCAGTCATTGCAATCACCAGAAAAAAGTGGGGGAAAACTCAAGTGTTTCCACTGTTTTCAAACATCGAGTTTTTGACTCATGAGATTTACTCATTTCTCAAAAACTAAAGCATTTAAAGCAAAAATATTTCAAAGGGAGTTTCCCATCATAACCATCTTTATACCACGTAAGCTATGTGTGAATCTGTGAACATTTATATTTTTACTCTTACCAATGTTACGAACACCCTTTAAATGGGACCATAGTCGTGAGAGCAGTAGTCTCGCGCGGAGCAGCCCTCTCGCAAGATAGTTGCGAGAGGGCCGTTTCGCTATTACCGCAGACATTTAACGACTTGTCCACAAGGCTAGTTTTGTGAAGGCTTATTTGGATTGAGGCAATACAAACAAAAAATGGTGATTTGAAGGGTTTTCAGAATGTTATTGTCTCAACTTGAACAGTATTTCAGACACATTTCTCTGGAGTATTGGTACTGGTGTGGATAAATGAGCCTTTAGATTGAAACTTACCAATAGCCTACTTTGTCTTTATTCACCAATCCTACAATTAAATATGCGTAGTTAATTTCTGATAGATAGCAACATATTTATAATTTGGCTTGTGTCTGTTCCTACTTAAAATACAATCTTTCAAATTTAAACTAATCAATTACCCTATTCCATATTTACCAATGCGTCATTAATTGCTGATAGTTATACGAAATATTTATAATTTTGATTGGTGCCTGCTCAGACTTAATTAAATACGTGTGTACAATTTACGAAATTCCCAAGGATGGAACGTATTTCCTTCCATCACGCCATGCCTTTTGTCCTCTACTCTACACCGACATCAACAGGTTACCACTCCCTTTATTGGTTCAACCATTCAACCGTAGGGCGCGGGGAGCTTTCCTGGAATGCAGTTTCAATGTTATGATAGTTCCACGCTAGCAATAACAAATTTCCCTAAACAATAAAAGTGTGCAGGTTGTGTAAAGAAATGACCCGGCAGTGTAAATAACTCGACGTTTCAATTGTTTGAGTTGTTGTCAGCTCCAACGATACACCATCGATTTGTCTCAGAGGCTACCGCAAACACCATTTTCGTAAAATAATGCTAAATAAAAGTACTGTGTGAGAGGAGGGCCGAGGAATTGCTTCATTTAAAAGACACTTTGATTGTCAAACAGCAACACCCTTCCATCTCGTATTAACATCCCTCAACATGACACCTCATTTTATTTTTATTTTGTAATATTCATTTCCTCTTAAAGGCAGTATATACTTTTAGTAAATGTCAAAGACCAGTGTCCTCACTTAGTGTATCCCAAGATATACATGAAACAACAGACCTGTGAAAGTTTAAGCTCAATCGGTCATTGCAATCACCAGAAAAAAGGGAGAAAAAACCTTATGTGTTTTCACTGTTTTTTAAACATCGAGTTTTTGACTCATGAGATCAAAACTAATTGTTTCACTCATTTCTCAAAAACTATAGCATTTAAAGCAAAAATATTTCAAAGGGAGTTTCCCATCATAGCCATCTTTATACCACGTCACTAAGTTTTGTGTGAATCTGTGAACATTAATATATTTACTCTTACCAATGTTACAAACACCATTTACATCAGTAGACTTCGAACCAGTGAAGGGGACAGGGGAAACCAGGGCCCAATTTCACAGAGCTGCTTAATCACACAAAAGTAGCTAAGCACAACAAAATTATGCTGACCAGAATATGGTTCCCAGCAAAAAAAAACCGTGTCACATGTACAATCCGTGATTGGTATTCCTGCCTTTCGTTTTACTGATCAGAAAACATTTAAGAAATATTTTATGCGTAAGCAGCTCTATGAAATTGGGCCACGGAATTCTGCGCTTAGAGCCCGTAGAATTGTGTGCTTTACATGGCACATCATGCTCAGAATACCGAGGTGTATTAAAACAGAGCCATGAAATGGGGCCAAGTGTCTCGCATGAGTTCTCAGTTAGCCTCAATACGTTGTGTTGGCAATCCCGATTGGTGCCCAGTCTTTCGAGAAAGAGACATTTTCCAAATAAATGGAAGTAACTGCGTTGACATAACCGCTCCAGATTTTCGGCAATATCTCAAAAACGCTACCAACTTTTGAATTGAAATTTGTACAGGTAAATTTTATGGTATCTTCAACTATATAGATTGAAACAAACAGTGGGTTCCGATTGGATTAATAGGCTTTCGAGACACAGTGGTAAGGTTCTCTTTCATTAATCCTGGCCATCTTAGAATTGGCTTGTCTTGTTGTCTGATTGTAGAGCTGTTCTTGCGTTGATTTGTCAGTGACCACCCTCTAAGATTATGTGGAATAGTCCAGTCTAGGATATCAAGGACTTTGACTCCCCTAGATCATTGTACTGTGGAGAAAAATGTGAAATAAATACAAAATTAATGTGCCGTGACTGAGGGTTACCTTCGCTCACTTTATAAGGCTTATAATGAACAACTATTCTTTGTCCTTGTTTGGCCGATGATTGATTTTGATCATTTGTTATAATATCATACTCATCTGCATTGGCCAAATATTAGTGTGTTTTTTTAATTTTTATTAATACCATGGGATCTTGTTGTTGATTGAAAGGAACGGTTGATTGGGTTTATTGGGTGATTATTATTATTTTATTTGTTTTTTTCTGATTGCGTGTAGTTTTCCCTAATTGAGGTTTTCCTCCCACATCTACAACTGGCCTTTCTTCATCACGTTCTCTACTGGTACCTTCAGGCATACAGGTCACATTGCATGTCACCTTTGATTGAGGGGCCCCTGGTAATCAAGAGTGAAACAAAACAAGATCATTACTCCTTTTGAATCGTGTATAGATATATTTATTGTGTAATATTGTTTTGTTTAGTTAACTAATTATTTAAGTTACATCGTAATTACGGTACTTACTCACGTATACTTACTGACACTCATTACTTTTACCTACATGGCACCTGCCTATTAACACGCTCTCACTTGTTTACTTGTGTTTTTTGTGTGTGTGTATTTTCCCTATGTAATTTATGTTTTACTATAATTATTATTATTAATAGCAGTAATATCAGTTCGGCAGCTAACCTGGCAACGGACCACGCAGTTGACTTCACAATCACGCCGTATATATGCATGGTGAGACAATAATGTTACCGCTTTGGTTGGTGATGATGTTTGCACGATACATTATCACAAGGTACCCGGTCTACCTAGTATTGCTTTACTCTATCATGGTCTGTAGACTTCCATGGTCTGATTATTTTTGACTCCGTCCCTATCGCTCGAGTTTGCTGAAAAGATGTTTAGTTTTCAAGACCCTTGCAGTAAATTACTAGAACCATGGTTTAAATTTTAAAAGATATACCCAAGGCTTGTTATTTACGTACAATTATCGTCCTTTCCGTTAATATTGTCATTGAATAACATTATTTCATGTTCAGAAGTGATAATTCCCTAGGGTACAATAATTGTCTCTCGTTTACGGCTACCGGTAATTGTTATGGCGACTATTTTGTATAAGGATGAACACAATATTTTATGAAGGTTTTTACCTATAGGCATCAAATGCTCAAGTAATAGGTTTTTGACATTATCATGGTGATAAAAGAAAATTACATTTAAAGCTAAATAATGTAATAGTTATTAACATTTTACAAGTCAACTGTGAAGGGGGAAATTAATAATGATCTACCATAGCCTTTACAAATATTGTGTTCATCATAATATTGTCAACAACTTATGACTTATCGATTAATCAGTAAGAGCATTTGATGCCATGTAAAAGCCTTCAACAACGATGTCCTGGTTTCGCGCATGTAACAGCTTGCTCGCGTTTGCATTGGTGTGTACGCCAAGGATCACGACGATCGCCTTTTATTGGATGTTATTATGGTCGAACGTGAAGTGAAAATTAAGGTCAGCTTTAATTAAAGAAATAAAATAATAAATTAGTAAGACTTGCGATATTTTTTGCAACTTACAATTACTAAATCAAGCTTTTTGTTTTCGTTTTTATTATTATTAATGGTTTATTTATTTCATCATTACTGGGTAAAAGACATTCGCAGTATAAATTATGGATTTATGTACAAATTGGTAGTTAATTAATACGACAAAAAGCAATAAACGACAAAAAGGACATATGAAAAATAATACCAAAGAATAAAAGGGCAAATGGCCCGGAATTACACAAAGAGACAAAACTTAGTCCAGTTCTCTCACTACACAGATGAGGATTTATTGCACTAAGATAAAAACAAATTGAAGTTTAATATTGGAGTTTAAAAACAAATCACAGACAGGTCTCAAGCAATTCCCAATAGCATCCGAAACAAGGACAGCAATAAAAAACGATTGTTTGTTGATGAGAGTAACCAAGGATGGAATTGGGCTGGTTTTGTAACGGTTAGTGCGACATTTTATAGAGGACAACTGGTCGGAATTTCTTAAATTATTATTCCTCTTAGGAGGAAGCCAATCTCTGTGAATGGCGGAATTCAACAATGAGTTCCCGAAATTAAGGCTGAGCTTTTCAAGTCTGGCTAAAACAGGTGGAATTTGAAGTGTCTGGCAGATATCATTGTAATGTTTCGAATTGCAAACGTCGGTGGAGAGGATAATACGAAAAGCCTTTCTCTGCAACCTTTCAAGGCACTCACTTTGTGATTTTTTCAAACCACTGAACCATACAGGGGAGGCATATTCCAGAGTAGGTCTGACATATTGTAAATAAACTGTAATGAGTCAGCCTGTGGGAGATTACAACGTTTGAGCATTCGCAGAAAGTAAAGTTTCCTGTAAAATGTTGTACACATACTTCCAACCTGCTTGTTCCACTTCAAATCTTCTTGAACAAAAATGCCCAAGAGTTTGACAAAATCAGATTGTTTAAAAACAGAGTCACCAATGTGAAAAAAACCTGGCACATCCGTTGGTGCTCTACTAAAGCATGAGATCATGACTTGACACTTATTAGGGTTAAAGGAACATTACAGAATTGGTTTTTGCTAACAAAACAGTGTAAGCACTTTATATAATCCACCATATACATAAACTGACAAACCTGTAGAAGTTTGAGATCGATCGGCCATCTGGGTCACGAGAAAATAGTGAAAAACCGATTACACATTTGCATGTGTTATACAATGCATGAATGAAACGCTCATGAGCGATAAACTCCAATCGGAAATTAGTTTTATTTATTTCTCATCAAATATGGCTTTTCAGACAAAAATATTTCTAGGGATGTTTTCTACTATCATCATCATTAGACCGTGTAAGTTTTATGTAAATCTGTGATCTTAAAGAAAATTTTAATTACTAGTTCTGTAACGTTCTTTTAAGTTTCATCTTATTTTCAGCTGACCAGTGGTCGAGGCAGTCAAGTTGCTGCTGCATAAGAGCGGATTGAGGCGTGCTACCATAAGTTTGGCACAGAGTCAAGTCATCAACATACTTGTAGTGAGAGACTTCAGGTGTACATGAAATAATGTCATTTATCATGACCAAAAAAAGCGATCGGAGCAATCTTTATACCCTGCGGTACCCCGGCCTTGATAGTTTCCCACGAGGAAATTTCTCAATTTAATCTAACAGCCTGGGTTCTATTAGATAAGAAGCTACAAATCAAAGGGATTATGCACGGTCTCACTCCTAGTTTAATAAATTTTTTGACAAGAATGGAACGACTGACTCTATCGAAAGCTTTGGAAAAATCCGTAGCAATCAGACTGATGAATTTTGAGGCTTTATGTCAGTACCTTTATAAATGTCATCCATGACTTTCACAAAGCAATGTGTTGTGGAGAGGCCTGCTCGTGAACCAAACTGCTGGGAGTCATTGATGTCCTCAATAATCCATTTCACAATAAAATCCTCAAACACCTTAGCGAACATGCAAGTGAGAGATATGGGTCGCAAGTTATCTACTTCGGGTGATTGAGATTTAGGAACAGGTACAACATAGGCAGATTTCCATATATCAGGAACCACCCCTTCTCGTAGGGAACAATTAAAAAGTTTAGTAAAAGGAAAACACAACTCATCAGCAAATTCATTAATAATACGGGGTGGAATACAGTCTGGTCCACCGGACTTAGAAATGTTCAGTTCTTTGAGTTTCTTGTACACGTCTTGTGCTGATACTGTAGGTGGAGGCGAAGCCGATGGTAAGTATGAGGGGAGCAGTTCAATATCAAGTTCAGGAATGTCTTTGGCGACAGATAAGAAATGGCTGTTTATTTGGTTGGCGGCATCCTTTGAAGTTGAGCCTGGAATAGAGAAATTGTTTTTATTTTGGTGACCAGTAAGCTTTTTAGTTTGGAGATGCCATTGACGGGGATTCAGTTTGTTAAGGTTGCTAACTTTCGAGTTATAAAAGACACCTTTTGCCCGCTTGATGAGACCGGCTATCTTATTACGTAATAGCCTCCATAAAGACAACTTACCACTACTAAAGGCCCGTTGACGTTTTAAGGTGAGCGATTTTATTAGTGGTGTGGTCCAGGGTTTGTCATCGATATGAGTTGAGGTAGCCTTCGTCGGGAAGAATTTGTTAATGGCCGCATTCAGTGTCTCATAGAAGGCTGAAAATTTTGTGATTAACCGAAAGGCATGAAGCAGCATCAATCAGATCCCATTAATAACTTGTAATCCATTGACCAAAAGCAAACCATGTTAAATAAAAACATCAAAATACGAGTTATTTTTAAAAGCAATTGCAACAATACCAGCTGTAGGCCTATAGCTGCTATTCGAGGTGCGGCGCCGTAAGTAGATTTATTTTAGGGGGGACGCAAGGGGGTTCACCATTTTTTCTATGAGGGCACTTCTGGCCAAGTTTCCGTTTCCCTTGTTCTTAAACAAGCCCCTTTTCTGCGACTTTTTAAAATGTGATTTACTAGTTTTTATTAGATAATCTGGCGTAAGTGTAAAAACAAATACAATGTCTGCGTGTTAATGGAAAAATTGTTTTAAAACCATCGACATTATCACATTAATGCCCCCCCAGGGGTGGGGCGGGCACGGCCATCAATTGGGGGGGGGGGTACGCAACTGCCGAGGTGCCCGGAAGTCCTGATTCTCTCAAAAACTCGTACGCTCTCGACGTCAACTTCAAGTCTATTATGGAAGAAGGGGCCAGACCTTGCCTTCCTCTATAATGCACAGCAAACAACCCAAATTTACAAACTTGGAAGATTTTGACCACTGAACACACTGCACACCCAAGATCATCTCGATTACGTCGGGACGGAGCTAAACTAACACAAGTGCCGCGTGTTGGATCGGAGTGTGGTTGGTTTATTTCTAAAATGTTCGTATTATTTCCGAGTTGCTTGTTTATTTCGCTACTGTGCTGTGGCTGTATGGCGCGCGCAGTGGGTTCCTCGCTCGCGGTGGTTTCGCATTTGTTGTATCTGCATTGAAAGAAAACGTATCATGTATTAAGCTTTTTTATTAATATTTTTAAATAGTTTCTGTACGCAGTATTACTATTATTAGTGTTTAAATATGTGTTTATTTTTGAGTTACTTGTGTATATTTTTCATCTAATTTCATATACTTTTTAAATTGCAAATTTTGTTAGGAATTATTTTAATCCTATATTTTCGGCTTAATGTATGCCCTTTATTTTATTTTAAGTAGGCCTAGACTTTGAAAACAGGTTTTGTTTGTAATGTTGTAAGCATTTCATATATAATTAGGTGTCCGGAGCATAGCGCAGATCACCTCTTGTTTTAAGTCCAGTATTTCTATTTCTTAATACTTTTTCTTCTCCCCCCGTGCTTTTCCACTAACAAAAGCTCACTTCCCAAGCTCATATAAACTTGAAAACTTCACATAATATACTTAGATATTGAATAGTTACGCTTTAGTCATCGGGTATTGAAATACATTAATTCAGAGTTTATTATTTCAAAAAATCATAACTCGAGAACCTCTGCCGCTCCGTCAGTGTAGAACAATACCGGGTCACATTAAACGTTCCACATCGCTCTCTTCATTCAAAACTTCCCTCAAGTTTCACCTATTAAATGAAGACTAGGAAAAACATTCATCTTTGTGTTTAATGGGACGCTGCGGCATAAGCGTCTTAAGACGTCCGTGTATTATAAATGTTCATAAACTAACTGCATCAGAGAAGGCACACCCTATTCGACCAGTCACCCAACACTACATTTATAAGTAAAGCTTTCAAGTATAAAGGCATCCTTTAAAAAACACACCATGATAGCGTTCTAAATAACCCGCCCTAATCCGCCTCGTTTACCTAGTTGGTTGTTCATACCAGGATGGCGCGAAGGTTCTTGGGCGTTTTATAAGCGAAGCGGTGATAAGTTTCAGTGGCTAGTCTAATCGGGTAGAAGCATGATTATACTAAATGTGTTGATCACTTTACTATGCGATTGACACTTAATTCTTGCAGATATTTCATTTTAACCTCGTATGTTGATTCTTGTAAACTGTACCTCACACCCAGTACGTTGTGCACCGTGTGCCTTGTACCGTGTACCTATACCTATACTAAATTCTGCACCCTAGTACCCATATCTCACCACCCAGTACCCATATCTCACCACCCAGTACCCATATCTCACCACCCAGTACCCATATCTCACCACCCAGTACCCATATCTCACCACCCAGACCCATATTTCACCACCCAGTACCCATATCTCACCACCCAGTGCCCATATCTCACCACCCAGTACCCATATCTCACATTGTACCTTACCTTTACCGAGGGTTTGTTCACCCTTCGAACTATCCTCGGAAAAAATGTATGCATCCCTGAATTGAGGGAAGATTATACAAAGCGAATTCTGTGTTGCAAATAATCAATACATGCTGTACCTTTTGGAAGCAGGGAAATTCACTTCGCTCAATAAGCATTTCCCCTCCCCTCCCCCCCCCAACAAAAAAAAAAAAAAAAAAAAACAAAACAAAACAAACACACACACACACACAAAAGACAAATAATCTGACAATGACATCTTCTTTAAGATCCATTTAACCACTTCCTCCAAATTAGGGTTTACAATTCCTGCCTCTGTTTTTCTATTGGATATTTTCCCTGCCGACCTTCGTAATGCATTGTCCAACTGCTTGTTATTGAGAGCAGTGCGGTTTATAATTTAGTTTGAATTCATTTTTGTCATTTCTTATTAGGTGAAGAATACATTAATTACCTGTGTAGGGATTTCCGGGACCATCGTGGTCCCAACCATATGGAGATTTACGTGGGCAAGATTTTGTTTTGTCAATTATTTTATTTAAACGTGGTTTATGACCACGAACAATATTAATGTTGTTGGGAATGTAATACTTAAGTGATAAAAAAAATATGAAAGTAAAATTAATTCAACAATATAACGAAGAAAACCCGAGAATTAAACTTGACCTCAGCTTCCGGTTGCTGCAAAAAATTAAGAATTCTGCGCCCACCTCCGATCACAAAACTTATTTAAATGCTTGTTTTGGATGCGCGATGATAATCGCTAGATGCTGTAATTACAACACAAAGCCTTTTCATAGCAGTCTATGGTTGTTGGGGCGTCTGCGTCCTCTATAAACTGTGTCAAGCGTTAATTTTACTCCCGTGTGACCATTGCGAATCCACGTAAGTGGTTTCTGAAAAGATCAAATAAGCATCCTTGTCCCAGAGTTTTTATTTTGCTTCAATAATAATTAACACATTATTTGTGTATTTATTATTAAAACTAAAAATAATTTTATAAACATGTAATCAGTATTTTTGTTGTTCAGATTTTATCATTAAATATGATTTAAAACAAAGATTTGATTTCAGAGAAAAGAATGTTCTTCGTTTGACGTGTTTTCTCGTTCCGATACGCGCGAGACTTGCACAGTCTATAATCCAGTTTAGGATATCAAGGACTTTGACTCCCCTAGATTATTGTACTTTGGAGAAAACTATGAAATAAATGAAAACAGTAATTTGCCATGACTGAGGGTTGCCATCGCTCACTTAAGGTTTATAATGAACAATTATTCTTATGTCCTTGGCCAATGGTTGATTTTGGTTATTATTATTTTTTTTTTTAATACCATGGGATCTTGTTTTTGATTGAAAGGAATTGAAAAAGGATTGAAAAGGAATTGGGTTTATTGGGTGATTTTTTTTTAATACCATGGGATCTTGTTTTTAGTTGAAAGGAATTGTGAAAAAGGATTGAAAAGGAATTGGGTTTATTTAATACCATGGGATCTTGTTTTTGATTGAAAGGAATTGAAAAAAATGATTGAGAAGGCATTGGGTTTATTGGCTGATTTTTGTTTCTTTTTAGATTTTTCTATAAATACCATGGGATCTTGTTTTTGGTTGAAAGGAACGGATGATTTTGGTTTTTTTAGTCTTCTGATTGCGTGTGTTTTCCCTAATTGAGGTTTTCCTCCCACATCTACAACTGGCATTTCTTCATCACCTTCTCTACTGGTACCTTCATGCCTACAGGTCACAGTGCATGTCACCTTTGATTGAGGGGCCCCTGGTAATCAACAGTGATACAAAACAAGATCATTACTCCTTTTGAATCGTGTTTAAAGATGATTTTATTTGCAAACAAAATGTTTGTCTAAGTTAACTAAGTTACATCGTACTTACTGTAACTTACTCACGTACTTACTGACACTCATTACTGTACCTGCCTATTTACACGCTCTTACTTGTTTACTGATGTTTTTCTTTTTTTCTTTGTGTGTGTGTATTTTTTCTATGTTATTTATATTTTACTATAATTATTATTAGTAATAGCAGTAATATCAGTTCGGCAGCTAACCTGGCAACGGATCACACAGTTGACTTCACGATCACGCCGTAAATGCTGCGAGACCTAGCTGCTGCGAGCGTCGCCAGTATTACGTCGGGGTTGTTTTTTCCAAGTTCGTCTAAGCGGCCACGCTGATTCGCCAAGCTCGTTGTACCAAAATGTCCAAAACACAACATATGTTGGCGTCATAATATTACTAATCTTCGCAACAATTGTAAATTTTACTATTATAGAGATTTCGTTGTGATCAAATGTCGACCGGTGCGAGAAAAAGGGGTTTTGATGACGTCATAATTACGTAACAAACAAATAGAATACTAGCACAATCTACAATCTCTTTACACTGCACATAGTACGACATTACTCGGGAGTCTCAGAACTTCATATTTGTCTGTAACTTACATAGTTTTGTGCTTTTCTGTATGTTATTACAATTCGTTAATCGTACTTGTTTACTGGTTAGTTCTAGTTCACGCTTAATCTCCTTTTTTCACATACGATTATTCTTGTTGATTTCTTTTCTTTTCTTTTCTGTTATCCACTGACTCTTTTTGTAAGTAGTTCCTATTTGATTTTGTTACTAGTTCTTTTGTAAAGTTTTTTGTTTGGTGTGTGTGTGTCTTTATACGTTATCTGTGTATTGCTGCCTTACTGGAGATGTTTGGATATGATATTGAAGACGATATTGCCCTTACCTTGATATCAACGAATTTAATAATCTTCAGCTCAACCTATCTTCACATGATTTTTCCATGTTTTATATGAATGCTTGGAGTCTCTGTAAACATTTCCACGACATTGAACATTACTTGTGTTCTATAAACCACTTTTTCTCCATCTACGCTTTTACAGTGACTTGGTTTAAAGGGGCTCCTCCTCCATATGTTCACAAAGACAATTACCAACTTGTTCATTCTTCTCGTTGAACAAAACTTGGACGCCCTTACATGGTTTGAAGACTACCTTAACAACCGGAAACAGTTCACTACATGTAAAAAGAGTGATTTTTCTTTGAATGATATCACCCACGGCGTTCCCCAAGGTTCTATTCTTGGTCCTCTCCTTTTTTCTTATTTATGTCAACGATCTACACCACTGTTCTTCTAAATTGTCTTTTACTCTCTTTGCGGATGACACTACTATTCTTTTTTCTCATTCTGACTTGCCTACTTTGGCTGAAGAACTGAACAATGACCTAGTGAAAGCCTCCTCCTGGTTTAGGACAAACAGACTCTCTCCTAACTCCCAAAAAACAAAATATATGATCTTTTCCGAATCTATGTCTACCATCAAATATCAGCATCAACCATGTTCCCATTGAAAGGGTACATTCTACCAAATTCCTCGGCGTTGTCATTGATGACAAACATTCTTGGACTCAGCACATTTCCCACATCTCGAAAACTACTTCCCGCAATACTGGCATCATGTCTAAGCTTTCTACCCTCTGTTGCCATGGTCTCTCTTTATAACACACTCATTCTTCCTTATCTTAATTACTGTAATATTGTTTGGGGACGCACTAGCACCATTAAACTAAACTCTCTTATGATCATTCAAAAAAGAGCCATCCGGCTGGCAACACTCTCCCAACCACGTGATCACACATTACCTCTTTTTATCAAATTACACACCCTTACACTTTCTGATATTAACAAATCTCAAACAGGCATCTTCATGTACAAATACACTAAAAACCTTCTCCCTCGCCTTTTCACGTCTTACTTCACCTATAATAAAGACATTCATGACCACAACACTAGATCTAGTAACAACATGCACGTCTCATTCGCACGCACATCATACACATCCAATACTCTCCGTTACTATGGTCCTCGTCTTTGGAATTCGGTTGACCAGTCTATCAAAGCCTCATCCTCCGTGGCTAGGTTCAAAACATCTTATAAAAAGTTCCTTATTTCCCAGTATGTAACATAGTTTCTATACCGTTCTTCTCATTTAAGTTTTGCATACTTTGTCATTGTCATTTTCTCCAGTAGTTTATTCGTCTGTCTGTCTGTCTGTCTGTTTGTTTCGTCTTTGTATTTCCCTAAGCATGTACCCTTAGTGTATGTATTTTGTTATGTAAAGGCAAGCCGCTACAAGCTATACCTGGCTTATTTTGGGCCTTGCCTCCTCGCGCTTTCCCGCTAGTTCATTATTATTCTGTCTTTTATATATGCATTACAATGTAGTTCTATAATTTGTGGAAATATGTTAGTGGAAATAAATGTGAATTGAATTGAAAATTGAATTGAACTTCTAAGAGGAACTGTACTTGAAGGATGATAGATAGATAGATAGAATGTTTGGTTGAATTGATACAGATTTGTAAAGATTAAACATTAAACACAAATATAGTGGATGTCACGCAACACCCGATGATGTATTTGTGACGCATTAACACGGGTGCACATCTTCAGTAGGTTGTACCTTACAGTTTATAACCTGATTTAAAGGCACTGAACAGGTTTGGAAATTGTCGAAGACCAGTGTTCTCACTTGGTGTATCCCACATATGCATAAATTAACAAGCCTGTGAAAATTTGGGCTCAATTGGTCATCGAAGTTGCAAGAAAATGATGAAAGAAAAAACACCCTTGTTGTACAATATTCTGTGCTTTCAGATAGGAATAAAAACTTCTTGCAAGAAGTTTTTATTATTTTAGTGAGAAATTACCTCTTTCTCAAAAACTACGTTACTTCAGAGGGGGTCGTTTCCTACAATGTTTTATACTATCGACAACTCTCCGTTGCTTGTTACCAAGTAAGTTGTTATGCTAATATTTGTTTTGAGTCACTACCAAACGTGTACGATACCTTTAAGTTTGCATGTAGTCAAATTAATCTGGGGAAAAAAGATTTGAAGAATAATCCGTACAGTAACAATAGTGTCTGGGAATAAATCCGCAGTTGAAACAGGGCCGATATTATGAACTTGCATTATAAACTTTTTTTTTTTCTTTGGTCGTGGAATTGAAAACTAGAATATAATTGAATTAACACGCGCATTCAGAGATAAGATGACCACAGATGCTGACATTGAATTATTCGCTGCATTATCGGTAAGTTAAGACCCGGGGGGGGGGGGTCCGCAGCTTTTAAGATAAACTTAGTAACGAATGCAATTTGCTAAGACAGGGTGTGCTCTCTTCATTTCAGAAACAATTACAATGACATTTCTACAATTTTTGTTCCCTATACTCAAGAGATCAAGAAGCAAGTTAAAATACCAGCTCATGGTCATTGTGAACAAAGGGTAAAGAGCAATCCGATCTTATTATGCAATATCTTGTACTGCATTTCTGCAATTATAAACTTAGCATTCATCTCAAGTTTGAACGTTACAATTATTGGAATTTTTTTTATTATTTCTTAATAGGAATTAGACTAACCATTATGACACGTGCACCCAAGCATCGAAATAGAGTACGGCGATCCAACCGCTATAATGTCATAATGCTTGACATTTGTTCGAGGAAACCAAGGACAACAACGAAGAACTTTCAATACTTATTGTGTTTCCCCTACTGTAGTCTGTAACAAATTTCCATAAAGCCAGGTTTACGGACAGGCCCTTAGCAACCACTGCGTATCCTCCACGATTGTAAACAAAGCGTGCTAACTTGCGGGTGGTTCTTGTTAGCAGACGATTGACTGCAACATTCACGAAACCACTCTGAACGCTCACAAGCATTATCAAATCATGTTGATGTTTTATTAAATAAACCATTGGTTTGTTTTAAAATTTTGATTTGATTTTCCTGTTTTGGGGTTGTTTTATTTGCCTTTTATCATTGTCCTTGTTGTTTTTTATTGAATTATTTCATGATTGTTATGCACTTGTTTAAATTATATGGAATGGGCGCAATATAATTCAATAAATAAGTAGTAGTAGTAATAGTAGTAGTAGTAAGTAGTAGTAGTTTTTATGCTATAATAAGAAAGCACAAAATCTTTAACCGGAAAACAGCCTGATACAAATTGAGCATACAAGTTGACGAAAAATTTAATAGTAGAACAAAATGCTTTATAGTGTAGATTGATTTATCGGAAATCTACGTCTTATCCAATGACATTATGCCCTTTTTATATAACTAAAAAGAATATGCAAAATTGCACTCAAAACATCTAGTTAAACCTCAAACTGAGATAAATATTGATGGGCAACGTCTTTTTCTCTTTCTCTCTTTCCAAAAAAAGAAAAGAAAAACAAAAGAAAAACAAAAGGCACTCTTGTATTATAGAAGGTTGTTGATTCTCCAGTCTCTATGGAATACGTAGACCATTAGTAGTCTAGATCCTATTTAGTTATTTTTTTTATTGCAGCATCTTTATACATGATTAAAAGATCAGCAAATTAAAGCTGTTTTACATCAATGTTCTGTTTTTAATAAAAGGCTGACATTAAAGACAGACTGAAATTTAAAAAAACAGGCGAGCAAGTCTTTTAAAAAAAACTTCCGGAGGCATCGTGTACCGAAACTTTTCGTCTATTGTCTGTATTATAGAAACGGAAATAGGCCTAAAATACCATTCTGGACAGGGGGGGCGGAAGGGGTATTGCGCAAGAAATTGCAATCGCGGTTTGGGTACACTCCATTTTAAAAAGAGGTGAAGATCATTAAAAAAGGAAAAGAAAACCATGTATACCGCTAAAATTTTCTCTTTAACAGCACTGAAAACATAACAGTATATATTGTAAGAGCATTTTCAATTGTTAAGGTGGTTGTTGTTATGTAAAATGCGTAAAAATATTACCGACAATTTTCCGTTGGTTTATTGCAGCAGCTAACGTGTATGAATGGGTCCAGGTGGGAATTTCATTCCAAAACGTCTCCCCTAAAATGGCTACAAATTTCGACAAAATGTGAAAATTCGTATCATTCATCCTCTGATTTTGTTCACTGAACGTAATATTTAAGGATAGATCTTTCATTTCTGAAAGTTTAAACAAAATCCCTCTTTACCTCCTCTAGATATTTTACGAGTTTTAGAATGTTTTTTTGAGAAAAAGGTTTCTGCTATACTTGGTTTGCGTGCAAACGATCGTCCGTCAAACGGATGTCAACGGACGGGAACATTTGCCGTAGGTAATATTAATTATGAGGCAAAGTACACATCTTAAACAGATATGTAATACATGTCGTTTACGTTAAATGTATGTTGTTTATTAAATTATTAAATTACTGAAGCAGTTGGTAACGCAAAAAAAAACATTTACGAATGTTCTCTATAGTGTAAAGATTTGGTGAATTTACAAGATTTGAAGATAACAATACCCTCTGATAAAATGGACTCGCCCAAGCTTTTCAACGGCACGCGTGTAATTCAAATCTTGTACGATAGGCTACATGTACATCCATACACATAGAGAATGTGTATACCCTGTGTATGTACGTGTACTAGGCAGTGTTTTGTTGTGGAGCTTCGACCAGTCCATGCACGTCGCGAGAGTCGAATGAGATTATTTTCAACGTAGGTGGCACGTCCGTGGCGTTACCCCTTCCGCCCCCACCCCCGATTCTGGACGTGGTCAGTCAGTCTATAAAAAAAATATCTGAAAGACATTTCAAGATGTATATTTTTACATTTTATTCCATATTTCTAATGAAACAGTCAATCAAAAAGTGGGGGACATCTGATATGTTGTGTCCCCCCCCCCCGTAGTCTAAAAAGTGGGGAGGGGACACATGTCCCCCCCGTCCCCACCCATCGACGCCCTTGAATCCCAGTCGTGACACTTGTGTCCTTAAGCAAGACACTTAACCACATGTTTCGTCCTTCGGATGGGACGTAAAGCCGTTGGTCCCGTGTGTTGTGTAATACACGTAAAAGAACCCAGTGCACTTATCGTAAAGAGAAGGGGTTCGCCCCGGTGTTCCTGGTTAGATTGGCTGCATACATGTATTGCGCCACAGCGCAACACCTTGTAAACCATTACATTGTGCTCTAAATGAACAGGCCTCATACTTTAAAACGAAGCTCCGCATACCTTGCAAGAAATAATGCCCTAAAGCGCTTAGAGGCTGGCCTGCAGTATAGGCGCTATACAAATACGTTATATTATTATTAAGAGAGTCTGCATTTCTTGTATTAATACCATGCCTATCGAAGTACATTTATACTTCATTACATAGTCCACTTGGTGCAAGTCCGTGAACACGTTTATAAAATAGACAGGCTAAATAAAAATCCCCTTCTTTGTTCTAAGGTTTGCCAAGAAAATTGATAAATAGGCCTAATGTCTTCACCACTAAAGTTTACATAATCGAAATTGTTGGATTACGGAGTAGGCCTACTATACTACTATACTTTATTGTCCAAAGATGAACGAAACAGACTTCGGCAGTGGCTATGGCCGGATTGCCGAAGAGTCCTATTTTCGCTCTAGCCATAAGCCATAGCCACAGCCGAAGTCGCTTTATTCGGACGCGACGTAACGTAGAGCGAGATCTCCCAAGCTAAGCTTGTGTTTTTGGCCTTTTTTTTTTCTTTTTTTTTTGCAATAATGAGATGCAACCACCGGCTAGGAACTAGATCAAGGCTCTCCAAATCAGGCATGTTACTGTGTGATTGTTTCTGCCAATGAAAGAATGCAAATTTGCTTTTATATTGAACGACAGATCATCACCGGTAACGTATTATCCATAAAAGAATGCAGGTGCGTTCGATTGACAACTCTTTCCCTCTCTCTGTCCGTGCACAATAGTAAAGGATTACTCCAGCACTACAAAGGTTGTTGTTCTACCGTCGTGCTCTGATATTTCAAGGCGTGAGTGGACCAATCATATAGTCTCTCTTATTCAATTAATTATATGGCCACTTCTTGAAGGAGTGGGCATTAAGTTAATGGAGACTGTTGAGCAAGCGCATGCTCATACCCACCCCCAGGCTTTGACTTGGCCATGGTCGTGCATGAGGCACGTGGGGTGAAGTACACCACGGGAGTTCTTATCGTTAACGCCAAAGAATCCCCCTGTCCGTCCTTCAAGGGTTAGTATTATTTGAGTGTCTTTGCCGGAGAGTGGTAATTTCCCTACCAAGCACCCCGTTGCTGATCTGCCGATAGATACCTCGCAAGCCTGGAGAGGCTGCTGCTGCAGCTGAGACTGACATGAAGTTACTCCCGCAACGACTGGTTACATACGGTCACAAGGTATGGCCATTTATTAGAAAGCCTCTAATGATTTCAACTGAATTTGTTGGTCGGTTGGAGGAGAGGACAGAGGAAATGGTTATGATGAATTGTATCCATAGTTTTTTGCTGAAGCTTTCTATGGTTATTGCTGGCTTTATTGGCCCCTTTCAGCCGATGGACGGGGTCGCATTTATACGGGTTGACTATAATTTTTATTCGGGGTTTAAGCAAAAACAGCTTCCGTTATACTTCATCAGCCATTCAACAACAAAATCACGATTAATCAAAACAAAAGCAATCTTATTTATAACACAGGTTCTTGTGAATGTTTACATTGAATCCCGCGTTTTAATGAAAAGGGATGGTATACTCTAAACAAGACCACTTTTGAGAAATCCTTGAATCAAATTTATCATTTATCAAGTCTGATTTCTACTTTTATAAACTCGATGTTAAAGAATAAGACTTAGGCTCGGTACTACAACTTGGTCCCTGGTACAGTTTGCATTGTGTATATGCATATCTTGGAGCTCCTGTTAACTGGAGTTTATCGTTCAGGAGTTGTCCCAAGTGAAATTTTGTAAGAAAGATTTTTGTTTGTGTGTTTTGGTGGTTTTTTTCATAGTAAACTAGTTATTTTAACTAGTTAACTAGCAATACCCTATTGATTATTAAGGATATGCAATGGAAAATAAGGACTTTCTCTGAGTCGACGAAAATATACTTCGTCATTAACCACAGTGCCAGCACACAAAAATGAGCTCATTATCTTAAATTAGTTGAGGCTTGTTCAGGCCCGTTACCAGGAATTTGTTTAACATTCGTTATTACTATTATTATTTTTTTTTTTTTTTTTTTTTTTTTTTTTTTTTGGGGGCAATGGGGGCGAATATGAAAGAAAATGTACATCGGCGCCAAGTTTGCGACGCAGGAGGGAGTGGAAGGAGGATGTCCCTCCCCCTCTCAGAAGTTCGAAATTTTGTAAAAGAGAATGCCCAATTCAAGCCATTTGGTGCACCATTTGTGCGCTATAATATTGGTTAATATATCTGAAAACAACTTATTATTTATATATATATATATATATATACATATATATTATTTCTGCATATTAATGCTTAGACGGCGAATGCCACCCATTGCGTCCTCTATTTACATCTTTGTATATTATTTTATGTTATAAATGTCATAATTTAACGAAAATGAACAGACTGGACAAACGTTTTGCTGAGTGTGTTATTTATAAAGTTGCACAGTTACGATGCAGATTTTTAAAATTAGTATTGAGATTTTTTGCAGATTTTTTTTATTCTGTATTTCTTATGGCTTATTTGTTTATTTTATTTGTATGTTTATCTTTTTAAATAATTTTTTAGGGGGCCGTCCGACGTCCCCCCCCCCCCCGATTACGGGCATGGGCTTGTTTTAACGAAAAAGGCAAAGGGAAACTTGGCCAGGAGTGCTCCCCTTGAAAAAATGGTGCACCCCTTGTGCCCCCTAAAATGTTACCCTAAATACGCTGCTGATGAGAAAAACGTTCAGATGGACATCCCTTGGTCAACAGATTTCCATTCGTATGATATAAAATTCAACAGATTTTATCGCAAGGTGAATTGGACAGAGGGACAGGATGCGAAAAAAGATGACTATAAGGGAATAAAAGAGTGGCGACGAGTTCTTAAACGGCCGTTTAAAACCGGCAGGGTCGTGGCCGTGCGATAAAGGCCCTTTTGTTAAAAAGCGAAACAAACTACAAGTAGGCCTGTAGACAATTTGTGACAATCTGTTTGAATTGTTTAGCGAATTTTCGAAGTTTGTACATTTCAAAAACTTTTGTAAAATTCTGTTTTGTGCGCGTTGGTTTGTGTGTACGCGCGTGTACAAAAAGATTACGCGCGGGTATACTAATAGCTATGTACTGCGTTCCGCGTATAGTAACTTGGCGTAAATGAGCGTGCGCGCCCAACACGCGAAGCCAGCCGGTCTTAAACAGCTCCAGCTGTGTCTTTATCAGCCGTTTAAACACCCCCACGTGACGTGCTCTCCACCAATAGGAATAGCGAAACTGTCTGGGGTATTTGGGTCATTCCATGTCAGACCAACGCACTTTTTTACCTTATGTCTTCTGATTTTTATAAAAATTTCTGTGCTTGTAGGTCCTAATGAGCAATGAATGCACACCAATTTTTAGCCCGATCCGACCTACCATATGGTCAGGGCAGAAACCACGATAAATTGACATTTTTTGAGTAAAACACCACCCTTTTGGTACAAATATGTCAAACCATGTCAATTTTCATCGAATATATGCAAATTTGGTATTAAAATCATGAAAATTGCATGCTCAATTCAATTGTTTTGTCAAAAATACATTTTGTGAAAAGTAGGTCACCCTGACCGTTAATATGTCATCATGACCTTTGACCCAATTTTTGTAATAATGTGTCATTCCGAAAATCAACGAAATTAAAATGACTTGATAGAGCATGTCTTCTTCTATCAGAATCCACTAAGAAATACTTGGGCTCTTTAAAATTTACAACTTTATGACTATTTTTGTACAGTTGGTAGGTTGAAAATTAGTCAATTTATAGATTTTACATTAGAAATTCACTAACACAACTTACTGTTCTGTTTCCATTGTTACTGAAATTAATCTTAGTTGGGGAATTTCTCATGTTGAGGGCTGATGTGGTCTAACCAGAATCATACTTTAAGTTATCAGCTGTGGAGTACCCAGGATTTGGCTATTTTTTAGAAGAAAAAAAAATTGGGGGGAGGGCTCATTTTTTTCCTTCAAATTTCTTGAGAAGATTGTTAAAAATAAATGACCAAAAAATCAAACAAACAAATTGACAAGCTGTATTCGTAGGCTAAGGTGAATATTCCAGGAATACAGTTTGACTTTGTGGCAAGAGTGAAGTGCAACAGTGTTGAGAATTCCTTAAGAGTCGTTTTTCATCAGCAGTGACTGTTCAGGGTACGCAACAGTATGCTTTCTACCCGCACCCAGTTCAGCGGACTCACATCCAGATGAAATTCATTTAAAAGGAACAAAATGCCAAGTCTGTGAGAGTCATAAAATTTTAAGAAGCGCAGTGAAGAATGCGTAAGGTAACTTTGTTTGCGTTTTTGAGTATTATCTTCAAGCAAACTTGAATCCTACATCTAGATCCTGGTTAGTCTATCCATAGCAACAACAGTGTGATATTTATATAACAGGCCCGTAGGAAGCTCAAATACATTGGTCAGGCCCATTTGAGAAGCAGTGTTAGGAGTCAATGCGAGCGCGAAGCCATTACAGCGTGGGGTCCGGGGCCCTTATGCGGGCCCCGGGAAATGTTTCATTCTAGATGCTCTTTGGTGCAATATGACGTAACTCCTGGTCATTTTTCCCTCAGTTTTGGCGCCAGTTATAAAATTCATTTTTACTGGTTTACTCTCTAATAATATTTCTTAAGTACTCATAGCGCGAAGCCATTACGGCTTGGAATCCATGGCCCGCTTAAGGGCCCCGGGAAACTTTTCATTCTAGATGCTCTGTGGTGCAATATGATGTAATTCCTGGCCACTTTTCCCTCACTTTTTGAGCAAACTATACGATTCATTTTGTATTGGTTTACTCTCTAGATTTTTTAAGTACTCATATTTCCATCTTCAATCGCCTATAGCTAGCTAAGGTAAACAATCGCCAGCGCAGAACGGAAAATGAACTTGTTACTAAATAAGTTTTATTTCCAAGATTTTTTTCTTTTTTCTTATTTTTTTCACTTGATTCCGGTGGGGGGAAAAAAGAAAAAAGAAAAAAAAGGAAAACAATAAATATATATAAATACCTAAAATATTGGTACGGCCATGGCCGTACCGGCCGTACCGCTTCCTACGGCCCTGTATAATATTGTACAGCTGTATTGCACTGCTGTATTGTGTGCTTCTATTTCCTGCTGCATGCACACTATGCACGTACATCCTCACCACAAACGCATTTGCTGTCAAGTTTGCTTGAAGATAAATTCGCTATCCCACTTGCGCTCGTGGAACACAGAATAATGTAGTGCGTCGGTGGCATATGGGTCACAGCAGCATTGCATTGTTTCGCAGTCCAAAAGTGCTCGTGGGATAACTAAATATCAGTGGCGCAACCGAGGGGGGGGGGGGCGGGGCGGGGGGGTCAGGGGGCTTGAGCACACCCCCTCCAAGGTTGTCAATTTGTTTGTTTGATTTGTTGTCATTTATTTTTACAATCTTCTTAAGAAATTTGAAGAAAAAAAAATAAGCGCCCCCCCCCCAAAAAAAAGCCAAATCCTGGGTATGCCACTGCTGATAGTTTAAAGTATGATTCTAGTTAGACCACATCAGCCCCCAACATGAGAAATTCCCCAACCAAGAATAATTTTAGTAACAATTGAAACAGAACAGTAAGTTGTGTTGGTGGATTTCTAATGTAAAATCTATAAATTGACTAATTTATAACCTACCAACTGTACAAAAATAGTCATAAAGTTGTAAATTTTAAAGAGCCCAAGTATTTCTTAGTGGATTCTGATAGAAGAAGACATGCTCTATCAAGTCATTTTAATTTCGTTGATTTTCGGAATGATACATTATTACAAAAATTGGGTCAAAGGTCATGATGACATATTAACGGTCAGGGTGACCTACTTTTCACAAAATTTATTTTTGACAAAAGAATTGAATTGAGCATGCAATTTTCATTATTTTAATACCAAATTTGCATATATTCGATGAAAATTGACATGGTTTTGACATATTTGAACCAAAAGGGTGGTATTTTACTCAAAAAATGTCAATTTTTTGTGGTTTCTGCCCTGACCATATGGTAGGTCGGATCGGGCTAAAAATTGGTGTGTATTCATTGCTCATTAGCACCTACAAGCACAGCAATTTTTATAAAAATTGGAAGACATAAGGTAAAAAAGTGCGTTGGTCTGACATGGAATGACTCATTTATGAATACTAAACAACCACGGGATCACATCCTCTACATCGGAAAATTCTACAGTAGGCATACATAAATCACAAAAGATAAAACAGATTACCTTTTTTATGGCAACTTATTTTTGCTTTGCAATATTATTTGATATAAGTCACTGGTCCTTACGAAATCCCCTTATAAACTTGAGGCAAAATTTAGAAAGCTGCTAAGCATCAACGTTTGCTAAGCACTGAAAACTCTTTCCAAGCAGAAAGAAAAAAACAGTAGAGCGTAACTGCAGAGTTCCCAATCACACGCTTGTGGGCTCGAATACCGGCCTGATCTTCCACTGTATACCTATACGGAGCTCTGAAAGTGCCACCCGACAACGTCCTATTTTCAGGATGTCGTCATCCCAAGATGGATTATCTTGGGAATCGGCACTCTACTTTCAGGATTTGGACAGTATGCAGTAAATAATCTCATCAGGCTCAAGAAGTCCGATGGCACTTCCAGAGCTCCGTAGTACACCATGCTTCCAACAAGAATTGACATAGTAGGCTTTATTAACTCATTCAGATAATCATAGACACTTAACCATCTAGTCCCTGCACTGCCCGAAGCTGCTGGGAAGTTCGAGCTATAGATACAAACACTTGAATTATCAGAATCCTTGTTCAAAACCATGCGGTCGGAGGATCGCTCATCTAGTCAGACGTTTGGCAATATTCAAAGGCAACCGTTCTACAACGTCGCTCTTGCTGAAATATTATAGCTCTAATCAACAAAAAGCCATTGCATGTAATGTGCTTTTTATTCCCTGCACTCATTTCTTCTATACAAAAATTAAATTTGATTTCATCGTGATGTGACAAAAGACTGATGCCCTTCAGTACAAACAGTGTGATGCCAGACTACGCTAAATGAAAGTTGTTTTGTTTACCATGTACATAATGACTGATGTTGCAATAGCTGTAAACCCTCCTAAAATAAGCTGTTATTCAATGACAACTTTGTTTATCATTTCACCCTAGGCAGGTTTGCGTAGATCTGACTTCAATCCTCCGATATCCTCCTCTCCTATGCCACTCCACACTAAAATTGTTTGGACTTATATAACATTGCAATTCCTGAACCAGTGATAAGCAATTGTTATTTGAGCCAAAATCAGTCCATCCTTCATTTGGCAAAAGTTTAAGCCCAAGGAGTCATGAGAAAATGGTAAAAATTCCCATAACTATTTTCACTGTATTTTCAAACATCGTATTATATGTTTTTTAAATTATAACATAAATTTCGAAATTGCATTTAAACACAAGTGTTCTCGTTCAGTGTTCAAAGCCCTTTTTTATTACAGCACGTAACAGGCCTTCTACGTAGCCTTAAATTAAATTAAACAGCTAGAAAGAATATAGGTCACGCTACCAGAAAATTAAAAAAAATCTGTCTCTCAGAGATTAGAGCAAAAAAGCCTTGGGCTTCAAATTGCTTCTCGATTACTAATTATGGTGTAGGCCATTAGTGTATTGATTAGTACAACCAATCAAGTAGACTTGCTCAAGGCTGTCGCACTTTTCACTCCAAAAAAGACGCCGTAAACCCACCCGTATTATGTTCTCAACCAATTTGTAAAAACCATTTACAATGGTGTAAAATACATTGGCCTAAATAGGGCCATGACCTACGAGGCAATTTACAGACAACCAGTTCCAAGCAATCTCCAAGAAGAAAAGGCATTCACATTTCATATATCACAGGTCACTATAACAGAAAACAAAATGTATGATTTAGTAATTTGTCTGTAAACAATACCTGTAGAGAAACATGAGGTTATGATTTCAAGACAAGTTCCTCTCAGTCTCAGAAAGATCTCCAAATTTGTGATATGCTCTTCTTGCAAATCAGATGGAACTCGGAAGGGGTCAAATAATGATGATGAATTTCAAAACTGTATGACAGCTAGTAGAATCTTTTTACACTTTGGGTTGTTTTGCTGGAGTTTTCACTCCGAAAAAGACACCTTAAACCCACCCGTATAATGTACTATAAACTAGCACCGTGCGTAATGTGTGTATCACATCGACGCCCGTACTACTACTGTGCGCAGGTCATCCGCACTCGTATTACTTTCCGCATGCGGAGGCCGTCAGGCCGACAGCCTTGTCTGTAACTTCCGGTTTTAATGTGTTTCTTGAACTTTTCGTCCAACGAAAATGGGGGGGGGGGGCCTCGGATATGCTGGTATGCAGACTACCAATCGAGCTGTTTTGAGTAAGGGTTTGACAATAAATAGATATTGACTTTATTTGACAAATAATACAAGAACAACAGTCTTTAATCTCCCTTGATAAGTTGTTCGTAATTTAAAAGTCGTTATTTGCATTTTATTTTTAGCATTGCTGCCAGCATTTTTGAAGATATTATATAGGATTAGTTTAACTAACAAAATAGTCGCAGACAGTGTTCATGGGAGTGTTTTTTTGATCAACCATATACATGAAATAACAAACCAGGTTTCCTCATAAATACCACTGGAAAAATAGGAGAAAAACTGTGGGGGTTTTTTTGTGTGGTTTTTTTTTTGTGTGGTTTTTTTGTGTGTTTTTTTTTTTTTTTTTTTTGGGGGGGGGGGTTTGAAGAGTCATTTTCGATCAGAAAAACACAGTTAGTCCAACTTATTGGTATTTGTAAATACTTCTCACCGTGTTACCTGTGGAAATTTCGGCTTCAACCGTTGTGTAAGTCCGAAGAAAATAATGAAAAACCATGCACAAAGTAAACACATTGTCTTTAATTTTGGTACAACCGAAATCAGCTGTTGTGTGTTTTTTGTTTTGTTTAGGTTTTCAGATTCAGTTTTCTTAAATATACCAGCAATCTTATCAAGATTGCTGTATGAAAGATTGGTATAGTGGTTTCAGATTCAGTTTTCTTAAAAATGACAGCAATCTTGATAAGATTGCATACAGCAATCTTGATAAGATTGCTGTATGAAAGATTGGTATAGTGGTTTCAGATTCAGTTTTCTTAAAAATGACAGCAATCTTATCAAGATTGCTGTATGAAAGATTGGTATAGTGGTTTCAGATTCAGTTTTCTTAAATATGCCAGCAATCTTATCAAGATTGCTGTATGAAAGATTGGTATGGTGGTTTTAAATTCAGTTTTCTTAAATAATATGCCAGCATTCTTATCAAGATTGCTGTATGAAAGATTGGTATGGTTGTTTCAGATTCAGTTTTCTTAAATATGCCAGCAATCTTATCAAGATTGCTGTATGAAAGATTGGTATAGTGGTTTCAGATTCAGTTTTCTTAAATATGCCAGCAATCTTATCAAGATTGCTGTATGAAATATTGGTATGGTGGTTTTAGATTCAGTTTTCTTAAATAATATGCCAGCAATCTTATCAAGATTGCTGTATGAAAGATTGGTATAGTGGTTTCAGATTCAGTTTTCTTAAATATGCCAGCAATCTTATCAAGATTGCTGTATGAAAGATTGGTATGGTTGTTTCAGATTCAGTTTTCTTAAATGTGCCAGCAATCTTATCAAGATTGCTGTATGAAAGATTGGTATAGTGGTTTCAGATTCAGTTTTCTTAAAAATGACAGCAATCTTATCAAGATTGCTGTATGAAAGATTGGTATAGTGGTTTCAGATTCAGTTTTCTTAAATATGCCAGCAATCTTATCAAGATTGCTGTATGAAAGATTGGTATAGTGGTTTCAGATTCAGTTTTCTTAAATATGCCAGCAATCTTATCAAGATTGCTGTATGAAAGATTGGTATAGTGGTTTCAGATTCAGTTTTCTTAAATATGCCAGCAATCTTATCAAGATTGCTGTATGAAAGATTGGTATGGTGGTTTTAAATTCAGTTTTCTTAAATAATATGCCAGCATTCTTATCAAGATTGCTGTATGTAAGATTGGTATGGTTGTTTCAGATTCAGTTTTCTTAAATATGCCAGCAATCTTATCAAGATTGCTGTATGAAAGATTGGTATAGTGGTTTCAGAGTCAGTTTTCTTAAATATGCCAGCAATCTTATCAAGATTGCTGTATGAAAGATTGGTATGGTGGTTTTAGATTCAGTTTTCTTAAATAATATGCCAGCAATCTTATCAAGATTGCTGTATGAAAGATTGGTATAGTGGTTTCAGATTCAGTTTTCTTAAATATGCCAGCAATCTTATCAAGATTGCTGTATGAAAGATTGGTATGGTTGTTTCAGATTCAGTTTTCTTAAATGTGCCAGCAATCTTATCAAGATTGCTGTATGAAAGATTGGTATAGTGGTTTCAGATTGATTCAGTTTTCTTAAAAATGACAGCAATCTTATCAAGATTGCTGTATGAGAGATTGGTATAGTGGTTTCAGATTCAGTTTTCTTAAATATGCCAGCAATCTTATCAAGATTGCTGTATGAAAGATTGGTATAGTGGTTTCAGATTCAGTTTTCTTAAATGTGCCAGCAATCTTATCAAGATTGCTGTATGAAAGATTGGTATGGTTGTTTTATATTCAGTTTTCTTAACAATGACAGCAATCTTATCAAGATTGCTGTATGAAAGATTGGTATGGTGGTTTTAGATTCAGTTTTCTTAAATATGCAAGCAATCTTATCAAGATTGCTGTATGCAAGATTGGTATGGTGGTTTCAGATTCAAATTTCTTAAATGTGCAAGCAATCTTATCAAGATTGCTGTATGAAAGATTGGTATTGTGGAACCGTTATACAGCCAGAAAAGCCCTTGCGTTCAATTTGACAATTACTTCCTGTGTGTTACTAAAGTACACGAATAAATAAAAATACACGGTTCATCAAATTAATAAACAATGAGCCAATTATTTACTTGCTGTTGGAAAGTGGACTATTTAAATTTAATCGGTTTAATTTGAAACCCATTTATTATTTAATAGCACGGACAGCAAAAAACAAATAGGTCAAAAGAGAAATTTTTTAGCCAGTCAAAATGAGTTTTGTTTTGATTGAATATTATACACAAAATTAGGAATGATCGGAAAATGTGTTGTAGAAAATTTGTCACAATTTGACGCCATCGAACGTTTTTAGATTTTGACAAAAACTGCACATAAGGGTATCGAACACATTGGTATTTTAAACCTTTTTGACGTGAGGTTAGAGACATGTATTACCCCCCCCCCCCCCCATTTTCATAAAAGGGCTATTAAAGGCACTGTACACGTTTGGTAATCACTCAAAATATATGTTAGCATAAAAACTGACTTGGTAACGAACAACAGAGAGCTGTTGATAGTATAAAACATTGTGAGAAACGACTCCCTCTGAAGTAATGTAGTTTTCGAGAAAGAGGTAATTTCTCACTAAAATAATAAAAGACTTCTTGCAAGAAGTTTTTATTCCTATCTAAAAGCACACAAGTTTGTACAACAAGGGTGTTTTTTCTTTCATCATTTTCTTGCAACTTCGATGACCAATTGAGCCCAAATTTTCACAGGCTTGTTATTTTATGCATATGTTGGGACACACCAAGTGAGAACACTGGTCTTTGACAATTACCAAACGTGTTCAGTGCCTTTAATTGGGAAAATGAGTGGATCTCAAAACTGAATTTGAGTCCCTCTTTAAATTTAAGCTCGCAAGGTTGAACCTTTTAAGAGACGGTCAAACTAATTGTTGGATATAATATTTATTATTATTAAAGTTCGTGGGTTTTGTTGTTGTTGTTTTTGTTTTTTTTGTTTTTTGGGGGAGTTTAGGGTAGTTATTGTAGATCCCTAAGCCGTGTCCGAAATGGCAGTTGCGGCTACGGCTATTGCTAAGGCCAGCCTAAGACTCAACGCATGACGTTATCATCCATCCACAGCCGTTCTTTTGGAAACGGCATAATTTGTTTTTAATTTTTTAGTATACAAACATTAGTTTGGCACTTCTCAAGGTCATTGTAACTTTACTTTACTTTGTTTTATTAATTTTGTTATTGTGTTTACTTACAACCCATATCCGGCAGCTATGATCAAACATGACAAACAGCGCTGGTGGGCAATCAAAATCTCATGAAAAAAGGCTTAGAGCACGCACAGCAACATTAATAGTACTTTAAAGGGGGAAAAACCCCGGAACGTGCTTTATTTTTTATTGTGTTTACTTACAACCCATTCCCGGCAGCTATGATCAAACATGACAAACAGCGCTGGTTGGCAATCAAAATCTCATGAAAAAAGGCTAAGAGCACGCACAGCAACATTAATAGGACTTTAAAGGGGGAAAAACCCCGGAACGTGCTTGGGGAAACTCTGAACTCTTATACTTGAAGCTGAGGACTATGAATGGCCTATCAAGAATTGGTGCACAGCCTCCTTAAAATATTGAGCCCCCCCCCCCCCACCCCGGGTACAACTCGTCATGGGAAACATTTGTCAGAAATGTTCCAACGATATCGTATTTAGCAAAATTATTTATGAATAATTTTTTATTCAGACTACCTAATGAACAGCCTGCTTGACAATCAAACATAATTCCATCAAAATATGCAACCGCAAGTCCTTTTAAAGAGAATAATAATGGTCCGTTTATATAATCATCGTTCTAGACTTTAGAAGATAAAGACACCTTAATCTGTGTAAGATTAATTAAGGTTGAAGTATTTACGCCGCACAGCCCTACCCGAATTGATTGTGTTTTCTTTTTCGTTCATAACAGGCCTAAGACAAAGCAACACAGTTAGTTTCAGATTCGATGTGAACAACAACCAACATTACTTGTCATCAGGGGAATGTGTTCGTCCATTGTTGGATGAAGCCTCCTCACGCATTTCCATTCTCTTCTTCTTCTTGCTATTATAGCCCATGAGGTCATGTTCGTGTGTGTGTGGATTTCGTCTCTCCATCTTCTCATAATGTCTTCCTCTTCTTCTTTTTTCCATTTCTAGGTTGCAATTTGATTGATTAGTCTTTTGGTTCACCTGTTGTACCATTTGCCACTTGTCACTGAAATAAGCGACCAATAGAGATGAACAAACACCCTTTATAAAAATAGTTAACAGAAAAGTCAACTGATAAGTGAAAGCAAATTAATTTGCTTTGGGGGCCACACAGTTGATTTGGTTAAACAGTGTTAAAGAGAAGTTCAACACACGGTTAATTTATTAATATGTTAGTGTAATTTGATTATGCTTGTGTGTGCTTAAAGTTCTAGAGCGATTGTTTATAGATGCAAAATCGTGACAAATACAGTGCAGTTGAAGGTTTGTTTCATGGACGTTTGATCCCGACCCTTTAGGTACACATTGCCTTCGGATCGAGCTATAAAAGGCGTTTGTTATGAAATGAATATGGTTGGGAAGTTCTTTTAAAGTAGACTACAACGATTCACACAAATATTCCTCGAAATTGTGTGTTTTCCCTTTTACATCGTGAGGTCCGCCATTTTGTGGAACCAAATTGTTTACTCCACAAAATTACGGACCGTGTTAGTTCACGAAGTTTAAGGAAAATCAGACAATTTCGAGGGACATTATTTGGTGTGAATCATTTTAACCGTGTTCATTTTTATAACACACGCACATCTGACGCGAAAAATGAAATTCAAATTGGTTTGTTAGTTTTATCTGATGGGTACTAAAAGAGCCAGATGCTTAGTTCTCAACGATTTGTCGGTGCATCTTTTTCATACCAGAACAAGTCGCTCTATTCTGCTTTCTCGCTAAGTAAACCTTTTGCCACGCATCACGCATCATACGAAAGCAAAACAAAATATTAAAATGACAGCATTGTGTTTAATTGCGTTTACCGAGTATTTCTTTTTAAAAAGTAACGTATATTAATTGCTATCTTTCCAAATCGAAAAGTGAAGTGCCAGCAGTTCCAAGTTTGCGAAATCCGTTCAAATATGAGTGAAGTTTTATTTTGGTTTTTCGACGAACAATTTGACTGTTATTCGTTTATTAATCATCTTGTTGTTTTGTTACAGGATGTTGAAGAACCACCCAGAGTTACCGTCAACTAGATAAACCAACTGAACTATTTGGAGTCACATAAATAGTAACTACCTTCCCGGCGAGTGCCGGGCCCAGCCAACCGATGTACAGACCTCTTGCTGAATAACAAATGGTTAATTTTATGGATTGTGGACAACTCACAATTTTCGCCACCAGGATAATTTGTATTTGAGATCACTGACAGCAATGTTTTGATACAACAATGACATCACCGAACACATCTATGTTTGATAATGCAACACTAACTGCCACAATGACAACATCCGCCACACCTAGTAACATTTCTGTTACTACGGGAAATGGGGTTGACAACGTGACGTCATCAATACTAAATATGGCTACCGATGCGCCTTCTCCTACGTACCGGTACGCCCTCGCGATATCCGTTGCATCCCTCCTATTTCTTGTTACTGTCATTCCTAATACGATCATCATCATATTGGTTGTCATCGACCGCAAACTGCGCAAGCTCAGTAACTATTACATCATCAGCCTGGCAACTGCGGATTGCATTGTGGGAGCTCTGGTCATGCCCTGTATGGCCTCTTATACGGTGTTGGACTACTGGGCTCTGGGCGATATCATATGCGACCTGTGGATCGTGTTAGATTTCATGTGCTGTACCGCCTCGATGCTGAGCCTATGCATGATATCGCTGGACCGCTACTGGGCCATCACTCAACCTCTTAAACATATGGGACGGATAAGCCGCAAGAGGGCGCTGTTCTTTGTTGCGTGCATATGGGTTATATCGGCTGTGTGCTGGGTACCAGCGATTGTTACTTTCCGCTTTGCTGAAGGGGACTTTAGGGAAGAAAACGATTGTTTATACTTAACTGATCCCATATATATACTTCTGTCTTCTCTATTTATATATTACATCCCAATGTTTGCACTGGTTTTCCTGTACATGAAGGTGTACTTGGCAGTGAAGAGACAATTTAAAAATATCGAGAGTCTTGAAGGTTGCAAAGAACTGACGGGAAATAAGAACAACACAGGTCAAGTTGCTAACCCAGATTCTACGAATGGAAAATCGCATCGCGCCTATAAACGCAACGACGAACCCTTGGAGCTTGCCTCTACGCATGCGTATCAGAACCAAGGGTTTAGCACTGGTAACGAGTCGGCACACAGACAGGTATCGTCTGACACCCAGATGTCTCAATGTGATAGTTCACTCGACTCAAAGGCAATCAACTTGGATATTACGGGACAAAATGGCGGACTTGATAGCAGTACTACGTGCCTAAGACCAATAAACGACCCAGTGAAGTCGTTGTCTCTCAGCGTCGCTACAAAGAACCCAGACTCCACTGCAGAAGTTTTGAAAAAGTTGAGACTGCGCAAGAGTCGAGCCAAACACGCAGAAATGAACAGACGAATCGCCCGAACTCTCGGCATTATCGTGATCCTATTCCTCATTTGCTGGCTCCCCTTCGTCGTCCTATTTCCCATCAATGGATTTTGTGAATGCATACCAGATAAACTTTACGAGGCTGCAATTTGGCTGGCCTTCATGAATTCGACCCTTAACCCTTTCCTGTACGGCTTCAGTATGGACTTCAGAAAGGCATTCGAAAGACTGTTTTGCAGGAAGTGCCTCTCGGGTATCAATGAGTCCTCCTCGTTTAATGATGGTTCAATTCGTGAAAAGAAGACCTGAAATACATCATTGACGCTCCTATTTACGACCATTTACGTGCATTTACTATTGGACGACCGTGCGTTTACCATAGTCGTGTAAGATTAAGACGGTGTCTTTTGATTGTATGCAGTAATTGCATTCGAACAGCTGAACAACTATAATGCATTACTCAAGTTGACCGGTCACAATAATAATAAGAAAGCTGTTCGGCAGAAAATGCTATAGGAAAAAATTGCTTAGTACTTTATAAGCAAAAGTAAAAGCTGGATACCAGACAACATGTGGATAATGTGGCATCTTGGCTGGTAACCTGTTCTTGCTAAGCGATATTATTCTGTGCTGAGAGCTTAAATTAATACACGTTTTATGAAAATGGGTCGTGTGAGTACACTGCACCACAAATTGGGGTGTTAAAATTTACACCATGGATGTTGTCAAATCATTATATATACCCAAGAGAGAATTAAAATTAACATCAATGGTGTTACAAATTACACAAAAGTAATTGTGTTGACCGAAATTTGTGTTATTTTAACACCCTGTGGTGTAAATGTTGATTCTTTTTTTCTTTTTTTCGTTATCTAAATGTGACAATAACCCACGGTGTTAATTTTAACACCCCAGTTTTTGCAGTGTATATCTTTCTCTACTCGGTGTAGTTATTTCACGAAACAATTATGGTATAATGCAGTGACTTGGACGAGCGTCTACAAAATGCACAACCTATTGACCAAGCACTAATGGAATGTAAACCTTTCTTTTGTAAACTTCATAGCCGAGATGGCAAAAATAGGGGTAGCCTTCACTGCAGACCCCCGAGGAGAAAAAAAAAAAAAACCTGAAAAGGGGTAATTTGTGCCAGCCCAAACAGCAAGTATAGATTTATCTTCAAGGCCACACATAAAAAAAACAGTTTTCAATTAGTGTACAAAAAATTGTTAAGTTAAACTCACTATGCCACCCTGCAATAACTGTTCAAGACTTCATACATGTACATGAAAGAGAAAAAAAATTACTGAACAGTAAACCCACCTTATCTTATATTATCTTATCACCTGTAAAATAATTGCCATTATTAATATTGAATATTTTTATCCAGGCTCTGTTTATGTTCGAAGGACATTATAGAATGGCTGTTATCAAAACGGCACTCCATACCGATTTCTTTAAATTTCAGCATTGTTTATTCAGACCTTGAAGAAATAGTTTTGCAAGTTATATTTGACGTTTTGTAATAATAATATTGAGCCACTATTACTTATTGTAGTTAACGAAACATCAGAAAGGATTGCATTGATGTTCACTCAAGCACAGTTTTTCTTTAAATTGATAATTCAAGCACTGTTTTCATATTGACCAAGCCGCATATAAAATTTATAACTGTACAAGTATAATTGACCAGGGGTCGATTTCACAAAACTCTTCCGAACTTAGGACTAGTCCTAGGCAATGCTAAGAGATAGGACTTGTCTTAAGTTAAGACCAGTTACTGGTCCTAACTTCAGATAAGACTAGTCTTATCTCTTTGTGAAATCGGCCCCAGGACACCTGACCCAAGGCTCGTTTTTAAAGGCAGAGTCATTGGTTGTTCAACGTAATGGTGATTAATAAGGTAAATGATCAATACATTTACCTTAAAGGTCACGTGAAAGTTTCATCTGAATACAATGTTTACTTGTACAAAAAATTTAAATTAAAATTAAATTAACTGTCACGATGTTTTCATCAATAACGTACGTTGAACCCATCAACGTTTAGCGAGGTGACAGCTGGTACCAACCGCATGTCTAGCAACAGCATTCACAAACGGAACCCACGAAATATGAATTTGCAAAAGTCGCCTGAAGGTGATCTTCGGAGATTCAACTTTGTCGACATACTCTTTATTTATTTCTAATCGATGAGTGCACTTCAGACGAAATAATTTTACAGGATGCTTTACCACCATCAACGTCTTAAGCTTTCGGGAAAAAAATTAAACATTAGTTCGGGGTTTTTGTTCAAAGTATGGCCCAACCCTGGGCGTTAATGGTCAATAACATTCAGCATTACTAAACGGAAGTTGATCCATTGCCATCCGGAATTTAATTTTTTCACCAGTGGCCTGTAACTTCAACAATCCAGCAGGGGTTTGAATATGTATTTTTTGTTTACAAATTATATGAAGAACAGGCGCGGATCCAGGGGGGCGTGGGGGGCGCACGCCCCGCCCCTTTTCATATAAAAAAAATTAAAAAAAGAGGGAGAAAAGAAAAAAAGAGGGAGAGAGAGAGAAGGGGAGGGAGAAATGGGGCAACAAACTTCATTTATCATTTTGCTGCTTGGAATATTTTCACGCCCCCCGTTTGGAAAATCCTGGATCCGCCCCTGAAGAACGTTTGATTGGGTAATCTATATATTTTGTCATGAAAATATGTTGTGTATGATATATTTTGTGAATGACTCTGTGTGACAATCGTGTTATGGTGCGGCATTTCTGGTTCCATGTAGGCACTTATTTTAAAACTATTACGTGTCAAATTATTTAAATGAAGTGTGACTTTTTTGCAAAGCACAAAATTTGAATTAAATTTGAAAGGTCCACGCCACCATTGTCATCTTTGGAAGTTTTTCCTTTGGGCATAAATTCTAATCACTTAGAGGAGCTGCAAGGTCGAAATAAGTTTTGCGGTGCACTCACTTTTCAAAAGATAGACTCCTTGTGAAAATGGGAAAAATTACGCCTCTATACCTCACGTTAAAAAAAACATGTAAAATGCCATTGTATTTTTATACTAGTGCGATATTTCTCGCCATCCTAAAACATCCAATGACGTCACATTTCCGGTATATGGATCTGTACATTTTTGTGTACAGGAAATTGTTTCTTCATCCAGAATTTTGGTGATTTTCAATCAAAAAAGAGTATTGTTCCTTTTGACTGACGTAGAAAAAAATCCTCTTTGGAACGTACAGGCCCATTTATTGTTGATATCCAATGATGTTTTGTTCCAAATGTCGCCCTGAAAGAGTATCAAATAATCTGATTGGATAGCGGATTGCTTGTGGGCGCCATTTTGAAACTCGCATGATAGCACATTATGAATGCCTGCCATGCATGGTTTTATGCAAATTTTCAAAAGAAGAATACAAGAATAATATTCTTGTGGGCACAAACAAGCTTTAGGAATCGAAATACCTTCCTTAGTTCACAAACTAAATCACCTTTTGTATACGCACTGTGTAATTAAACGGTTGTTTCTGGGGGGGGGGGGGGTTCTGCGAGTTTCAAAATGGTTACCGTAATCCTGCTATCCACTAAGTATTATAGAGTTCAGTGAACGTACACGGTCTTTATCCAAATTTAAAATCTTAAAATAGGAGTGAATGTAGGAGGTTTTGAACAAATTATTTACAAGGACTTTGTCAAGGGTTCCCCTTAGCTTCTTATTATACATTTTGTGACTGTGGTGTGCTGGATGCAGAGGGTCTCCAAGGTCAAATTGAGTTTGTTGTGCACTCATTTTCGATAGAGTTCTTATGAAAGTAGAAAAGAGATGTACAAGTCAGAAACCTCAACTTAAAGCAGTGCAACAAGCTATTCGATACTCTTTCAGAGCGACATTTGACGGACGGGAACATTTGCCGTAGGTAAAACAAAGAAAAAATAATACAAAACCAATCACCACAATACGCTGTAGCTGCTACTCAAGGAGCCCGGTAGTCAAGATTCTCGCGAAAACGCGTACTTTCTCCAGGTCAACTTACGCAGTCTATAACTGGACAATCGTTTTAACCCTCATTCGTTTTAAATTGTTTACTGGTGACATTCCTTACTAACAACGTGTTGTGGTGTTTGTTTGTTTGTTGGGGTGTTGGGGTTGTTGGGGTGTTTGTTTGTTTGTTTGTTTGTTTGTTTGTTTGTTTGTTTGTTGGGGTGTTGGGGTGTTTGTTTGTTTGTTTGTTTGTTTGTTTTTGATTGATTGGGGTTCTTTTGTCTTGTTCATTTTTTACAGTTAAGTTGTACTTACTTTTTTTCATTTTCGACCCAAACTGTATTACAATGCTGGACTTACCTTTTGCGATTATTTTCATTTTCTGAGCCAAATTTTAGTAAAAGTGCTGTGAATTTGTTTTATTTTCTGAACAAAATTTGATAAAAAAACCTTGACTTACCACCTTTTGTACCAAAATTTAATTAATATGCTGGACTTACCCCTTTACTAAAGAGTGCGATTTTTCAAATTTTGATGCAAATTTTTGAAAAATGCTGGACTTACCCCTTGAGATTTTTACATTTTGTTTCAAAAATTTTGATAAAACTGCTGGACTTACCCCTCGTGATTTTTTCATGAGCCTCTTAAATTAAAGATATTAATTTAAGGGGGTCCCACCCCCCCTCCCAATTTGAAATATGGACTTAATGGACTTTTGGGACTGGGCATTTCGTGAGTAATTTTTTTTTTTTTTATAGGTAGGACCAGTAGTTGAGTTGAGTTAGAAGTGACATTTGGGCTTGTAACTTGTGTGGGAGTTGCTCTTGGGGAGAGGAAAGGTGGGATTGTTTCGGGGTGAAAGGGTCAACGGTCAAGGTCACGGTGGTGACTTATAGCTGAATAGTTTCCGGACCGTAACTCCAGTTACAAGTGACAATTGGACTTGCAACATGGGTGGGGGTAAGCCTGTGGGAAAGGAAGGTTGGAATTATTTCGGGGTGAAAGGGTCAAAGGCTAAGGTCACGGTGGTGAGTTATAGCTTATGGTTTTTGGAGAAGAGAAAGTTAAGATTGTTTCTGAGGTGACAAATTTGTTTTCAAATTTTGGTCACAAAATGAAAAAATCACAAGGGGTAAAGTCCAGCATTTGTACAAAATTTGGGGTCAAATTTGAAAAATCTCCAAGTCCAATAGTTTTATCAATTTTAGGTTCAAGAAACAAAAAAATCTCAAATGGTAAATTCAGCATTTGTATTGCATTTGGGTTGAAAATGAAAAAACGCAATCCCAAGGGATAAAGTCCAGCATTTGTACAAAATTTGGGGTCAAATTTGAAAAAATCCTCCAAGCAGATTTATCAATTTTGGGTTCAAGAAATAAAAAAATCCCAAATGGTAAATTCAGCATTTTTATTGCACTTAGGTCGAAAATGAAAAAAACTAAAGGGATAAGTCCACAATTGTATACAATTTGTAAAAAAAATTTTTTTTAAATAGCCAAGGGTATAAGTCCAGCATATTCATTAAATTTTGGTAAAAAAATTAAAAAAAATTGCAAGGTGGTAAGTCTAGCATTTTTAGAAAATTGTGTTCAGAAAATGATAAAATTCTCAGAATTTGGCTCAGAAAATGAAAAAAAAACGCAAGGGGTAAGTCCAGCATTTTTATCAAAGTTGGGTCGAAAGTGAAAAAATCAAAAGGGGTAAGTCAAGGAATTTTCTGAAGGGGTCCAGCATTTTTATAAAATTGTTTGTAAAAAATTGAAAACATTAAACAAGTCCAGAAAATTTATCAATTTGGGGGTCAAGGGGTTATTCTAGCATTTGTGTCAAAAATTTTAAACATCGCAAGTCCAGCAAATTCATCAAATTTTGGGTAAAAAAAGGAAAAAAAGGTAAGTCCAGCATTTTTGATAATTTTTGTTCGAACATGAAAAAAATCAAAAGGGTCAAGCATTTGTAATCATTTTTGGGTCAAAAATTGAAAACATTGCAAGTCTAGAAAATTAATCAAATTTGGGGTAAAAAAATGAGTCCAGGATTTTTGTCAATTTTTGGTAAAACTTGACAAAATTACAAAGGGGTCCAGCAATTTAATCAAACTCCTGGTCAAAAACAGAAAAAAGCCTTAGTCCAGGAAAATTTATCAAATTTGGGGTCATAAAGTAAAAAATCACAAGGGGTAGGTCCAGTATTTTTCACAATTTGGTGTCCAAAAATCACTAGGGGTTAGTCTAGCTTTTTTATCCATCTTGGGTCCAATTTTGAAAAGAAACGACGAAGGGTAATTCCATCATTTTTAATGAATTTAGGTGGAAAATAATTCTTTTAAACTTCACAAGTCCAGCATTTTTATAAAATTTTGGTTGAAAAAAAATAATGGGGTAAGTCGAGCATTTTTATCAATTTTTGGTCAACAACCTAAAACATCGCAAGGGGTAAGACCAGCAAAGTTATCAAATTTGGGGTCAAAAATTAAAACAAATACAAAGGGGTTGGTCAATAATTTTTATCAAATTTTGGGTCAAAAAGTGAAAAATCACAAAGGGTATGGTCCAGCAGTTTGTTTGTTTGTTTTTTTCATTGACAAAATCACACGGGGTAAATTCAGTATTTTCATTTAATTTGGGTCAAAAAATCGCAGGTGGTAAGTACGGCATTTTAATAACATTTAGGTCAGAAACTTTTAAAAATCAAAAGGGGTAAGTTTATAATTTGTTTCGAATTTGGGGTCAAAAATAGAAACACTCGGTAGGGCCAGCATTTATATCAAATTTGGGGAAAAAAGTTTTAAAGAAAGAGATGTCAAGAATTTTTTTTAATTTTTTTTTTGTACAAAATTGTATAAAAAAAGTAAACAAATTGTTAAGTCCAGCATTTTATCAAATTTGGGGTAACACAAGTACAAAATCACACCCTTTTCACCTTATTTTTGTCAAAAATTGACAACATCACACGGTGTAAATCCTGCATTGTAGTAAATTTTGGATCAAAAAGTGAAAAAAAATCATAAGGGGTAGGTTAAGTCCATCATTTTTATCTAATTTTGGTCGAAAATGAAAAAAAAGGGGTAAGCCAAGCAATTTAACAATTTTGGGTAAAACATTTACAAAATCCCAAGTGGATTTTTGGTATTTTTGTAAAATTTTGGGTAAAAAATTGAAAAAACACCCAGCATTTTTGAAAAAAAATTGGGAAAAGTTTCAATATTACAAGGGGCAGGTCCAGCGTTTTTATTGAATTTTTTGGTCAAAAATAGACAATATCACAAGGGATATGTCCAGCATTTTTGTTAAATTCTGGTAAAATATTGAAAATATCAGATGGGGGTTGGTCAATAATTTTTATCAAATTTGGGGTCAAAAAGTGAAGAATCACAAAGGGTATGGTCCAGCTATTTTGTAAATATTTAGTCAAAGATTGACAAATTTTTGTCGAAAATTAAAAATCACAAGGTGTCAAATTTGGGGTCAGAAATAAAAAAATTAAGAAGGGGTAAGTCCATCATTTTTAATAAAATCTTGCTCAGAAGTTGAACAAATCGCACTTTTGGGCCAATTATTGAAATGCGAAAATTAGGCCAAAAAGAAAATCATAGGGGGGAACTTTCGCATTTTTATCAAATGATGGCCAAATGATAAAATGCGACTTTGTGGTCTAGCCAAAACGAAGCAGGCCTATTGGTACATACTGGTGCCTTTGTATTACCCCTCAGCCCAATAGCCTGAAGGAGGATTGTCATTAATTACGGCGTCCGTTCGTCTGTCCGTCCGTCTGTCTGTACTTGCGGGGTTTTTGACACTGTGGGTTTAACCCCGCAATGTTATTTTTACAAGAATAAATACATAAAAGGGATTCAAGACAACAAAATGGGAAAGCTCACAATGTTGCTCTACTTAAGGTTGCGTGTTGAATGGACGGACGGACGGATGCCGTACGCAATGAAAATACCCCTTCGGCCTATTGGGCTACGGCGTAATAACTCTAACAATGAAACCAATATTGTAACCATAATTTATATTTTCAAGAACTTGTTTTCACGTTTTTGATACCCGCAAGACTTGCCAAGTCTATTAATTTCCAAATCCACTCGAACAATAAAAATTGCTTAAGAAAACAGCATTTAATTAGAACAAAATTAATGTTTATTTTGGCCATTGTAATAATACAAGTCTCCAGAAATCAAAAGCGTATCCATTTCAGTCTTTGCTTGCGTTTTTAGTTGACTGACATCACAAGTGGACTTGAGATGTGGAAAAGAATACTAATTGTCGCCGTAAATGCAATTAAAGGTATCGTACACGTTTGGTAATGACTCAAAACAAATATTAGCATAAAAACTTACTTGGTAACAAGCAACGGAGAGCTGTTGATAGTATAAAACACTGTAGGAAACGACTCCCCCTGAAGTAACGTAGTTTTTGAGAAAGAGGTATTTTCTCACTAAAATAATAAAAACTTCTTGCAAGAAGTTTTTATTCCTATCTGAAAGCAAACAAATTTGTTCAACAAGGGTGTTTTTTCTTTCATCATTTTCTTGCAACTTCGATGACCAATTGAGCCCAAATTTTCACAGGCTTGTTATTTTATGCATATAATATGTTGGGATACACCAAGTGAGAACACTGGTCTTTAACAATTTCCAAACGTGTTTAGTGCCTTTATGGCTCGGAGAGGGTGGCGACCGCGCAGTAGCTCAAAGAGCTCTTTTTACATGCATTTACTTTGTCGAATAAAGTGCCTCTCCTCTCCCTTTTTTGGCCGTTGAGAGCTGTTATTCTCTAACATGTCTCATTCTCGAAATAAGAAGAACAAAGAAAAAGGAAAGGGGAAAAATAATAAGTGCAACAAAGACATTATTATACATTTTTGCTGCATCAATGTTTGGCTAATAATTACATTCTTAAGATGTGTTAATATGTCTTACGAAGTATTTAATCTTTGAAATGATTATCTAGATTGACAAAGTTTGAACGGGAATTATTTATTAATTCAAAATCTTCAATTCATCTATCACAGTATTGCAGTGTATCTTGTACGGTATAATATAGTATGATATTTTAAAAATAAGTATATTTATAATCATGTTATCATTATTATTTACTTGTCATTATACTTATGAAAATACAAAACAATAAACATACAATACAAAAGACACTAGCTGCATGATGATAGGAACTTCCAAAAACAGGTAGCTTTAAAATACTGTTTCCCTCGGGCATTTTGCTCCCGAAAAGTTCATGGTAAAAACAGTTTGATTAAAGTATAATAAATAATAATAGATACATTATACTATAGTAATAAACTATAAAGTGTAATAATAACATGTCATGAAGACAATTATCATTTATCTGGTTCATTAGTTAAGCAAAACAGATTATGCTGAAGGATCTCATTTTTAAGAATCTCTTTTATATCTTATCGATACTCTGGGGGTTAAAGCTATATAGAGTAGTAGACAATGTTAAGATATCTCATGAAATGCCATCGGACTTTGGTCCACTGTCCGTTTTTAATTTATAATCAGTACTCCGCCATTTTTATTTGTTAATCAAAAAAATTCAACATTCCCCATCTACACCTAGCAAAATAGCATGGTAAATGTCTTGTTACCATCCGGGGTCTTTTTCACCCCCAAAAAAATCCATCAATGTCCAGCTCTCCCGGAACTAGTGACCTCTGGTTGTTATTTGGATGAATTGAGTAGGGTCCATTTCTAATGGTTTGGGCCATTTGAAAGTGATTGGGTTCTCGACAAAAATGAATTACACGCTAATACAAACGGACAGTACCCTACTGTCCGATGGCGTAAGCGTGTGATTTTTGTTATGGTGTCACGCCGGGTTAAATAACTTTGTTTTTGTTTACTCTACACCGATGTGTGATTAGCACTGTATACTCGGGAATAATCCACACGAATTCATACTACTCTGCTTGGATTCGAACCCAGGACAGCAAAAAATTTTTTATAACAACTATACTTCCAAGAATATGGATTTTTGTTTATCTCCAATGCAAGTATTACAACGATTGGGGTTAGGAGTAGTGTTTGGGGTCAGGATTAGAGTTGTTAAATAACTCTTGTTGGACATTTCAAAATAAAATTTGTGTTCCATACCCTAAGAGTCAAAAACACTATTCCAGAATCTGAGAATATGTTAATTTTTGTTGTATTTGTCTGAATGGTTTTCAAGGTAAGATGTGTTTTGTTCCCCCTTGATTGCTACAAAATTTGCCAAAATGAAACGATTTGCCCGTCTGTCCCTTCCCGTCCGTCGTCCTTCTCTCCCTCCCTGCAAACGATTGTGCTAATGAGCCAAACTAAGCAGTCAAATTAGATTCACTGCTTGCTGTCAATTTTCATTACATTGGGTCTTTTTGTTACATATGGGCTACAAGGTCAAATTACGTTTTGTGATGAACTCAGTATCTAATAGTGTGTGGGTGCAATTTTTTTACCACACACATAAAAACGGTGTAAAATTTCTTTTTGTTTGACACTCTTCAGAGCGAACATTGAAATATGATGTCCCTGGATTTTAACAACAAATGGGGCTGTACATTCCAAATATGAATTTTAAAAGTCAAATTCAATGCTTAAAGGCACTGAACACGTTTGGTAATTGTCAAAGACCAGTGTTCTCACTTGGTGTATCCCAACATATGCACAAAATAACAAGATCATCGAAGTTGCAAGAAAATGATGGGGAAAAAACACCCTCGTTGTACAAATTTGTGTGCTTTCAGATAGGAATAAAAAGTTTTTATTATTTTAGTGCGAAATTACCTCTTTCTCAAAAACTACGTTACTTCAGAGGGGGTCGTTCCCTACAGTGTTTTATACTATCAACAGCTCTCCGTTGCTTATTATCAAGTAAGTTTTTATGCTAGTATTTGTTTTGAGTCATTACCAAACCTGTACGATACCTTTAAATTAATTACTATTCAACATTCACGTTCCAATGTTCTGCTGTACACACACTTTTAGCTTGTTTAGCCTTTCATTTATTTCCACGGGGTGTATGTTCGTTTGTTGGGGTCGGCATCAAACACTAAATTCTCGTCGGACTTAAAAATCAAAATGTCTACCGTCTTTTAAAAATCTACGGGGTTAAAACATTATATATAATTATGCAAGAGCCATTTTAATCCGGACGAGTTTAATACTGAGTACCGTCATGCTACATTATGATTTGTATCGCAATAGATTAATACTTTATATCATCAATTGACATCAACAGCAGTAATTTTACCGACCAAGCATTGCTACTCCGTTGTTGTAAACATCTACATATTGGGAATGGAGGTATAAACTTACTGAAATATTATGTCACTGGATATCAACAACAAATGGGTCTGTACATTCCAAAGATGTAATTTAAAAAGTCAAATTCAATGCTTAAATTACTGACTGTTAACATTCACATTCCAATGTTCGGCTGTACACACACTTTTAGCTTGTTTAGCCTTCCATTCATTTCCATGGGGTGTATGACTAGACTATCTGAAGTTAGGACCAGTAACTGGTCTTAAATTAAGACTAGTCCTATCTCTTAGCATTGCCTAGGACTAGTCCTAAGTTAGGAAGAGTTTTGTGAAATCGACCCCTGGATCATCTTTGACCAACATGAGACTTAAGAAAATACGTTCAGGCACAACATCTCTGAGTTCAATTAATTTATTTCATTGACACAAAACAATATTGTTGCCGAATCTCCTACTCAAGTAATGGACCCAGCGTTCACCTGTAAAACATTCGACCCTATGAACAGAGTATTACGGGGGCCATGGTGACCGGTGTCCCAGGGAAATTTGTCCCCCCGGAGATTCTGTCCCCATACGAAAAATTAACGTGGGCTGGAGGAGGATGATTCAAAAGAGGGCGCTATCAGAAGAAGTTTGTACACAGTTCGCCGTATGGGGGGACAGAATCTCGGGGGGACAGAATCTCCTGCCACACCGGCACACACGCCTCTCGACGACAGACCACGAGGGTGTGTGTCTAATGGGTGTTGGGGCCATACTGCGAAAAGTATGCAACTACGTAATAAAACATTCAACCTGGTAAGATTCAGTATACAATAATCATTGAAATAGAATGAAACCATTACACCACACAACAAAACCAAAATAAGTACAAGCCAATAACAGCTATTTGCATTCAAGGGCGATTAAAACAGCTTACTCTGAAGTAAAATAGTTAGTCCGTTCGTCTCTTTATATTTCCACATTTGTCTTGAACACTAGACATGCAAATTACAATAATAACACGCATTAGGTCTGCCAAACAAATTTTCATTAAAAGATAATACAACAATATGCAGTAAGAGAGAGTGAATTGCGCCCTCTTCCATTTTGTTCTCGAAATACATATTGCACTTATTAGTCAACAGAGGGGGTTATACCTGAAGGGTGCACCATGCTAAAAAAAAATATCCCAATAGTAACCAATGCTAAACAATAAATGTTAAACAAATACTCAAACAATGTTCAAAAGTCTCTCAGCATCTTGAAAACAACCAAATATATTTTCTGACAATATTAAACTTAATTTTAAATTTCTCCAGTTTTTGGGAGGTTAGCCGTTTTTAGCTTTTCAGCTAGGCTCATCCAAAAATAAAAACACCCCTGAACGACTAAACTGGCCAGACTCCATCTTGGAAAAATGACCCTACACCTTTAAGAAAAGATAGAGACATTTTTAGAGGGCTAGTGTACCCAAAATGCTTCAGGTTGAAAGTCAACAATATTGGACCGTTTGTCAACAATCCATAAAAGCCATAAAAGTTATTTTTAAAAAAAGAAACAAAAATAGTGACATTTTTAGAGTGCTAGTGTACCCAAAATGCTTCAGTTTGAAATGGACCGTTTGTCAACAAACCATAAAAAACATGACCTTCAAATCTTTGACTTACAGAAAAAGTTGTGTTTTTACATTTAGTGAAGCTCCGCGCATGAGTTTCTCTGGTGGTGCACCCTAAATGAGTTTCCAAGGAAATAAATCGCCCACAGACGTTGCATGTAATGACCTTAGGTGACAGCTATCCCACTTATATGGCGATGCTTTACGAAAGAACAATTCTTTTAACCACCTCCAGTAGGCTATCGCATGAGGAATTTAGGCTACACATGTCCCGCCTCGCACTTCAAATCAAACAATTATGTCAATGGCTAGCGTAAATCAGAGAGGATCCAGACTTATGGGGTCTTACACTCTGACAAGCTTGCCACCCTCTAAGAGGATCATAGTTGTCGTGTCGTGGCCGAGCGGATAAGAACACCGAACTCAAGCTCTGGTGTTTCTGATCAGCAGATTGTTGGTTCGAATCCCAGTTGTGCCACTTGTCTCCTTAAGCAAGACACTTAACCACATGCTTCGTCCTTTGGATGGGACGTAACGCCGTTGGTCCCGTAGTTGTGTAATGCACGTAAAAGAACCCAGTGCACTTATCGTGAAGAGAAGGGGTTCGCCCCGGTGTTCCTGGTCTGATCGGCAGCATATATTGCGCCACAGCACCTTGTAAACCATTGCATGGTGCTACCAATGAATAGGCCTCATACTTCAAACGTAGCTCCACATAGCTTGCAGGAAAAAATTTGTAGTCAGACAATTGTGCGCTTAGAAACATCCGTATAAAGCGCCTAATAAATGTTGTGTATTATAGTTTTAAAAACAAGTACACATTCATGGTTCCAGAGCTGCGTATGGAGAGAATTGCTGCAACTTGCGATAAGAAGCAATTTTCGGCCAAAAAACACATGAGCGCACAAAGGGTGCCAGACTAGACCGAACATTGGGTTGTGCTACATTTGGACGGATCATGGCGTCCAGCAACTAACCAAGGAAAACTCGACCAACCATGTATTAACCTTTTGATAGACCAATCTGCTAAAGTGATGCACGCCGCACCGCCATTGCTTGGACGCTGGCAGTGCAAGGTTTTATACACATTAAGACATAAGAAAACCGTTGTCTATTTTACTTGTTATGCGAATTAATATGTGTCTTCACATTGGTAATTGTCAAAGACCAGTATTCTCACTTGGTGTATCCCAGCATATGCATAAAATAACAAACCTGTGAAAATTTGGGCTCAATTTGGCATCGAAGTTGCAAGAAAATAGTGAAAGAAAAAACACCCTTGTTACACAAAATACGTGTGTGCTTTCAGATGCCTGAAAAAGGCTTCAGGCCTGAAGTCTTTTTCAGATTCAAATATTTAAGTGATGAGAAATTACCTCTTTCTCACTATATATTTTTTAAATAAATATGTGCATTTTCCATTATTTTGTACATCTAAGTGACTTCTTTACATGCCCAGCTTTTGTAGGATTATTTGAGTAATTATAGCTATACAGTAATTGCCATATTTCTCTAATTATCTAAGCGCGTGGCAACACCCCAGACTGTATCCCGAAGAGCGAAAGGGCCAATATTTACTACCACATCATTCAATTTATATTTTGAAAAATCAAAAAAAAAAACTCAGGGAACCGACCCCACTGTGTAGATAAATGGAATGGTCCATTCTAGGATATCAAGGAATTTGACTCCCCCCAGTCCTTACACTTTGGAGAAATTACTTAATTATTGATTGTGGAATCAATTGTTGGCCCTTTCCCTCGGGAAAGCATGACATAATTAACAAAACTTGCCTATTGCCTGCGCCGTTTTCAGGATTCAGTTTGTGTTTGTTGCAAATACTTAACGGTCAGCGCGTTCTACATTGTTAAGTCATGCTGTCCTGTCGGGGAAATTACACTTGATTCGCATACAAAGTTTAAATGAACACAGTTTCCCCATACAGTTGTGACAAAACTTGAGCTGTCAGCGTCACAGCAATGGCGGCGCGGCATGCATTACTTGCTTGTACAGATTAACACCATCCTGCACAGTTCAATTTCTTTGCATTTGCAATTGTTAATCGCAGAAGCATACATTTAACATTTTCAGATTGATATCACCCTCAAAATAATTGCTGCTGCTGCTGCTGCTGCTGCTGCTGGTGGTGGTGATGCTGGCGATGCTGCTGCTGGATTATTTGACCCTTTGACCCCATCCGCACTGCTGCAATTACCTTTGGGGTGGAGTGCAAAGTGATTAATATAATTATGTTGTTACCTCTCAATTGACTGTAGAAAACGTAGGGTGATTTGCATAACTCGACAGCCACCCCCCGACCCACACCCCTCCCCCTTAACTTAATACAAGCCAAGTTGTCAACAGCTCTGTGTACTTTCTTTTTCTCCATGCAATGAATAATACCATAATCAAATATTAAATTCAAACCCCCAAAAGAAACCGCTTGAATTCATGTTTATATATTTAAATTTGTGTGTGTTTAGACACCCGGGTACGGTAATTACAATTCACTTCAAGTAACGTCTTCCGAGGTGGGATTTAAAAATGTTATTATGCTTACATGTTAACGTTTTGTTATGCTTGTCTGATGTAATGTAATTAAATTTGTTATCACTGCAATTGCCTGTTGGTAGCAAACATCTCAAACACTCCTCAGTCTCCTGACGATGACTAGAGCAGGCTAGTCGAAACGCTGAGACCGATTAGAACACACTCTGCGACAGTTAAGTTAATAACGATAAGTCCCCTCGATCCAATAACAGAGTAGTCCTTGCCGATTTCCTACCTTCCACCCAGGTAGTTCATTCATAAGAAGGATATAGTTCTTTTTCAGAACTAGGTAGTCTCCCGAATTATGAATTCTACTCCGCGGCAGTAGAATAAAATAATAGCAAGACAGTTCTCAAAGAGGTCAGCAAAATAGATAGTATACACATGGTGTTACCACAAAATGACAATGAATATACATAGATCTTTACAAACGGGTTCTTGGGTCTAATTCAGTTTTGTGATGCACTCTAACCTCACGTTAAAGATGGTATCAAATTCCATTTTATTTCAGAGCGAAATATGAAACATAAATTCATTGGGTTTTAACCATTATTGGGTTCGTAACCTTCAGCTCAGGTAGTTTTTGTAAGCATACCGTAGGCAAAAGATGACTTTCAATTCCATTTCTATTAAATATTTTGGAAATTCAGGAATGAAATAAACATTCACCGTACAAAAATGAACAGATCAATATATTTAAAAAATATGATGTCGTGGGATGTTTTGTGGTGTTAACAAGTTTTGCACTGAAAGTTATCAAAAACAATGGCAATTTACACAATTGTTAACAAAGGTTAGAGGGACTTGTATACAAGTCATAATAAAAATAATTACTCTACTGTTGGAAAATAAGTGCATCACAAAAACTGAATTTGGCCTTAGAGCCAGTGGCGTAGCCAGGACTTTTTTGGTGGGGGGGGCATTGCTTTTCAGTGGGGGGGGGAGGCTAGGGGGAATGGGTTTGACAGTGGTGGGGGTTATGCTCCTATTTTGGAAGGGGGTCGCTGCGGGGGGGGGGGGTACATCCTCTCATGTTCTTGCAGGCCCGTAACTAGGGGGCGAAGGCAGACGCCCCCGCCCCCCCCCCAAAAAAAAAACACCAAAAAAAACCAAGTAAAGTCAACCCAAAATTGTAAAAAAGGTGCGTACAACAACAAAAGTGCAAAAATGTACCAATTATGGCTTGAATTGGGCCTTCAAAAAAAATCAAACTCCCCCCCCCCCTGCGTCGCTGCGCGACGGTCGGCGCTAACACGTCGGTGTACCTTTTTTTTCATATTCGCCTCCCCCTCAACAATTAATGCTTGCAACCCCCCCCCCCCAAATAAAAAAATATAAAACAATTAAAAAAAGGAAAAGGAGAATTAAAAATAATTCCTGGTTATGGGCCTGTGTTCTTGGCATTTTGTGGCCGCGGTAGCGTTTGCGATCGTTAACTACAGCCCACACTTTATTGAATGAAGGGATGAATAAACAACTGTCTTAATTATTTAATTAAATAATGTGGGGTGATAGAAAATGACGGGATGAATGGACATAAATGAATGGATGAATGAAGTCTCTGAGACCTTGGTGATATATGTATATGACTTTCTCTCCCCTCTGATTAAGTTGAAGTTCTTCAGCGAAAGCAGCCACACTTCGTGTTTATTTATTCACCTTTATAAAAAAGCGAGTGCCCTATTTTAATCAATGAACAGAAAAGAGGCCGAGAGGCTCGCAAAGCAACCCCAGGAATTTCAATTTCCAGTGTCTGGATTTATTTGGGTCATCATTTTTAACCAACGCTGCCTGATTTCTTCACATTCCAAAATTTGCTGATCTCACCACCATTGAAGTATACTATTTATCATAATATGGCATAAAATATTACTATGCAACAATAAGTGAGTTGTGATTTGTCCTTTTGAAAATTACAACACTTTCATCATTTCATGACATGCGATGGAGGGCGGGGGGATATTTGTTTTAAAGTGTGCATATACAAAATTTGAGTTATCTGGTTTATTGATACGATTATTTATGTATTTTTAGCAATACCTTTAAAGATGAACTACAATTTTTGACAAATAAAAAAAGTAACTGATCATCTTCGTTCTGAAATATCATCTGATTATGAAACTTTCAGCAATACTGATACATGACAAAACTCTTCTTGTTTGAAACACTGTCAAAGCCAGTGTTTTAGTACTGAGCTCGTACTCTGTTCGAGTACTACTCGAGTACATTATACTCGAGTACCATTTTGATGGTACTTGAACTCTTACTCGGCTAGCAAAAGACTCCCCCTCGAAGTCCATAATCGATAATCGACTGAAAAATAATCTGTACTCGAAGTCATGTACTCGATACTCGACTGAAAATTCAATCGGATTCCGATTCTAAGCTTGGTCAAAGTATCACTTTCCTTTCCGCTTTCCTGTAACAATTATGTGCGTTATTGCAAGGAATAGAGGAATAAAGGCTATGAAAAAAAGTAAAATTTGAAGTTGGCTTTGATGTTTTCATGTTTAAAAGACAGTGATCACAACAAGCACTCTTTATCGTCGAGAAATTTTGTCCAAAAAATAAATGTTTGTATACCTCATTCTGCAGTATTTCTTTTATGAACTTATTTTATGAATATCCGTATTGAGTTTTCTTCAACGCGTGTCTTAAACTTATCTCCCAATATAATGATTTTGAAATAGTTACTAAAAGGTAAGAGTATGACTTTTAAATATATATAAATTCAGATTTATTTTGTTGATTCAAAATATCGTATAGTTTCAATACCGAATGGTTATAAGCTTTATATGCATTGGGTCGTTCAGCAGCTGTTTTTAGTTTGTATACAGTCAGAACAATAAGCAAGATACTTTTACATACGAGACATCATTCATCAAAACCTTCAAACGGACGAACTTTTCAACCCACTGTGTTTATAAAGTCCATGATTTATGACACCATTCACTGTGAACAAAAAACCACTGCACGATTCATGTGGCGAAGCTCATCCCACCTCGATCCCATTACCAGAATGAGTACAAACGTAGCCCGGGATGACCTTTTTGCTTACTGTAAGTCAACTCCCGGTGAGCGAGCGTGAGGGAGAGAGGTGTGGTGAACGTCACGTACATATATATGTCGCAACGGGTAACACACCAAGGTCAAATCTGTCCTCCTTCATCTACCATCGAGGTGATGATGGAGAGAGGTGGGTACCAACAATCTCCGTCTCTAGCGTCTCTAGGATCGAGAGAGTATTTTGATGTCGTGTCAAAATCAAAAATACGGACCGTGTACACGTCAACCAATCGGCTAGCTCCGCAGGTCAGGAATTTTCCAACTCATGCACTATACTGTGATGCAATTACGACACCGTACGTCGTTCGATTCCACGATACTCAAGATTAAAGACTTTCGACGGAATCGGCAGATTGGTCGACCCCGTTGGTTATTCTGCTTATCTATTGATGGTTCGGACTGATAGCGTCCGTCGTTCCCTTTCAACCTCGGGGAAATAAATTTGACAACGTGAGCCAATGACAGGATCTTGTGGACACTGCGGGGAAGACTCTACACTTTAGTGTTAGAGTCACTAACCCATTGACTCAGGCCGACGAAGAAGCGCAGACTGGAGATGTTGCTCGGGTGCATCTTCCGTTCCAAGGACTCTTCGTAACTGGTCTCATGCATTCATCTTCGGACACACTCTCTCGTGAAGATATAAGGAACATTTCGCATTGTGGAAAATACACGCTTTAAGGTAAGGATGATTAACCTAATCGAAAAACGTGTTACATTTGTTAATGTGTATTTTGTTTTGTTTCGTTTTGTTTGTTTTGTTTTTGTGTTGTTGGTGGTTTTTTTTTGGTATGTTTGTTATGTGTTGTTGTTTTGTTGGGGGTGGTTGTTTGTTTTTTTTGTTGGTGGTGTTGGGGTGTTGGTTTGTTTGTTTAGTTTGTTTTTTGTTGTTTTTCTGACTTGACACCAGTTACCAAATAACAGTAGATGGTGAAATCGTAATGTTTGTTTGTTTGGTTTGGGTTTTTTATTTTCTTATATGACACCAGTTACCAAATAATAGTAGATGGTGAAATCGTAATGTTTGTTTGTCTGTTTGTTTGGTTTGGGGTTTTTTATTTTCTTATTTGACACCAGTTATCAAATAACAGTAGAGGGTGAAATCGTAATGAATACGTGTGTACAAACTTGAACGAAATTCCTAAAATCAAGTTCTCATTGTTTTCAGTTAAACGTGTCCCCTTGTGTGATGAAAATTACACGACTTGGTTGCGTGGTGTGTTTATTCAAAACTAAATAAAAAAGGATGGGAATGAATTTTCTACTCCTGCGAAAACCAGTATCTGCGAAAACCAGTATAATCGCATTTGTACATTAAAGCTGTCTGGGTATCGTCGGTCAGTGATTTGTGATGAGATCAATATTGGAACGGTAATATGACGTGACATTAGTCAAATTTTTTTCCAACAGATTTGGGTAATGCACATAATGCACGTAAAAGAACCCAGTGCACTTATCGAAAAGAGAAGGGGTCCGGTGTTCCAGGTTTGATTGGCAGCATATTGCGCCACAGCACCTTGTAAACCTACACATGGTGCTATGCAAAGGAATAGGTCTCATACTTACGTAGCCCCACATACCTTGCAGCAAAATACTGAATGTTGAAGCGCCTTGAGAGTCACTGAGTGACGGATATGAGTGCTATATAAGAAGCCACTATTATTGTTACAAGATAACCATGCTCTTCTATTTCATTAATTTCAGATAACGGTCTCATATACGGGGTTTTAGGGTGAGTTTTTAATACAGCACTTTGGACCCTTAATTTGATAATTGTCTCGCTCGATATATTCTATTTGATTTCAGATGTACGTGCGTTAATGTGTTTGAGGCCTGCGTGTTTCCGTTCATCGACTCGAGAGGCTGTAAAGACTGATGTCAAACGAAAGTTCGGTTTACTGCTCTGCAAAAATGATCTGAGTGCATCGACAGAACAATTTGTTTATTTCAAAGTCTGCTTGAAACATATTACAAGCAACATGCAAGTCAGTGTGCCATACTTCCTGGCGGAGATTGTCATCGCAATTACCGCTGTGGTTGGTAACAGTTTGGTACTGGTGGCGTACGCCCGCTCCTCGCGCCTCCAGACCGTCACTAATTACTTCATCGTCTCCCTGGCGATCGCGGACTTCTTAGTTGGACTCGTGGGCGTTCCCTTTGCTCTTCTTACGGGGGAGGGGCAACCTCATAACTTCTACGGGTGTCTGATCATGCTGACTTTCTTGTTGTGGCTGTGTGCCACCTCAACCTTCAGCCTGATTGGGGTTACGGTGGACCGGTACATCGCGGTGGCCTTCCCCTTGCAGTACCCGGCAATTATGACCACGAGACGTGCACTTATGACCATCGTTGGGTCGTGGATTCTGGCCGGGATTGTTGGTTTTCTACCAGTAGTTGGGTGGAACAAAGGAGAGCCGGCTGTGCCACGGTGCATCTTTATGGAGGTCATTGACATGAACTACATGGCTTTTAACTGTCTAGTGGTCATATTTGTTCCATTCACGGTGATGCTCGTGCTCTATGGATTTATTTACAGAGCTATACGAAAACAGGTAAGATTTAAAATAACGCTCAAAGGAATTTTTTCATAGTGATTTGTATGTAGTTGACTAAATGCATAATTGAGAAGCTTAAAAGTACATCTGTCTTGAAAACAAAGGTCCTGACGTACGCTGCGAACGCATCCAGAGCATCAACAGAAGAGCCTCATGGGACGGAATAGTTTCGTCGCTATTTCAATCAAAAGTTCATTGCAATTATCCAATAAAGCCCTGCTGGAGTAGTATGATTTTGGTTCACGTCACTTGTGTAGGAATTTAGCAAGCCGTTTAGCTTTAAATGCTTTCCTTCCTGCACTGTGATTATATTATTGTTAAAATTAACCCAGGCTGATTAGGTTTTTCCTGAGCACTGTAAACTCCAGTTTGGCTACTGCGCTTCGATAAACTTTTTCCAAACCGCATGAAAGGGTTCGGTACTGGAGCTGCAAACTCCTAAGGAGTTGATGATGCTTCAGGACTGCCTTAAGCCCAACGAGCATGTGTAGTAAGAGGGCACTTTGAAACTTAGTTTAAAACAGCTATGTAAATCATTCTTATTAGGTAGTCCATGTTTTGTTACCTTTATTATTGCCCCCAAGTCAAACCCCTCCCGGACTGAAGAGACCTGTGGGTAGGGATTCCCAGCTCCTACCTGACTACGTTGGGTTCTATAATTAGAGCTTTCCTCCCACGTCCGCAACCGATCATATTCTCATTTACCTTCTCTTTTTGTATCGGTTTCCTTGAGGGCTACAAAAGACAGTGTTAAAATCCAGTTGATACACCGTTTTCCTTAATCGTGTAAGGGTGGTTTTACACTTCACCAAAATCCTACAAAACAACTCCCCGAAATTCCTTTATGCCTGAGTGCAATAGACTCGCCTCTCACACCTACGAGCTACCTCCAGCTCTTCTGTAACAATTGTATTCGATACAAGTCTCCTTATAGAACATTAAGATCAGATCCATAATTTGTTTCAACTGTTATTTTGATCAGTCGTCACCTAGACCACACTCCGCTTGCACACTTTGCGTTGAGTTCACATTTACCTTTAAACTACAGCAGAGATATAAAGCTTTGAATCTCTGCCTCACAACAACTACCTTACGGACGCGTCTGGACTTGATGGCGAAGTGCTGTTTTAATTAGGGTCTGTATACGTTTGGTAATGACTCTGAAAATTAATGGCAATAAAAACTTACTTGGTAAGAAGAACCGCAGCTTTGGATAGTATAATGCATTTTGAGAAACTTTACTTCAGATGTACTGCGGTTATGGAAAAATAGATCACTCCGAAAATTTGAATCTGAGAAGCGTTTCTGACAGTAACGTTTCTCAGATTGTGTATTCCAATATTGCAGATTATTCTTCCTACGTGGACATAACCGCTCCAGATTTTCGGCAATATTTAAAAAACGCTACCACCTTTTCGAAGGAAATGTTCACAGGTTAGTTTTATGGTATATATATCTACAACTATATAGGATTGAAACAAACAGTAGGTTCCATGTACCAAACGTATACAATCCCTTTAATGCATGCGACGGAAGGGCCAGAACAAAGACAAAAACATCGTTCTTGGATGAACACAAGGTTAGCAGGCTGGTTGACAACACTACGACCGTAGTCCCGCTGTTGCTAAGTAAAAAAAAATCTTCTCTGCTTAACAGCTTTACGAAACTGTTGACTGATTCAAACTGTTAATATAATTCAACGTGGATGGCTCCTCAAAACAATTCAACCCCCATGGTCTGAATACCAAAGAAGAAAATGGTCAACAATTTTTTGTCTTTGCCTTCTCCTTTTTCCACAGATGTCCCTCTTTTAAGTCTGTCTCGCTCACTAGTTTATTACTTTTTCTCCCTCTTCCTACCTTTGTATTTGTCTTTTGTGTTTCCAACCTCTGTGGTCAAACCAGCCCCTTCCCTACAACCCCCCCTGTCTCCTTATTCATTGTTTACCCCCTTACCTTTTCTGTGTGCTTTCTGCCCCTATTTCTCTCTCTAATGTATTTCCACTTAACTGCTTCTGTTACACTTATATACCTGTTTATGTGTGTTGTGTTGTGATGTGTTGTGTTGTGTTGTGTTGTGTTGTCATTAGCCTTCGAGAAAGACTCTGGTGAGGTCAAAACATCAGGACATTAACTATTGTTTGCATGTTGTTCTTTTGGTTGGTAAGCAGTTTGCAACAGCTAGTTTTGTTTTATCATCTCTATAAATCAAGTCATTTATTTATTTATTTATTTATATATTTTTTATTTTAAATCTTCGGACAAAAGTACATATACATTTTTAAAATTGTCCGGGTCAAGACAAAAGTTTAAAAAACTGTCATCATAGATGAGTCAGACCCAAGCTTTAAACATGTAAAGGCAAAAAGTGAACCAGATCACTACCTGAAAGAGCATTCCCCTTAGAATTATTGTTTATTAAAAAGACAATGTAAAACCTTACACAAATGAAATGACACAAAATTAAAATCACAAAGAAGCCCATTTACAAGAGGAAAAACATGCATGATACAAATATATAAACAATGGTACCACAAATCTAAGAAAATCGAAGATAATCTAATTTGTATGATACATGGTTGTGAAGACGATTGATAAATGAGTTCGCCCCCTTGTCTCTAAAAATCTGAAACGGCCAGCGCGCGCGTGCAGTAACTAGGTGATAGTTTATTATTCCTTGTACAGCCATACCAATGTTCCTAAACAAGTTTCCGTTTTAATTTAGCAATCGATACAACCAACATGAACCGTACACAACATTTTTGGGGGAAGCATAAGTTATTCAGACTCCTAATTTAATGAACTTTACAATAGTCCATTGCCCGATGTGCTAATTGGAATTGTACTTTTTCCTCAAGCCAATTACTGTCGCCTCGCTGTGCATGTTGTGCTCTTTTAATGGTTAATATATAACAAATTTAGCTATGACAGTCTCCCGTTAATGTCTTTATGAATGAAATTTCGGCTGTTAACCTCTCCCTGGAATAGTATGAACATATTTTATAGTTTAACCAAGTATGTAAATGGATTATTATGACAGAATGAATCTTTTATTGCATTTCTCAAACCGAGTTGACCCGATTTGCGCGGCAGTCATCAGTTTAGTAAAATTGTTGTTTTTTATTCTCTGTGCGAAGCCTTGCCGTTTTTATTTTAAGGTATGAACAATTTAGGGAAATCCTAGACTATTTTCTGTTGTGAGTTTAGATAAATTGTAAAGGCAAACTGTTCGTATGAATCAGAGGGTGTATTTTGCTACTTGTGAAGCATTGTCATCGGTACTTTTCCCAGTAAAGGGAGAGGCTGGAGTAGACCTTGGACTATAAAGCTCTCCGGGCAATAGTGATAATTAGGTACACCATCTCAATAGCGCGTTGGTCGCAACACACAGACTGTAATCATCTGATAACATTAACTTTATTAAGGGATTCCACATTTTGGACCACATCTCTTTAACTTTCTCATCTTAATTCCCTCTCATTATTTTGACCATTTGAGGTATATCCCAACTCTGTGTAGAGGCCTAGTATTATGTAATACTGTGCCAAACGTATAATGTATTCTTTGGCGTGCTGCAAGCCGGCCACCAACTCGCTCACTGCAGTTTGAGGGCATAGCTGTTGTGGTCCCCCCATGCTAAAATCACACACTCCTCGGAAACAATGAAATGGATATAAAAGTGAAGACAACTGTAAATCAATGGTATCATGTGATGTGATGTCTTCAGTAATGTAGATGTCAATGATGAGTAGTTACCCCAGAAGCCTAAATCGGATGTTATTTGAAAGACCTTCTCCCTTTTCGATGACCAAACAAACCCAGCTGTATAAGTATTGACAGGAAATGCCTAGTTTTAACATGGAGTCTCACATCATGTTTGTTGCTGAGTAAGTTACTCCAAATCCCGTGTGGAATTCACATTCCCTATAATGACTCAAAAGGCGTAATAGACTCTGCAAGTCTCGCGCGTATCGGAACGAGAAAACACGTCAAACGAAGAACATTGTTTTCTCTGAAATCAAATCTTTGTTTTTAAATTATATCTAATTACAAAACCTGAACAACAAAAATACTCATTACATGTTTATAAAATCAGTTTTAGCTTTTGTAATAAATACACAAATAATGTGTTAATTATTATTGAAACAAAATTAAAACTCTGGGACAAGGATGCTTATTTGATCTTAACTTTTCAGAAACCCCTTACGTGGATTCGCGATGGTCGCACGGGCGTAAAATTGACGCAGTTTATAGGGGACGCTGACGCCTCAACAACCATAGACTGCAAATGAAAAGGCTTTGCGTTGCAATTACAGCACCTGGCTTATTATCGCGCATCCAAAACAAGCGTTTACATAAGTTTTGTGACCGGAGGTGAGCACAAAATTCTTAATTTTTTGCAGCAACCGGAAGCTGAGGTCGAGTTTAATTCTCGGGTTTTCTTCGTTATATTGTTGAATTGATTTTACTTTCACATTTTTTTATCACTAAGTATTACATTCCCAACAACACATACAATTTTCATGATCATAAACCACGTTAAACTAAAATAATTGACAAAACTAAATATTGCCCACGTAAAACTCCATATGGTTGGGACCACAATAGTCCCGGAAGTTCGAATGCGCGCGACATTTGCACAGCCTAAGGCAGAAAAAAGGGTCAATATTTCTCGTTCGGTTTTTCTCGGAACATAATTTTGCACATTAAAACAATCTGTTTGCCGGGTGAAATTTCGTGACGTCCTTTTGCCATTGGCACACGAAGTTTGGGATCCAATAAGTGCAACGTGCAATGTTGCTATTGTGCCGTGGGCGGATTAGATCAGACCAATTTCGAGGGAAACTTATTGATCCCAAAAGTCCTTTCAAGATGCTAGGATCAATCAATGCTGCAGGACACGAAATCAAGAACAATCTTCACAACTGGTGTATGTATGTATGTTCTACTTCGTCTACTCCATTTACTTGACAGAGTCCATAAGTAAGGATGGATATAAACGCCAAGGAGCAAATTATATTTAAAGGGAAATTTCATACTCAATGGTAAATGTTTTATTTTGTTCGAGAAAATATGGGTTTGTGGGGTAGGATGGAATATCGTTCTACCGACCTGTTTACATTTGTGCATCCATGACTGCTGAGAAATACGAGATGGTGATTATTGTTAAGCTGTCCGATAGACCGTGTTGTATTAAAACTCACACTTTCAAACGATTGTCATTCGATACGATACACAATTTCTTATCTTTTTTTCAAATGAAGTGGCACCTGGTGAAACGATTTCACTGGATACTTGGGAATAATCTGTACTTTCAGTCAAGTAAGTTATTTTGCAATGTAAGTTGGAATTAGAGGTATTGTACACGTTTGGTATTTACTCAAAATATATATTAGCATAAAAACTTACTTGGTAACGAGCAACAGAGAGCTGTTGATAGTATAAAACATTGTGAGAAACGACTCCCTCTGAAGTAACGTAGTTTTTGAGAAAGAGGTAATTTCTCACTAAAATAATAAAAGACTTCTAGCTAGAAGCCTTTTATTCCTATCTGAAAGCACACAAATTTGTACAACAAGGGTGTTTTTCTTTCATCATTTTCTTGCAACTTCGATGACCAATTGAGCCCAAATTTTCACAGGCTTGTTATTTTATGCATATGTTGGGATACACCATATGAGAACACTGGTCTTTGACAATTACCAAACGTGTACGATGCCTTTAAAAATTGTTTAATGTGTGCAAGTGATAAAACCTCCCTTTAAGTGTCTTGCTCAAGGGCAAAAGTGCTGGGACGATTCGAATCCACACTGCCATGACTCAGCCACCAGAACTTGATCCAGGTGCGCTACAACCACTCTGCCACGACACGCCATTTTAGTGTATGATGTTCCTCGCATAATAATAACGAATATCCACGTTTACATAACTAGCAAAAATGCACTCTGCCTTGTATACGGACCCTGGGCAAAAATGAAAATATTCATCTTTGGAAAGAGGTGAGGACGTAAACACAGCGGCAGCCTGATGTAATAACATTAATTTGGGCGTGAAGATATAGCCATAATGGGAGGAACAAACAAATTGACGTGTCAAAGACAAACAGGCCGCAGACGAAACAACACTTGTTTCAATGGTGGTTCACGGGGCAATTATTTTATCATCATAAACTGATCGAATTTGTAAAAACATTCGCTATGATCACATGATGCATTGTATACAATACATATTGAATGCGTTAAAACCTTCAACACTTAATGTTTATGCCATACTGTTATAAATCAACGCAGCATGGTTATTTTGCCTGCACAAAGTATCAAAATAAACACTGTCACTTTTAAGTTGTTTGCTGGAGAAACGGCTTAACGTAAGTGCTATTCTTGGTTGTTATGCGTGTAAAGGCTTATCTAAACATAATCCTAAACTAAAGATCAATCAAAATCCATCAAAAATTCAATGCGGGGTTTTACTTGAGCCAATAACCATGCTTTAGATGATTTTAGAGTCATTGAGTTAGTGAAAGTCTACCTATCCGAGATTTTCAGGGGGCGGGATCCTGGTAAGACAGCAAAGAGCTGGCGTAATGGAGTTGATTCAACAGCGATTGATGGATTAAAAAAAAAAAACTTAAAACAATGTTCTTTGGAGATTTTCCATAAATATATACAGGTGTTGCGGAAATAACGGAAAGGAGCTGTCCTCTCGTCGACGCCATGTTCAGTTGTGGTCGTGGGTTCGCTTCCTGCACTGCAAAAACTGGGATGTTAAAATTGACACCATGGGTATTGTCACATTATAGATACCGAAGAGAAATCAAACTTAACATCTTAGGGTATTAAAATAACACCAATGTAATTGTTTTCAGCAGAAATTAGTTTTATTTTAACAACCTTTTGGCGTTAATTTTGACACTCTCTTCGGTATCTATATGTCACAACACCCACGGTGTCACTTTTAACATCCCAGTTTGTTCAGTGTGCCTGGATCGCTTGGGGTTGTTTTTGCTTATGAGTCCGAAACAACAGAGTGTATAGCACTTTTAATATAGAACTATAGTCAAAAACAACTGAAATGAAAAACTCCTTTTTCCGAGGCAATAACATTATCCCTACAACCAAAAGGTAAACATTATGTAAAAGTTAACAATGTAGCTCCTGTTTTGATAAAACATTTTGTTTTTAATTGAAAACGTATAACCGATGATGGCAGTTTCAACGCAGATCGTGTATTAGGGTGTTGTTTGTTTGTCGGGGTGTTGGGGTGTTTGTTGTTGGGAGGTTGGGGTGTTTGTTTGTTGGGGTGTTTGTTGGGGGGTGTTTGTTTGTTTTTGTTTTTTTGGTTATTGTTTGTTGTTTTTGTTGTTATTTGTTGGTGGTTTTTGGTGCTGATGCTGCTGTTGTTGCTGCTGCGGCAGCGGCCCCGGCGGTGCAGTTTTAAGAAAAGTAGCAACATGTCATTTTTTTAATTCTGAGCCGGTACACTCTATACAAAAATTGACTTTTACATCAACTCACGCTTGTGCAGTCCCTAAATATGGTAGCCCAGAGCTCCAATAGCCCAGACCTAAATGTAACCCGGGCACGAAATAGATCTACATTTAGGTCCTGGGGCTACCTGATCAAACCTTTTGCCGATCAAGCCAATAGTTTTGCGCGGGATATTGCAAGAGAAAATTATTCCACTGGGGTCGACTTTATCCATCCTATTATTGAATTACTTGGTATTATACACAATAACCCAATGGGTCGTTTAAAATGCAAAGCATTCTTTGCGCAGTAATCAAGAACGATTTTTGTGCCATCAATGGATGATTTAATTGGTCAGTTTAACATGCATGACTGGACAATAATAATGACCGCGAAGATTGGACAAACTAAAGCCGTTGTAGTTTGTTGGTCTATATGATAAATCAATCTAATTACAAGAATGACACTCGGATGGTTTTGGCTGTGAATTCTATGAAATACTTCCACCGAAAGGGATAGTCTACGTGTCTTTGCTAAAAAGTAATGAGAAATTGTTTTGTTCCAATGCTTGATTGAAACATTTGCTTCGGTAATCTTGAAAGAAAGAACAAAATCAAATCAAAAATGTTGAAGTGCAAAACAACCTGAACAATGCAAACCATTACTTTGTTCCGACAAAGGTGACTCCCTACATATGATGAAGCCATCACAGGTTGTCAGATTTTGTTTTGAATACAAAATTGGATTGACTAAATGTATCGTATATAGGGCCTACTCCTCGAAAGGTTGATGATGTTTCATGCATTCAGAAGCATTCGATATATATATGTGGTGCTGAATGTATGCTGTTACATTTGTGTAGGAAGAAACATAACACGATGTGTTGGTACTGTAAGAAATAAGTGGACAAATAGTCCATGGTGACGAAGTCTTTATTACGTTCGTGATACATTCTACACAGTTGTTGTTAGACTTGTGAATTGGACTTAACTAGAAATGAGACGATGTGCTTTCACTCGTCTTTAGGTTCCAAATACCATCATTATTAAAGGGACACGTTGCCTTGGATTGGGTGATTTGGGCTATAAAAAGCGTTTGAAAGCGTTTGTTATGACGTTCGTGATACATTCTACACAGTTGTTGTTAGACTTGCGAATTGGACTTAACTAGAAATGAGACGATGTGCTTTCACTCGTCTTTAGGTTCCATGAAGCAAATACCATCATTATTAGAGGAACACGTTGCCTTGGATTGGGTGATTTGGCTATAAAAAGCGTTTGAAAGCGTTTGTTATGAAATGACTATGATTGGGGAAAATGCTTTAAAAGTAAGATATAATAATCAACACAAATATGCCTCGGAATAGTGTGGTTTTCCTCGTGAACTATAATACCGTCCGCTATGGAGTCAACAATTTGGTTCTACAAAATGGCGGACCGAGTTATAGTTCACGAAGTACAAGAAAATTCACACAATTTCGAGCCATCTTTGTGTAGATCTATTCCACTTTAAAAAAATCTTTCCAACAATTCATTTCATAAAGAACGCTTTCAAACGCTTTGTACAGCCCAAATCACCCAATCCAAGGCAACGTGTCCCTTTAAAACTAATGTGGGGGAAAAAAGCAATAACTTGGAATGTATTCATGTTCAGATGCAAACAGCGTACAGCGATTTTTGGAATGCAATTTGTCCCACCTATTTGACAGAGTTTGCCGTGATCATTGACATGAAATTGATAACAAGTGCCTTGCGGCAATTTGAAGCCGCCATTTAGAGTCAAGCGTCTCCTCTTCAACATTGACTTGAGCATGTTGAACAAATTGTGCAACGTCAACCAGAAGATATCATCAAATAAAAAATATATATAACAAATCATTGTTATTATTATTGTTTTGTTTTTTAATCGGTTGTGGATTTTCTCGGGATTTTGTAATATCAAGATTGATATCCATTTACAAATATGTAGTCAAAGTAACATCATAGCCTCCATTGGAACCCCGAAAAGATTAAATTTTCTCATAAAAGATTACTTTAAAACACCCCGGTTCAGCATTGACCCAGATTCCAGGTTTCAGGTGGCCCGGCCGCGATTTGTTTTTTTTCCCAAACAGGTTTGCTATAACTACTTTAATTTGTTATGGTTTTGTTTTCCATCCGAGTGCGGATTTTGGAAATAAATGTATTAATATTGTTCTGTATTAATATTGTTTTGTCTGGGGGAAAAAAAATCGCTGCCCGGCCCCAGTAGTTAAGAGCATCGGACTGAAGCTCTGGTGTTTCTGATCAGCAGAGTGTGGGTTCAAGTCTCGGTCGTGACACTTGTGTCCTTGAGCAAGACACTTGACCATTATTGCTTTGTCCTTCGGATGGGACGTAAAGCCGTAGGTCTCGTGTGTTGAATGCACGTAAAAGCACACAGTTACACTAAGGTGTTTCTGGCAATGGCTGCTGAATGCGACGCAGCATATTGTAAACCCTTGCAAGGTGCTACATAAATGCTACATATAAATTGGTCTCATAATTCAAAAAATTCAATAACATGTCTTAAAATGCTTCTGTTTGTTCAAGCGCCTTGAGTACCTCATTAGTAGATACGTGCACTTATATAAGGCTATATAATTATTCTTATTATTAATATTACTATTCCCCATATAAGGGTCAGTATCTTCATTTATAACAAGTTTCCTGGTGAGCCTGACCCACAAATGTGTCTGGCCACTGCAACCCGGAATCCGGGTCAATTTTGACCATGGAGTTTTTAGAGTGTAGGCCTACCTTCTTGGATTTCGAATTTGACGTGTGTGCTATTCAAGATACACATCTATCTAAACTTTACTTGTATGTAATAGATGTACGGTAATTCATGCACAAGAGGTCATAATGGTGTTGGGGGTTTTTCGTCATCAGCTTGTAGGCTTTTTATGGTCTCAAGCCCACCACAGTTACCTGCAGTGTGGAATGTTTTAGCAGAACTTGGAAAATATACTTTTATTGTGGTGCAGCTGCAGCCATCACGTTTTTCTTCCAATCAAACCAATGTAACCAAACCGAGGTTGGAAGGGAAATAGTCTGACCCTTTTTTTGAACTGAGAAATAAAGCTTTAAGTGTCATTGTGTAAACAGGGAATCTGACAAAAAGCTGACTGCAGTGTGATACAGGTGACTGTGTACAGTGATTTACTAAAGACTGGTCTTTTCTGTTAAAAAAAAATTAATAAGTCAACTCCCGGTTTATTATAGGTTTTCCCGGCCAATTTCAGCAAAAATTCATTCAGTTTCCATTAATTAACACGCATTCAAATTCATGCATTTCCCCCTAATCCACTCAAACCCAAGGGTTTCTTGTTAGCTATATTAATACATTCACTTTCGTTTTCGTGCACATATGATTTTTTATTTTTTTCAGATTATTTCCAGTCATTCTATTTTATTTATAGGCATTCAAGACTAAACTTTGACCATTCTTAAGTTGAATTTCTACAACCTATTTACACTTGATGAAATTGAATGGTTGACCAGCTCTTGCTGTTGGCTTTTACGGAATTGATTGAGTGGTGCGGCCAAATGAAATTGAATGATCTTATTGTCATGACCACTGAATGCTAAACTGGTGAAATTGAACAGCTCCTTTTTTACTTTAGAATGTTGATTCAACGGAGCAATAATATTTTGAAACGAAGTTGAATGAGCCGGGTGTTAAAATGAATGAATTGTTGTTGAAATTGGCCGGAAAAACCTATATTAAATTTGGGGATCAAATACCTAGAATATCGTGCAGACGTTTATTTTGTTGATCTATTTTGTTTAAAGGCACGTTTGGTAATGACTCTGAACATTTATGGCAATAAAACTTGCTTGGTACGAAGTACAGCAGCTTTAAATAGTACAATGCATTTTGAGAGACTTTTTACTTCGAAGGACTGCGGTTATGAAAAAAATATATCACTTTTTATTCCCAAAATATTTTGAATATTTGAGAAGCGTTACGGTAACGCTTCTCAGAGTGTGTATTCCAATGCAGATTATTCTTCCTGCGTGGACATAACCGCTCCAGATTTTCGGCAATATCTCAAAAACACTACCACCTTTTGAAATGAAATTTTCACAGGTTAGTTTAATGGTATGTATCTACAACTATATAAGATTGAAACAAACAATAAGCTCCTACTACCAAACGTGTACGATGCCTTTAATACTTGGGAAACGACAGAAACGTTGAATGTCAGACCGGGAGAACAGCGATATATGATTGTGCTGAATAAAAGCTGGGATATTTTACTGCATATTATTTTTCACTTTCTTGCTCAACTCAAATAACGAACATGGTGAGAATTATTTACAAATATATAATAAGTTAGACTAACAGTGCTGGTCAAAAATGACTCTTCTACAACAACAAAATGCGTTTCACCTATATTTTGTTTTCAGTGGAATTATCTTGAAATTGTAACAGTAACGACTGTTCTGGTTAACTTAAACCGATAATTAGACTTCTTGTTGATAGAATCAATCTTTGTGACTTAAAACAAAAAAGTCGTACCACTGTGGCAAAATCAACATATCAGACAACATCGTACGAAATTTTACTCGGATCTGTTCCTGAAGCCCAAGAGCGCCAGTTCATTGACACAAAAGAAAGACATGCATTCTTAAATTAAGCAAAATTACACCTTTTCAACATAAATCTAAACACTGTACTGAAAGGAGACGCTTCACATGATGGTTAAAACCTAAAATGAAAATATATAACAAATATAATTCATTATCACTCAGTGAAACAACCGGTAAACCATACCAACACGTAAGGAGGAAACCAATTAACTCTTTAGGTTTTCCCGGCCAATTTCAACACAAATCCATTCATTTTAATACCCGGCTCATTCAATGTCGTTTGAAAATTAATGCTCTGTTGAATCAGCATTCAACATTCAAAGGGAGTGATTCAATTTCACCAGCATTCACTAGTCAAATAAGATCATTAAATCTCATTAGGCTAACAGACTCATTCAATTTCGTAAAAGCCAGCAGCAAGCGCTGGTCAACCATTTAATTTCATCAATGAGCAACCATTTTCCAAGCGTTTGCATTCAAATTCAAATTATATGCTGTGTGTTTTACGATTCGTACTTGCCTACATAAAGGCAGATATATGTTGAGGAGAATTCATCTCTACACTAGTATAATCACAGCCAAACCCAAGATGCCTAGCACGTCTGAACATTGAAGGTTAAAGGGACACGTTGCCTTGGATCAACATTTTGACTCCACAAAATGGCCGACCGTGTTTGTTCGCAAAGTAAAAGGAAAACCACGCAATTTCGAGGCATATTTGTGTGGATCATTGTATTCTACTTTTATAACGTCTTTCTAACCATATGCATGTTATAACAAACGGTTTCAAACGCTTTTGTTTAGACCAACTCGTCCGATCCAAGGCAACGTGTCCCTTTAAACCAACTTCAGATACAAATAAATGAATAGACGAAATGTATAAATAGAAGAAGAAATTGACCTGCAGAAAAAAATGCACAGGAAAACAACAACAAAATTTGTTTGCAAATTTGTATAAACAACCCCTTATATGTTAAGCTTTTGTTTCTTTTAAAACATCTGTTAACTTATAATTTTACATGGTACGAACATTATAGCAGAAATAAAGACGACAACATAAATACCAATTTCAAGGCTACAGCAAAGGATTTGGTTTTCGTTTCAAACTTATCTTGCTTTAACTTTAAGGGTAACAAAGCAAAGGGAAAAATATTACAATTAAAACAAAATACAGGATGTAATATTGAAATGTAATAACATGGAAACGCCTCTTATACCTGAAATGAGAGGAGTTTCCGTGTGATTACAGTTCAGTATTACATCCTGTGTTTGTTTTAATTGTAATATTTTTCATTTTGCTTGGTTACCCTTAAAGTTAAAGCATGTAACCGATAAGTTTGAAATGAAAAATAATGTTTTTGCTATAACTTTGAGATTGTCAGCTAACTCGGGGAGCCATAACTTATGTTTATTTTGAACGAACACGAGTTAAAATTCATTGCCTATAAACGGACAAGAAAAGTCAAGTGGGAATGAAAGACCAACAAATTGTAGGTCATCCTTTCCAACCATGAATGAGAGACCTACAAATCTAGATCAGTCTTTCTAATCACTAATGAAAGACCTACAATCATATGAGAAGCCATTTAATCTAACTCAGCTTCAACCATATAATTTAATTAGCTCACCCGATGCCGACGTAGAATGAACTGATGATGGTGGAATGCTGAAATCTCTTAGGAGTAACTATGAATAAATAAATGGTAAACTTGCTCTGAAAAGAGCCGGTGTGGTCTCCGAAGACCTCAACGGCTCTTTTCAGAGCCTCTAAAAGAGATTGTACGTCATGGTTGTACCCGCAAGTTTACTATTTATTTATGTATTTATTTATAGTTACTTTTTTTTCCATACCATGCAAAGCTTCAAACACCATTTACTGAAATCTCTTGATGTTCGGCCCTCTTCTTTTGCGTTTGAAGTGTGGATTGTTTCAGACAAAAGTGTGGATCCTGTCCGATAACAACCATTAGATAATTAATTTGAAGAGGTTTTCATCTGAAGTTTTGACCGATGTCCGGTGATGGAGAGATTGCATTAAAGGTATTATACAGGATTGGCACAGCTGACAAAATAGTCGAAGATAATGTTCATGTTTTGTGTAATCAACCATTTTTATACATGAAATAACAAACCTGTTCGGCTAAATCCGTTGTGCGAGTCAGGAGAAAATAGTGAAAATATCAGGCACAATTTTCAGCTTCTAAACGCATTGTCCTTAATTGGGTCAGACCAGAAGGACCAGAATCAGCTGTTGCGTTTTGGGGTGTTTTGTTTAGGGGGGATGGTGTTTTTTGAGGTGGTCAGATACAGTTTTCTCGAATATGACTTCATTTCAGAGGGAAACATTTCTCAGAAAGAAATGGTTCTACTATGAACTTCATAATCAGTAAGCTTTCAGACTAAAATTAAATAATGAAGTTTGTTATCCTTTCCAATCTTGTACAACGTTATTAAGTATAGGCCTAACTGGTTGATGTGGCAGGCGGGCGCGTTTCACATTAAGATTTGCATAATCCGGTTTGCCAAGAATAAAGCAATCATTTTGCAATGCTTCCGGTAGCAGTGCTTATGAAATTCTGCTAAACAAACATTCTGATGCTGACACACTGATCCCGTATAAGCGGACACAAGACTTTATAAACATGGCCACGGTTAACTCGTATGGGCACACCATTCATTCACCCACTGATGATGTCTCAGAAAAATATATAATTTCACACTCTGAATACCCAAGGTATCGTCGCTGTAATTCAATATTGATAGGGGCTTATCACGAGAAGAAATTGAAGGAAGGTGACATCAAATACTAATCTGTTTTTTTACACGCGCTGAACTCACCTCGACACAAACAACCAAACACTATAACCACTCAAATTTGTCGGCGGGAGGAACAAAACCCTTTTTAACTGCCACTGGCGGAAGCAAATCATCAAAATGTTTGCAAAGTATTGGCCAAGCAGGGAGTTACTGTCAAGATCATGCTTTTCCAGTCCCAAGCCAATACCGCGATATTTTTAACGTAGCAGCAATAAACCTGACTGCGGTGGTGTTCGCCGTGGGGTCGATAGCAGGTAATGGTGGGTTGGGTACGAGTTCAAAGTAGACTTCACAGAGTCAGTTAGTCGAAATGACCACACTAATTGTTAAAATTGACTGTAAGTTAATTAACATAGGCCTGTTTGTTTTGTTGCCAGTGCCGATTCAAACCTAACGGTTGAATGAAGAGATTTCCATATGGGATTCAGCATTCAGCAACCGTGAAAATCAATTATTTGAGTTATCATGTGGGATCGATTGCGTGAAATCTCAATTAATAGGAGATTGTGTTCGAGTTCAAAGTAGACTTCATAAAGTCAATTAGTTTATGGTGAGTTGACTTTAACAGTAAGGGTTAAAATACTTGTTCAGTGGCTAAGGCCAGGGCAATTTAACGATTGATTGAAGACATTATTGGAATGGGATTCAGTAACTGTGAAACTCAATTCTTTAACAACAATATAAATCTTTGCAAATTGGAATTGAATTTCAGTCATGCATGATGACCAAAGACATTTGTTGTGTTAGATCGTTACAACCATTACTTCCTCAGCGATACATCACTTCTAAAATGTTGATTACCGCATCTGCTTGAAAGCAATGTAGTAGAATCTCTCGACATTTTTCTAAGAATAATATAAATTAACAATCGTCAGTTTTTGTTCATTTTCATAAGTTGTAAATAGGTAGTAGGAATTCAACAGAAGAATTGTGAAAAAATGTACTCTTGAATTTCTGTAACAACCTAGAATGACTGACTCTAACCTAAATGAGAAGAACTACTTCATATATGCACGAAAATGAAATTAATAAATAATAATAATAATGATGATTATTTATATAGTGCCTTTAGCAAGAGCAAAGCGCTACACAGTGAACCTAGAACCTATAAGAAGTTAGACAGAAATAGAAAAGAGGAAGGTTTTGAGAAGTTTTTTGAATGTCTGGATAGAAGAAAAGTCTCTGATGTGAACAGGGAGTTGGTTCCATTCCCTAGGGCCGGCTATGGAAAAGGCCTTGTCACCTGCACTACGATGTGTTGAAGGCAATAGTAGGCTAGCTATTAAAAAAAAACTAGTTTGAATGATCTTTAAAGGCACTGAACACGTTTGGAAGTTGTCAAAGACCAGTGTTCTCACTTAGTGTATCCCAACATATGCATAAAATAACAAGCCTGTGAAAATTAATTGGACTCAATTGGTCATCGAAGTTGCAAGAAAATGATGAAAGAAAAAACACCCTTGTTGTACAAATTTGTGTGCTTTGAGACAAGAATAAAAACTTCTTGCAAGAAGTCTTTTATTATTTTAGTTAGAAATTACCTCTTTCTCAAAAACTACGTTACTTCAGAGGGAGTCGTTTCTCAAAATGTTTTGTACTATCAACAGCTCTCCGTTGCTCGTTACCAAGTAAGTTTCTATGCTATTATATATTTTGAGTAATTACCAAACGTGTACAGTGCCTTTAATGAAACTAAATTAATTATTGCTAAAATTGACCGGGAAAACCTATAAAACAATGATGCATTATCAAGTTCATATCGGAGGACGGCGAATGACAAAACGAGTTAGTTGTGACTTTCTCTATGGTTGTGATAAGCACCGTAATTAATTATTAACCGTTTCAGCGTGATCGTAAAAAAGGTGATTCAACCATTTCAAAGTAAATTAAAAAAGCAATTCAATGTTTAACTAGACACAAATTATCAAATTAGTATATAAGAGTATTAATACGCTTACATATCTGTGGCATCTATAGTGAATTGTGGGTCTTGCGAATTATACTCTATTTGCGAGTTGCAGATTGCACTTTTGGGCGAAGCCTGATGTATACGTGACCCGAGCAGATTGTTGCGTGGTCAAGCAATCTTGGTTGTGAAGAGAATGGTCGTGACGTGGATGGTGACTTCGTTTAAAGGAAGGGTTTAGGCCCGAACCAGGAATTATTGTAAATTATTATTATTATTATTATTATTATTATTATTATTATTATTATTATTATTATTATTATTATTATTATTATTATTATTATTATTATTATTATTATTATTATTATTATTATTATTATTATTATTATTATTATTATTATTATTATTATTATTATTATTATTATTATTATTATTATTATTATTATTATTATTATTATTATTATTATTATTATTATTATTATTATTATTATTATTATTATTATTATTATTATTATTATTATTATTATTATTATTATTATTATTATTATTATTATTATTATTATTATTATTATTATTATTATTATTATTATTATTATTATTATTATTATTATTATTATTATTATTATTATTATTATTATTATTATTATTATTATTATTATTATTATTATTATTATTATTATTATTATTATTATTATTATTATTATTATTATTATTATTATTATTATTATTATTATTATTATTATTATTGTTATTATTATTATTATTATTATTATTATTATTGTTATTATTATTATTATTATTATTATTATTATTATTATTATTATTATTATTATTATTATTATTATTATTATTATTAGTATTATTATTATTATTATTATTATTTTATTTTTGTATTATTATTATTATTATTATTTTATTTTTGTATTTTTATTTTTATTTTATTTTTTTGAGGGGGGGGCGAATAAAGTTACGATGCGGACTTTTTTTGTGGGGGCGAACTTTTTGGGGGGAGGGGCGGACTGTGTTTTGGGGGGGTGGGGCAGATTTTTTCTTTAGGGGCGGACTTTTGCTGATTTTGGGTTTGGGTTTTTTGGGGAGGGGACTTTTTTTCTTTTTTTTTTCTTTTTTCTCTGTTTTTTTGTCAATGAATGCTGATTTATAGGCAAACTATTATCAAAAAAAGATGCGATAAAAGTCACCTTGATAGTTTTAGTTGAATACATTGCCTACTTGTAGAGAAAAATGTAGAAAACAAAACTTTTTCAGTTACGGTATAAAATTATTTTCAATCCGTCAAGAACGTCGAATCCATCCACGTTTATCGAAGTGAAAGCGGTTACCAATTGCATCTCTGGCCGCATCAATCACAAACGGACACCACGGAAGTTTGAATTTCCTTTAGGCGAATTTTTTTTTTGACATTTTTACGGACCATTTACATCTTTATAACAAGTCAACTTTCAGAGGAAAATTACACCGTTTTAGTTCATTACCAGAGTATAACCATACCTTAAAAAGAAGAGGTTTGTTGTTGTTGTTGTTTATTAGGTAAAATTTGTCCCATCTTCTAGTTTTTTTTAACATGCAAAAAGCTAGCCTGCAACAAATAAAACATTCGGTGTTCACGTTTGAGTGAAAACAAGGAATGGTAATAAAAATAACAATAATAAAAATAATTTGTATAATTGTTATTTTGCGAACTTATTACCCACACCATACCCTTCCCATAAAATATGTAAAAATACTTTATTACAGTTTCATGTATCTCAAGTCAAAAGTAACCCTTGCTGGTTTGGACAGAGCCATTACTTTTCTACCAAGTTTTTGTTTGACATTTTGTGGAGAGTATCGGGTTTATTTGACTGCGGCAATCCGAAATAATCAAAGCTGTGGCCCTAAAGGGACGTCTCAAACCGCAATGTGCATATTGCGATTCGAGAATTTTCACTGTGAATAAATGCGCAACATGTCGCGAATTTTGCCATGAATAATAATGTGCACATATTTCGTGATGTCCCTTCAGGGCCACCATACCCTAACACTCCAGAAGAGATACCCGATGCTAATGTTAACGGTCGCACTTTAGGTCATGACGAACTGCAAAGACAGATCGAAGGAGAGGGCCCGTGCTCTAAAAACTTCAGTTTGTCATGAGTGGCAAAAATGCAAATATAGGCCTATTACAAAGTCAATACTCTTTTATTTCCACTCAATCATTTGATAATACATTATGCACAGGGAGAAATAAAGAATAAACGGGTGATTAAGTTGTCTCCAAAAAGCTAGGCTTGTCGAGTAGAGACCCCCGTGACCTGTGTATAGCTTTATCGCTTAAACTTGTAAACAGAATAAAACTAAATTGTATGCTATACATACACAGTACACAATAATGAATAACTTACACTTATAACTCAGTTCACTGTCTTGTCTGTCCAGCATGGAATAAGGTTACTCGGCAACCTCGACCCAACCTCGACACACATCCCCACCCATACACACATGATGTTTGTCGATCCCGTAAATCGAGGACATCTCTTTCATTGTTCTCCTATTATATTGGCTATTTTGGAACGGACTAGTTTTTGTGCCTCCATTTTATGTAATTTACTGCCTTGTTAAAATAAAAGCGACTTTTGGGACTTTTTTAATTCAATATTTGGGGTTATGTAATTGTTTGGAAATGTTGATGAAGTATGGAAATAAATGTGAGGCTGAATTGAATTAAATTGAATAAGCCATTTTGAGATATGGCGGACACATTACTATAGGCCCTAACACTGTTTGATTTGGGTAAATTTGTCTGTATACATCCAAATCCTATAGTGCACTCCTATAGTGTCCACCATATCTCAAAAAGGCTAATTGAATTGAAGCAAGGACTGACTCGCCCAGTCAAAACATCCGGATCCTGCTTGTGTTTCAACCTCACGTTTTTCACTTATATAATCTTTGTAGTTTGTGGGGGTTCTCTTATATGTCTCTACTCAGCCTTTTCTAAAAGAGTTTTTCTTTGGGGTAGGCCTACAACTTGAATAAAAAATCCTTGTGGAGTGGTGTTGTTCAATTGTTAAAAATAAAACCAGAGATGCCTATGCCTTAATGGCACTGAACACGTTTGAAAATTGTCACAAAGACCAGTGTTCTCACTTGGTGTATCCCAACATATGCATAAAATAACAAGCCTGTAAAAATTTGGGCCCAATTGGTCATCGAAGTTGCAAGAAAATGATGAAAGATAAAACACCCTTGTTGTACAAATGTGTGTGCTTTCAGATAGGAATAAAAACTTCTTGCAAGAAGTGTTTAATATTTTAGTGATAAATTACCTCTTTCTCAAAAACTACGTTACTTCAGAGGGAGTCGTTTCCTACAATGTTTTATACTATCAACAGCTCTTCGTTGCTTGTTACCAAGTAAGTTTTTATGATAATATTTGTTTTGAGTCATTACCAAACGTGTACGATACCTTTAAAGAACACTACACTGACCCACACAACCACCACCATGGAGTCTTCAGCTCAAGGGTTCACTCACAAAGATTGTTGTGTTATGATACAATAACTCTCGTCTAGTTCAAGTCAAGCATATAACAAGATTTAAAATTAAATTGTAAATTTCCCAGCTCTTGGCCAAGACTTTCTTCATTGTGTGCGGTTTGTATACTAACAAAGAATCTTTGTGTGATGAAACAATAGCTCTGGATTAGTTCAAGTCACGCTCAAGTTTGAAAATCAGATTGTAAAGTATGGGTACCCAGCGCTTAGTCAAGAATTACAAACTGTACCGGTTTGTATTAACAGCTCATCTTTGTGTGATTATCAGATCATTCTCGTCCATTCCAAGTAACAAAATAATACTAAGTTATAAATTAATACTAAGTTATAAACTAATAATCTCCATTTCAAAAGGCACATCACTTAGCCGAGATGTTCTAAATGAAGTGGGAAAATGTGCAGAGCAGCTTAAAATAGATTTATGGGTTTTTGATTTTTTATCTGTTCCGGTTCAATCCATACACATTCACTTTCCATACCACATGTAGTTCACTATCAAAACACCTGATAAATTTAATCGTTGTCCTCAAATGCCCTTCAAAAGGCCGAGTCATCTTGATATTTTTTTAACGGAGGTTTCAAAACGCTTTGTCAATAATAAACTCGATCAAGCTCAGGTTATCCCGGTCATTGTATTTTTAAAGCTAAACATGTAACTGTGTACAGTTAGTGATTCTCTTCGTAAATTTCCCTTTAAAAAAGGTAGCGGATATTGTATTTTTTTCGGTTGGCAGCGCAAGTGCTTCAGTCGAATATGCATAGAAAATGTCCACTCTAAAAAAACAAAAACTAAAAAACCTCCTTGATCAGAAATGACCCAGATTCCGGGTCACATTTCTACGTCAGTATAATGACCCCAGAATCTGTGTCAAAATTATCCGAAACTCTGTCACACTGATGAAGAATCCGAGTCAAAATAAAAAATTTTGAACCAGTTTCTGAGTCGGCCTGACCCAGAAATGTATCAGGCCCCCTGGGACACAGAAACCGGTGAGTTTTTAGAGTGTATGGGCAATTAAAGACACTGAACACGTTTGTCAAAGACCAGTGTTCTCACTTGGTGTATCCCAACATATGCATAAAATAACAAGCCTGTGAAAATTTGGGCTCAATTGGTCATCGAAGTTGCAAGAAAATGATGAAAGATAAAACACCCTTGTTGTACAAATTTGTGTGCTTTCAGATAGGAATACAAACTTCTTGCAAGAAGTTTTTATTATTTTAGTGAGAAATTACCTCTTTCTCAAAAACTACGTTACTTCTAGGGAGTCGTTTCCTACAATGTTTCATTATACTATCAACAGCTCTCCGTTGCTTGTTACCAAGTAAGTTGTTATGCTATGTTTTGAGTCATTACCAAACGTGTACGATACCTTTAACAAGATATTCCTACAGGTACGGGGGCAAAGATGAGTTACAAAACCAGAAAAAAATTAGCAACAGAACGAATACATTAAAAGACAACACAAACAACCAATACTTGATTGTGACATTCCCCTTCACCCTTTGTCTGCAAGAATGGAAACTTAACCCAGATATGCAGGAGCGATGCAATACTATCCCAAGACAAGTGGGGATGCCCCCCCCCCCACCACTACCCAACCCGGAAGAGTGAGGTAAACCCTCAAGTACGCCCCCCGCCCCCGCCCACCCTTCCCCCTGCAAATCATCCCCCATATTACGCTGCTGCTCGTGAATCCAGCTAGATGGATGATTAAATGGATGATTAAGGAACCACCGGATATGAATGATAGTTCCGGAGTTCCGGAGTTCCGGGGACGTTTGTGAGTAATTTTCAGTCTATATTATGACGCCTAATGCAGCTAATGTATCCATTGCTATTCATTTCCTCCTTATTAACACCTTCCAGGGACTTGCACCAGAGCTCAGGGTTGAACTGCTCAGCATGATCTATACGTTCATGGGGGGGGGGGGTCTCTGGCTGCACGCCTGTTGGCTTCAGCAGCATTGCTGATTCGTAAAGGGTACAGGTTGATATTGTGTTTGAAAAGCCTTCTGAGCGCCATGGTAGCTCGGGGCTGTATACAAAATGCTTGAGAAAGATTAAAGGAATGTTATTGGCCCAATGACCAGGGCACTAATGTAAAGCGCATTGAGACGTTATTGTGTAATGCGCTATATAAGAACTATAGTTATTATTATTTTTAAGTGCATGCAATGAAGTAGCCAAAGCCGTTAGCTTAAGCCATCCGTTTAGACACAGCTTTATGGCAGATAGGACTACCGTAATGAGCTCTTTTTCTGATCATTCAAGTTGGTTTCAAAACACTATTAATTGCGTTATAAAACAAGTTATGGTCAAGTAGACCACGGTCAGTCAAGTTATGAGCATTCTTGGTCATCCTCAGATGTCTAAATGGATATACTTGATGGGGAAGGACCCAATGATCAGGGACTGAGTCTGGTTTGTAAGATGAGGTTTTCAACGCCAGTGGGGAGGGGCGGGGGGGGGGCAAATACACCATGTCAAATACACAAGCTATATATAATACAAAGAGGCTGGTCTCAAGACCTTCCTTCCTAGGGTATCAGATTCATAGCACTGATCTTCAGATCTTGAATCGAGATTGAGTGAATCCGTAAGACGCTATTATTCGCGACCTTCAAGATCGCTTTGTTGACAGTCAAAGTCACTTAAGGCTAATCGGAATCGCCGTGCGGGTGAAAACATTAAAAACGGTTTCTGTTACTGATTGAAATCTTCCCAAGGTTAGGAAACCAAGATGACTTAAAGGCTGAATGATCAGTCTTTTTAGTGAGATTTACAAAATGACTAACTTATTGGGGAAAGGGACATTTCTTCCTGGTATTGCGGTTTTAAACTCATTCATGCTATCGTCAGCTTTGTCAAGTTTCGTTTGTACAGAGCAATGTGATTCCCAACATCCCCTTGCTAGAAGCCAAGTTGTCTCAACTTTAAGATCTACTGTAGTTTTGGAAAGTTTACACTTCATTTCATTGCATTTCATTTATTCTGGTTGTGGACCCAAGGACTCTCAGAAAAGCGAACTTAATCACTGTACTAACCAAGAACCCAACGGAGAGAAGACAACAAAGGACGTTTCAGTTTTTAGATGTGGGAGGAAAACCCCGGAGAATTATTCCAGGGAAAACCCACGCAGTCAGAGGGACTGAAAACCCAATCCATGCGTAGTGCCCCCGGCGTGATTAGAACCGGGGCCCTTGAGGTGGAAGGCGAGGAAAGATACCACTATACGCCAACCCGACCACCCGACTACACGCAAACGGGAAAGAAAATAAAGTAAATGTTTTATCAATGCCACTTCTCCCTTGGTGGCATTTCACAGACAAAAAGACGATTTCACATTGTGAGGTTTCTTCATTGTTTCGTGGTTTAATGTTACCTTTTGAAAATTTATGGTGATATTAATGTAGATTAACTAGCCCAATAAACTATAAAGTTTTTTTCAATTAACCGGTTTAGAGGCAGAGTCAATAATCATTTGACTTGAACTGTGGTTTTTCTCGAAGGACAAATCTGCGATGGCCCTGCCCCTAACCAATGTATCACCAAAGGCACAACTTCCTCAAATATTTCCCTTCCTTACTTGCAAAACCAAAAATCTGACTTAATATCTTAGAATGTTTCCTTTAGAGCAACATTGGTTGGCAGGCAACGTTTATTTGACAAGGTAAGATATTATTATATGGGAAACCATATGAACAGTCTCGAACTTAGATGTCTAGGAGCTCTATTGATATGCAAATTCGTGTATACGCGCTGGACGTCATGAAACGTTGCTGCCAGGATCGCAAATCAGTCCATTCAATTATTTTGATTCAACGGTGGTTTCCAATAAAAAAAAACTACTTGTTAAGAAAGAAGTTTTAACAATTCATCCTCAAGTTGGTGCTATTTTTAGCTGTGGCATCTCTAAAGAAAATGAGATTCTATGGGCGAATGCAAATGAACTTCTGGTTAGGTAGGTCGCACAGTAATTCCATTTTGTTTAACAAAACAAACATTGAACGGCGTGGAATCAGCGTCCGCTCGGTAAATTGATGTTGATGAATTTTGACAATTCATTTGAAAGCATATAACAAGTAATTCGTTTACATCTCACAATGTTGGAGATGTACCGGTAGATTACAAATTGCAATTTATGGAGGAAAACATTCATATTACCTCTCTGTGTAAAAAAATAAAGCACTGTCAACCTGCCAAATTTTGGAGAAACAAGATACTTGAAGGGACCCGTTGATCGAAGAAGCAATTGTCTGTAAGGATGTTTTTTAGTTTTTGGTGTTTTTTTTTACAATCACCTGATACTTGTGTTTTGTCAGGTATAATTTAACGGGTATGTATACTTGGTAATGACTCTGAAAATTATTGGCAATTAAAACTTACTTGGTAAGAAGTACCGCAGCTTTGGATAGTATAATGCATTTTGAGAATCTTTTCACTTAGAAGTAATGCAGTAATGGAAAAAGATATCACTTTTTATCCCCAAAATTTGAATCTGAGAAGCGTTACTGACAGTAAAGTTTCTCAGATTGTGTTTTCCAATTTCAGATTATTATTCCTGCGTGGACATAACCGCTCCAGATTTTCGGCAATATCTCAAAAGCGCTACCACCTTTTGAAATGATGTTTTCACCGGTTAGTTTTATGGTATATATCTACACCTATAAATAGGATTGAAACAGACAGTGGGTTCAATTACCAAACGTATACAATCCCTTTAGTAGAAACTCACTCGATCATTAAATTATCAATTATCCAATAACATTATTGTATAAAGTGTTTTGTGTATTTATGCTTGTTTTTATACTGCCAAAAGGCCAAACGAACTTGCCCTGGCGGAGCAATACAGTTTTATCCACTATCTATCTTTCTATCAAACACAGATTAATTTCCACAACTCATTAAAGGCACTGTACACGTTTGGTAATTACTCAAAATATTTATTAGCATAAAAACTTACTTGGTAACAAGCAACGGAGAGCTGTTGATAATATAAAACACTGTGAGAAACGACTCCTCTGAAGTAACGTAGTTTTTGAGAAAGAGGTAATTTCTCACTAAAATGATAAAAACTTCTTGCAAGAAGTTTTTATTCCTATCTGAAAGCACACAAATTTGTACAACAAGGGGTTTTTTTTTCTTTCATCATTTTCTTGCAACTTCGATGACCAATTGAGCCCAAACTTTCAATTGAGCCCAAGCTTGTTATTTTATGCATATGTTGGGATACACCAAGTGAGAACACTGGTCTTTGACAATTACCCAAACGCGTACAGTGCCTTTAACCAAATTATGATCCCAATTTAATTGAAAACCCAGAATAATTTAATGAATAAACTTTTGCTGACTTCAATGCTAATACATCCATTTTAAATTAACCTAATTTACTTTGAGGAATGACAGCCATGAATAAATAAATACTTGACGTAAGCTGAGCCACCATTGGCAACCCCGTGGCGTCGGTTGCCGGGTAGGCCTACACTAGAAAGATTGAGTTACTATTACGTATATAGGGAGACTGGTTATACAGTAAACAATGTGTCTCTCTGCTTGCATACGACAACTATACTTCCCCTATAAATGAAGTGTTGTCGTCACATTCTTGGGCAGGAGCTTCAGCCTTTCATTTGCCTAGATAGAGTGCAGAAGCGTATCATTAATCTGGTTTATGAAGAGTTGGGGTCAATGTTACAACCTCTTTCCCACCGTAGGTCTGTATTCAGACTCTGTCCTTTCTACGGATATTTTAATGGTAAACGTGCTACCAGTGTGTCCGACCTGGTTCCTCCTATCAGGGTCTTTGAGCGTGAAACTAGGCTTTCTGCATGTTCTCACCCATACACTTTGCTGAGATGTCGAACAAAGAGCCATTCCAATAGTTTTTTATTCCACGTACTGTATCCAGTCTGTGGAACTCCTTGCCTGGTGCATGTTTCCCTCCATCCTACAATCTATACTGTTTTAAGAGGATTGTCAATTCCTACCTTCAGCTCATCTGAGTTATTTTCATCTTTTAATATTTTTCTTGTTTGAATAATTAGGTTTTTTGTGAATGGTATCACATGGGATTCTACAATTTAACCGCATATTTTCGGACCATGTAAAACTTAATTTCCCAGGGCTCGATTTAGACTGTTTTAAGAGGATATCAATTCCTACCTTCAGCTCCTCTGAGTTATTTTCATCTTTTAATATTTTTCTTGTTTGAATAATTAGGATTTTTGTTAATGGTATTACACATGGGGATTCTACAATTCAACCGCATATTTTCGGACCATGTAAAACTTAATTTTCCAGGGCTCGATTTAGACTGTTTTAAGAGGAATATCAATTCCTACCTTCAGCTCCTCTGAGTAATTTTCATCTTTAATATTTTTCTTGTTTGAATAATTAAGATTTTTGTAAATGGTATCACATGGGGATTCTACAATTCAACCGCATATTTTCGGACCATGTAAAACTTAACTTCCCAGGGCTCGATTTAGACTGTTTTAAGAGGAATATCAATTCCTACCTTCAGCTCCTCTGAGTAATTCTCATCTTTAATATTTTTTCTTGTTTGAATAATTAAGATTTTTGTTGATGGTATTACACATGGGGATTCTACAATTCAACCGCATATTTTCGGACCATGTAAAACTTAACTTCCCAGGGCTCGATTTAGACTGTTTTAAGAGGAATATCAATTCCTACCTTCAGCTCCTCTGAGTAATTTTCATCTTTAATATTTTTCTTGTTTGAATAATTAGGATTTTTGTTAATGGTATTACACATGGGGATTCTACCATTCAACCGCATATTTTCGAACCATGTACCACTTAATTTCCTAGGGCTCGATTTAGACTGTTTTAAGAGGAATATCAATTCCTACCTTCAGCTCCTCTGAGTTATTTTCATCTTTAATATTTTTCTTGTTTGAATAATTAGGATTTTTGTGAACACATGGGCATTCTACAATTCAACCGCATATTTTCGGACCATGTAACACTTAATTTCCCAGAGCTCGACTTCACACAAAAATACAGATTGATACTGACAACTCATCTTAAGATGAATCTTCATGTCTGACCCGATTTCAAAGAGCTATATAGGTTGATCTTAAGTGCAAATCAATCTTAATTGCTAAGCACAGTACAAGTTACTAATAATACTGACAACCCATCTCAAGACAAATCTTGGTGCTTTGTGAAACCGACCGATGACGTAGCAGTGAACATTACTGTAGGTGTTTTCAGTCATAGAGTCATTGCTCTATGGATAGTAATGGTGTCGATATATACCTTGATGTAATAATACGGGTGTGCCATTTGAAAATGAGTAATTATAGGTGTGTTCGGTGGTAGAGTCATTGCTCTATGGTTCAGCGTAGCAATGGTGTCAATACCTTGATGTAATAATACGGTGTGTAATTTTAAAAGGAGTAATTGTCCTTAAAGGCACTGTACACGTTTGGTAATTACTCAAAATATATATTAGTATAAAAACTTACTTGGTAACGAGCAACGGAGAGCTGTTGTTAGTATAAAACATTGTGAGTAACGAGTCCCTCTGAAGTAACGTAGGTTTTGAGAAAGAGGTAATTTCTCACTAAAATAATACAAGACTTCAGGCCTGAAGCCTTTTATTCCTATCTGAAAGCACACAAATTTGTACAACAAGGGTGTTTTTTCTTTCATTATTTTCTTGCAACTTCGATGACCAATTGAGCCCAAATTTTCGCAGGCTTGTTATTTTATGCATATGTTGGGATACACCAAGTGAGAACACTGGTCTTTGACAATTACCAAATGTGTTCAGTGCCTTTAGTGAAGATTGGTTCTCAAAAAAACTTGCAGCGAGAAGGGACGAGTGCTCTCTTGTTTGTTTTGTACAGAACCGAGCAATATTTTGTGCAAGAAATGGATGGTCATTGTATCTTCATGTTTAACTCACAAGCCCCGTTCTGGAATGCATTGCTTATTAATGTACAGTTTATGAACGCAACCTATCAACAGAAAAATCCCCTTGACTTGTTGTAATGGGAAATGTGACCCAATAGCAAAGTACAATAATGTTCATGCAATCAAGATCTTACATGTGGGTTTATTTTCCTTTTTGTTCTCCTTGTGTTTGTTTGTTTGTTTGATCGGGATTTTCATTCTTATGGGTGTCCTGCTTTCTTTGAATTTGTTGGAATTCAACGGTCGAGAATTAACTCTATGAACAATCCTGATAATATCGGTCGGACGAACAATTGATTGGGGTCGAGGTTGCATAGATAGTGCGTCAAGAATCTTATAATTAAAAAAATTAACAACCTTTTTTTATATATAGATAGGCCTAATGCAAAGTTCTTATAGAGCACTTTATCACACCAAAGGGCGTCTCAACGCGCTCATTATCTATCTACAAAGTGTCCGACCTATAGTTCCTCCTATCAGGATGTTTGAGCGTGAAACCAGGCTTTCTGTTTCTTCTCACCTATACACTCTTGCTTTGCTGAGATGTAGAACAAAGAGCCATTCCAACAGCTTTATTCCACGCACTGCATCTCTTTGGAACTCCTTGCCTGGTGCATGTTTCCCTCCATCCAACAATCTAGACTGTTTTAAGAGGAATATCAATTCCTACTTTCAGCTCCTCTGAGTTATTTTCATCTTAAATATTTTCATTTTTGTAGCCCCTTACCAAGAATGGCATAAAGCCTCGTTTGGGGCAAACTTGCATCAAAAAAATATATATAAAAGACAACAACAACAATTGTGCTTGTTATTTTGTGCATTGTCCGTGGCGTGGCTGCGAAAGTTGTTATACGTTTTTCGCTTTTGCAGCATCATCTATCAAAACTCGTTCAGAGAAAAATAATCCTAGACGAATTTATTTCGGAGAATATCAGGCCATGCAACTTTAAACCGTAAAGTGGAGGAACTTGGCACATGGGGAAGTTAAATAAATGTGAAAGCAAAACAAAGACTGAGATCCCAGACAAACAGTTTCAAGTATCACATTCTGAGATTTGTGTATACAACAGGCAAACTTCAATAGTCTTGTATCAATATGAAACAACTCCACTGTATTTGAAGATGACATAATCTGAGAGATCAAATCTTTCAGAGAAGTATCACGTTTAATATAAATACGATCAGAAGTCACACGCCACTGTAAAATGGTGCCAGTAGAGGCAATTTCATCTGTTTTGAACTATTGGGGTTGTTGTTTTTTCATTTCATATGCAGGCTTTCAGGCTCTCTGGTATTAGGGGGGCACCTTTTGGAATCCCAAATAATGTCAGAACATTTTCAAAATCCACGGCAAGTCAAAGCCCCCACATACAAATTTAAGATTGAGTGGTTCATGTACGCCAAGATCCTCGTGACAACATGACAGTTTTGTTGGTCGGAGTCTTTTTAAATGACGTAAGCACGGAAATGTTTTTAGGATATTATAGTGAAACAAAGGTACTAATTCGTACGTACGGATTACGTTCGTACGACTTACTAATTCTAACGTAATTACTAATCCGTATATTATACGAACAAGTTATTAGCACTTATACGAAGTATTAATCCGTACGTAGGAATTTGTAACCCGTACATAGGAATTAGGAATCCGTACATACGAACTAGTAATATGTACGTTTAGGAATTAGTAATCCATACGTACATACCAGTAATACGTAATAATAATAATTATTAGTATTAGTAGTATAGTAGTGGTAGTAGTAATGTGTACGGAAGAGTTAGTAAACGTACGTACGCATAGGTATTCCGTAGGTACGATTTAGTAGTCTGAAAGTACAAATTAGTGTTCTGTACTTATGAACAACCCATTCGTACGTACGGAACAGTATCTGTTTTCACCGTGTGTGTCCTAAACACACTTCCATATCGACTGTACATCAGCTCCATCTAAGTTTTACCGCAAGCGCATTGGGAACATAACATTTAACGCGGCATTAAAAGCTCTATCAGTCGGCATATTGTGCCTATAACCACCGTGTCACATAACTTTTGAAAGCCGAGCAGCTATACAGAAGTATTGGTTTGCTATCCACTTTCCACTATACGCGGTATCTCCAGAGAACACCCCCACCTTCACGTTTAATGGGCAACGCGCATTGAAAGTGTCCTCATTGACGTCATCATCAATTAGTCAATCACCCAGTATGTTCGTTCTTTCATTCAAAAGCTCGCTGGCGCCTCTGTGAAATTGTTTTCCTTCTTCCCTTTTGTTCAGTTAGGAAAAGGAGTCATATCATCAGGAATAAATCGTTCAGTTTACATGGGCAATGTCTAAAATTTTAATTTGATTGTGAATGGTTGATGATGTGTTGCAATGTAGGCTACTGTTGATTATTCATCACTTGAGGGTTTAGCTTTTTACGGGGATGGTGCCTTTTGCACTCTGCATACAAGGCCATCAGAGAAGAATACTGCATTTCTCGGCTGGTTGTGTAATTGATATAAATTAAGCGAGATTGTCAATAACTACTCTTTCAAGTCCTTCATAGGTGGTTCACCTTCACCTCAGTCGTATAATTTATCTGTCATCATAAAATAAAGTAGCACACTGGAACGAGTTGATAGAGATGCAGATTCCGTTATTTTATTTGCTAAAACTTCCACTGTTCTTTATTCATGTATTACTTAAAAATTATATTCTCCAAAGACCAAAGATTCGTCATATCTTAAAATGGATTCAAAATGCACGCTGTTTTCAAAATGGAATTTATAAACAATTATAGTTTGTTCTATTTCATTTTAAATTTTGATTTCATTATCATCAGCGGCAAACTGTCAATTCCCCCACCCCCACCCGTCTTAATATAGACAATCGAGGGAAAAAACGTAAGATAGAATTAACTGTTCACTACAAACGCTTGCCAACTTTTCATCACGTATAGCCACACTTCTCGGTTTAGACGTCCCCAGGTCTGGACGCACACCAGACGATAAAGTCTCCAGTCTATCATCACCTGCTCGATCCCGTGTCTTTCAGATGGGATGTTTCCAGTGATTAGTCCATCCATGTTGACACCATACTGTGTCCCATCTCCATTAAACTTATTCAGATTTCTAGTATATGTTTTGTATGTTTTGGGGTAATCATGTGGCCGAGTGGTTTAGGGCATCGAATTCAAGTTCCGATGGTGAAGTCATCGAGTTGTGGGTTCGAAAGCATTGCGCTTGAAGAAAATAGTGAAATAAATAAAAAAATGTACCATGACTCAACGTCACTCACTTATTGCTTTTAAAATAATGTGTAAACAATGTAAAAACACAAATACCTTTTCAAATGCTCGTAAATAAAGTTATCTCCACCGATTGCAGATAATTTATGTCAACTTCGCTCAATGTTGTTGTTGTGTCATTTGTGGTTCTTATTAATAAATACAAAAATTAAATCACTTTTTAGTTTTTTAAATTCGTCTGGTCAGTGTTTCTAGTTTTGTTTGACTCTTCGTGGGTTTTAAGTTTCGTTGGTTGCTGTGTCTATTATATGTTATGAATTATTTTACCTGCCGTTTGTGTTTTATTCTTTACTTAAACTTTAGATTCTTTTTTATTTCATATAACTATTGACTGTTATTGTTTTAAATTAGCAGGGTCTGGGAGGGCACATCTCGTTTGGTGACAGTTTTTTGGGGGGATTTTGTTTTGTTTTTTACCATTGCCATTACCTGGACGGCCTCTGCTCGTAATGTTGTATTGTCCAAATTGAATAATAAAATATAAGAACAATTGGAGAACAAAAAAGGAACGTACATCAATGTTTCTTGGAAGGGTAAATTAATTCCTCTCTGACCTCTACTCTTCAATAATCACATCATACCACCAGCCTGTGATTCGATGGTGACTTAAATATTTCAACATTATACTCGTATTAATTTCTAACCAACAGGGGCACTTTATACGAAATAATTTTTCAGGATGCTTACTACCATTACCTTCTTTATAACAAGTAGGCTTTAAAATAAAAATTACAAACAAAAATTGTGGTCATTACTAAAGTATAACCTTACATTTAACACCAAACACAATACTATATCACGTAAGTTACGGAATGATACCGGTATTTACGCCAATAAGATAATTCCTCATTGATTTTTAATTTATTTTAATGACAGCCCTATACTCGGTCTATAGTCAAACCGTTGGGGCGATTTAAAACCATTATGTATACACAGCAGCGTCTAAGTATTTACACTGCACTGTTGGTTTTGTCTAATGGCAGATAGTCACCTCATCTCAAATATTAACAAATCCCACCGCATTCAAGGAGGCGTCGGGGAAAGTCGTACCACCTGTGCCACCATACACAGCTACTAAAGGGTAAACTTTGACCTCGGGTGGCGTCATTTCCGTAAGCACACAAAGTTGAGCTAGTAATTGCTTAGTAACCAAATTCATCAAGCTTGCCAATGTAAATATCATGACAGTTATAACTCACTTTCAACTCGGGTATTGCAAACACAACTTCACGTATGCAAGCATTTGAAAGTGCTCTTTAAAGGCGGAACGTACAGAATTAACAATTATCGGAAAATTGTAGTCTTCGTATGAGTTCTTTTCTCGTTTTCGATTCGCGCGAGACTTATACAGTCTCGGATGGTCCTGCCGGAAAAATTTCCATGAAATATTGAGCCTGAAATGCAATGGTTTTTGAGAAATAAGTCAAACAATTAGGTTTAACTCGATGTTTGAAAACATTGTAATCATGGGGTTTTTTTTTAGTATTTCTTGTGACTCCGATGACCGATTTAGCTTCAATTTACACAGGTTTGGTATTTTATAAATTATGTTGGGTCACTTAATGAGCAAATACTATTCTTTGAAAACTATTTATGCTACACACGTGCTTTAAATGAAAGTTGTCTTTATTGAAAAGTATATAGAGAATATAAATGAGTTTACTTTTCAGGAAAAGAAACACACCTTCTAAAAACCAAGCATTTTAAGTGGCGCTTTGAAGTGGTTTTGGATGGTATGAGGTCGATACCATAGCAATAGCTAACACGACTTCTTGTGCCATGTTTGTTTTTCTTTTACAAATTATGTGAAGATGTTCGTTTAACCACTTTTGATTACCTTTGGATATTTCCGGTGAGTGTCTGTTAGATCGAGGCTTTTGAACAAAAACGTGTGTGAGGATTACGGGCCACGAAATACGGTACGTTTGGTCCGGGTCTTGGAATAAGGAAACTGCACAATACAGGGCGCCACCAAGTGTTTCCCCTTGGGATGCCGTGCTTCGCAGTGCATCATGGGAAACAGAAGCCCAACTTACGCCGTCTCCGAATGTACGGCTGCGCTTAAGGATGTTGGTACTGGTGCTCCTATGGGCACCCTATACCACGCTTCAACGCGTGTTCACTTACTTTTGGTTTGTGTGGAGCTAAAATTCATCTCTGGGAAAGAAAGATTACTTCAATTGTGTTTCTCTCTGTGGGCGTGGGTAAAACGATAACTTCCGAATCTTAGAGACGCTTTCCAAGCACGGAACTTAATTGGGTTTGCATGATCTGAAAATAACACCTCGTATTCGAACTCTATATGCAGTCAAAGTTATTGATTGATAATTTATTGTTTTTCTTGTACACCTTTCAGCTACGTCGTGTTGGTCCTTCGGGTGGTCTGGTATCCAACCCACCAAGCACCATTGGAGGAGTCACTTCAGTGGGTAACACCAATGTGCGTAGGAAACGCCGCTTCTCAGCCTACAAACGTGACATCAAAGCTGTTAAATCGGTGGGCGTCATCATACTGGTATTCGCGTTGTGTTGGTTACCACTCTCAATCATTAACTCCAGGACTGCGGTGTGCCCCACATGCATTTCACCCTCTGCGACTGTATTTAATGTGTTTATCGTGTTATCGCACGTTAATTCAGCTGTAAATCCCTTCATATATGCATATGGGAAGGACTTCAGGGTGGCGTACAAGCGAACAATATGTAAACTGTTCCCATGCTGCTCTACGCTTTGCATGGGAGATGGGATGCCGGGTACCACTGTGGCTCGTGTTGCTATGGGAATGTCCATGCACTATGGCAACGGTGCGGTGGAGAGCCTTAATACTGGTGAACAAAACGGGTTCCAGCCCTAAAACAAAAATCTAACAGTATCGATCATCAATAAGTACCGGTTGTTAATTCATAGAATATATTATCGATTAAATAATTTATGATCACTCATGTTTGAATGAATATTACTACACATTCTATGGTAATGTTGACCTATTGACCCCTCACACGCAGTGACTGCACCACGCTCACCATTGTTGGGACTACACTGAAAAAACTGGGGTGTTAAAATTGACACTATCGGTGTTGTCACATAGAGATAACAAAAAAGAATCAAAATTTACAGCATAATAGGAAGGGTGTTAAAATAACACAAATTTCTGCTAAAATAATTACATTGGTGTTATTTCAACACCAATGTTAATGTTGATTCTCTCTTCGGTATTTATATGTGACAACACCAATGGTGTCAACTCTAACACCCCAGTTTTTGCAGTGTACGTGTATCCGCTGAGTCGCTTAAAATGCACACTACACTGTATAACACAAAGTTGTTGAATATGCATGATGTAGCCATACGTCATGTCTAGTGACCCTTGACCTGTTGAGTTTATGAAAATACATGCCCCAACATGGCGACGTCCAGTTAAGTTCAACGTGTGTCTTTGTCCAGTCATTTGTGTCATCAAACTGAGTAAGCCCAAACAATTATTACAAAAAGAGTGACGTCGACTCCCAAAATTTCACAACCAAGATTATTGTGATAAGACGTCATGTGAATTGTGGTCAATAATGTAGCATTACAGTAACACATGTTTCAAAGTTTCTAAAGGAGGTTTGTGTATCATTATTTTGATATCTTTGTAAACGGCTGACAACCCTTTCCATAGATCATTTGAGATATTTTGTACCAATTTGCAGCTGTCGTTAAAAAATAAATAAAACATTTGATATGTCATTTTTTCAAAATGGTTCTTCAGCCAGAAATATTCCACTGGATTGTGATGGCACCGGACATCTCTAGGTATATACAATCTTAACGAGTCATGTTTTAAAACCAACGCCGAGCCGGCTGTCTATTCCATCCAGTTTAACAAAGGTGTACTAAAGCCAAGGGAAATGGAGATGTTTTGGAAGGTACAAAGAAGTACTAAGTGGAAGAAATACTATTATGATTAGTTTACCCTTTCGGGGCAAAGTCTGACTCGCAAAAGACAGAAATGGTCAAAGATATCCATCGCATGGAGAGAAGATCAAGATAATGAAATGGACATGGGCGGAGAACTTAAAAAGAAGGCATGGCAACAGAACGGTGTAACCAACAGGCAGGAGAAGAAGACGAAGAAGAAGGAAAATGAAGATGGAGAGATGAAATCGAGAGAGGAAATAGAAATTGCTGGAGGAGGGCTTCATCTAACAATGGATGACTACAGTCTGATGATGATGACTGCAGCCGTCGACTGCAGCAGTCGACCGGGCCCTAGGTATTTCTAAAACAATCTTAACTCCTTAGGAGTATGCAGCACCGGCAACTGAATGGGTGCACGCTTGCTAATCATGTACACCAACAATCTCGACCCTCGACCCATTTGCTCCTGGCTGATGAGAAGATAGTATAAAGTGTCGCGCTCAAGGACACAAAGTCAAGACCGGGACTCGAACCCCCGCTCCGGTGACTGGGCAACCAGAACTTGAGCACGAAGCGCTAGACCGCTCGGCCACGACAAGCCACATGGACGGCAGTGTGACCGAAAAAGCAAATAAAATGCTGAAAGATTATTTTGTGCATTGCTACTTTTTGTGCTATAAAGGGTGTGTACAATATTGGTACGGTTGAAAATATAAACGTTCACAGATTTGCTCGTAACTTACATGGTATAAAGATGGTCATGGTGGAAAACTTCCCTTGAAATAGTTTTGCTTGAAATGCTATAGTTTTTAGGAAATGAGTAAACAATTTAGTCTTTATCACTGATGATAAAATCCGATGTTTGAAAACAGTGAAAACATATAATGGGGTTTTTCACTGCTCTCTCATTACTCCGAAGACCGATTTAGCTTAAACTTTCACAGGTTTGTTATTTCATGTCTTTGACAATTACCAATGTTGTACACTTGCTTTAATGTTGAGTTTGAAACAACGATGCATAATATGGAGACAAGTGTTGAATTTTCACAGGTTGTACGCATTGATTTAAATAGATTGGGTTTACCTATCTTTCAACGTAACCGTCTTTTGTCAAAGTGTTCTCAGTTCTCAGTTTCTTGAGCCACAATTTCCTAAGTGAGTGTCTGTATAATTCCCCAATGGTACGAAAGTGTTTCCATCGTTTAATGGCTTCTCTAGACCGTTTCCTAACCATCAGCACTTCACAAGAAACAGGATTTTGCTCCGTAAAATTTAAATCACACCTGTAGTTCCATTTTCACTCTGCGCTTAAAGGGTGTGTACAACATTGGTAAGGTTGAAAATATAAATTTTCACAGATTTGCATATAACCTACATGGTATAAAGATGGTTATGATGGAAAACTTCCCTTTTAGTTTTGCTTGAAATGCTATAGTTTTTAGGGAAATAAGTAAACAATTTAGTCTTTATCACTGATGATAAAATCCGACGTTTGAAAACAGTGAAAATATATAATGGTGTTTTTCACTGTTTTCTCATGACTCCGAAGACCGATTTAGCTTTGACAGTTACCAATGTTGCACATTTGCTTTAAGCAGCTCTATGAAATAGGGCCTAGGATATCGAGTGAGCATTTTCTACAAATTACCCTCCGGGAGGGTAGACCGTACAAAGTTCCCATCCCAACATCACAATTTTAACCCATCCTTTAAATTTATATTCAGAGCCATAGCCTAGGCCTACAGAAATTGGGAGCAATCCAAGAGAAAGTCAAATCTTCATTTCAATCTTTTGGGATGGTTTTCGATTTCAAATTATATGAGGGAAATCAGGACACGTAAGGATCGGGTTTATACCTGTGGGGCATTTTTTGTAGTTCGTTTGGCAAAAATGGACTGCCGGTACATTCACCCCTTGCACGGTCAGCCATTTGCGTGTAGAGCCTCGAATTGGGGCCAGCAGTGAATAGAAGCATTATATAACTCTGTATTTTCACGGTAATGTAAAGACACTTTCATCCAAACAGATACATAGATACAATACAAATGAAGTATGAAGTCGAGGCTCTACACGCACATGGCGGATCTAGTCCGGTAACCGTAGCATAGAAATGGATCTCAACTTATAAAGCTTGTGACAGTTTATTAGTAAAGTTTCGTAAATTGATCCCATGTGTTTAGTGTGTCCCGCGGCTCAATATCACAAAGATTTGAAATCGATCTTATCTGCTAGACAAAGTGTGACGTCACAATACAAATCACTGTGGTGGGACTGAAACTCATCTTAAGATGAATCTTAGTGCTTTGTGAAATCGAGCCCAGAAGTCGGGTCGGGGGGTAGGGTGTTGCGGTGGGGTCATTACACCACAACCACGCCCCCGATAAGAAATGAAATCAACACAAAATGAAACATTCAAAGTTGTGGTAAATAAAGAAACTAATATGATTAATACAGTATAGCAGTAAAAATGCAAAGAGATTTCACAAATACACACGCACATAAATTATATTTGTTACATCCATGTGGAGACGTCTTTTGTTCTTTCCTTTTTCCCTGTTTAGTTGAGAACCTCCTATAGACTTTGTACAAAATATTCCTTATGGAGCACCCTAGTCTTTAGAATTCCCCTATGGGGACCTTTTGTTTTCCCTTTTCTGTTTTGTTCTCGGACTCCATAAGGTAGCAAATATTAAAGCACATCATGCACACACACAATTACATGTGGCAGTTACAGGGTACTTCCATTGTTGTTCTATTATTTTATTTTCTGAATAAATTTTCTGTGGGTAGCCTACCACTAGAACAAAAAACACCTTGTTGGGTAGCATTGTTCCATTGTTAAAAGTATACCAGTACCCTGTAAGTTGGCGTAAGGGCACACAAACTTATATCTCTTTGTTGCATACGCACTGTGATATTCTTCAACATTGGTGAAAACACTTTGTGGACGTGTGTAAGTCCACATAGTGTTTCAAGTCCATATACATTGCGAGGACCTCTTTTGTTCTCAGGTCAATTGGTAAAGTAAAGCTTGGGTCAATTGGTAAAGTAAAGCTTGCCCAGCCGCACTGAAAGCACTAAAAGCAATTGAGAATAATAACACGTGCACCAAAGTATTGTGCAGAAAAAAAAGAAAGAAGAAAAATATATATATATATATACGATGGCAGAAATATCAAATGTACCAATGACTGTGGCAAGTATTCAAAATGCATCTTCTCTTGTCATGGTTTAATATTTATTGGTGTTCAGTATGTTTTGTGCATAAGGGGTATTTCCGATTGCATTAAAGGCATCGTACACGTTTGGTAATGACTCTGATAGTTAATGGCAATTAAAACTTACTTGGTAAGAAGTACAGAAGCTTTGGATAGTATAATGCATTTTGAGAAACTTTTCACTTCGAAGTACTGCGGTTTTGGAAAATTTATCACTTTTTATCCCCCTAATCATTTGAATCTGAGAAGCGTTACGCGTAACTATTCTCAGAGTGTGTATCCAATGCAGATTATTCTTCCTGCGTGGACATACCCGCTCCAGATTTTCGGCAATATCTCAAAAACGCTACCACCTTTTGAAATGAAATGTTTACAGGTTAGTTTTATGGTATATATCTACAACTATATTGGTTTGAAACAAACAATAGGCTCCAATTACCAAACGTGTACGATTAAGATGATGTTTGTGTAAACACCAACAGATTATACTATTTAATTTTACTCACACTGTTTACCATGATCGAACCGTTTCCAAACTGGTATAGCTATACCAGATACCCACTGTATTTCATTAATTTACTGAAACATTTGCTGGATTTGTTATTCAGGACATTTCCGAAACATTGGCTACGACTCCGCTACAGACTCCCACCACCTTCCTGAAACCCCGTGCCGAAAGCGCACGGTGTTGAAATCGCTGACGAAGCCAAATCCGTGATTTCGAAAAGGCCAATAGTTTGTCACTCCGTAATTGCTGGGGGGGGGGGCCACCGGTAAATTTTAAAGCTTACTTTGTAATGACAGTGTTAAATTAAGAAACAAGCCTGCTGATAGCGGGCGCCGGTGTAATTAAAGTTTTTTAAATAATCAATATTGGTACACATTAATTAACTATTCATGGGTATGTACGGTACGTAAAAGGCTGACTAAATTATAAGGTTATATTTTTACGTGGTGTTAATGAAGCTTTTGGCAGTGTAACACTGCGGTTTGTAAACGGTGTAATGAAAATTGTGGATTGTTAACAGTGTAATGAATTGCTTGTTGTTCAAGCAGAATTTGTAATTGTTAATATACACGACTAGTTGGTGATAGGTTGGTGTGTCTCATTCACATTGTGCGTAAATTAATTCAACTTCATGTTCCAGCACTGAAATTAAATAAAAAGATAAAGTGAAGCGAAAGTATGTAGACACCAATGTTATAACCTTAAAATAATTCCAATTATGTTCCATACGATATGATAAGACAGGTAATGTTTTGCACCAGACATCCAGTTGTAATAAATTGAAAGTTTTAGTTCAAGTGGAAATTACGATGATGTTCTCCGGTTTCATTTTTTCTACTCAAATCGCATGACTAGAAACATTTACACGGCGCTGAATGAATTGCCCCAGTTCCTCATTGGACTCAATACTGTATTAAATTATAGCGTCGGTGACATACATCAGTCTCAAAGACGCCAGTGTGTCCACATTAAACTAGAAACATGGTAGGCCTACATGTTCTGCGATTAACACAAAGGGGATCGAGGATCATTACGAATGGGAGGACACTTCCTGTGAGAGCGTCTCCCGTAAACTTTGTTTGAATCTGACGTCATACCTACATAGTGAAACGAATCGAAACACAACTCAATACGAGAAGGTTCTAATGTTGTTAATCATACCAGCTGTCGAAATCGTGCGCTTTTGTACAGATTTGTTTACGTAGGTTCCTTTTCCGGGCACGTTTCCTGCAAGCTCGAATAAGTTGTGATGAATAAGTATGATAATATTATTTGTCTCTGTATACGTGCGGAACATCCCACCACCCCGCCGCCATTTGACGGTTATATTTTTGACCGCATGTGAGCACTTTCAACGGCACATTTCCTCGCATTACAATAATTGCAGTTTTAATTTATTTTGACTGCATGTGTGGAGTTTTTTGTTATTGTATTAATGGCCAATTGAATAATAATAATAACATCAAGCAAATAAAAACCGGTTCGTTTTACTTGTTTGGCATCACTTAAATTTGGTCGACACACGCCCTCACGCGGTCAAAAATACTGCGAATTTATTTGCAAAGAAAAATACCGAAAACATCATTTATTGATTTAAAATATATCTTTATTTATTTAGTTATTTATTTATTCTTACATCGGGTCAAATGAAGGTGATGCAAGGATTGAGGTGGAAATGTCAAACCAAACTCTCAGGTGGCTTGGTCTGTTGGTCAGGAACTAATTAATTGAAGCGACTGGATTTGATTAGTGGGAGGATAGGGTTGGCCACACCTGTTGTTAAAATAAGTCATGTTGATGCAATTTTGGCTTCGGTCACAACGCCGTGTCTGGTTCTGGCTACGGCTCTGGCTACGCTCTGGCTACGGCTTTGGCATACAATAGACCATCACCGTGCCATGACATATTTGTGAGTTCCCCTTGGTATTCTCTGATAAATAAAGTTGACATTATTTTCTTAAAAGATACTGCTGTGATAATACTGCACATAGGACTGGTACAAGTCTACACTTCATGTTTATTCATAAGCCCTAGACACATTATAGCTAGGGTACTGTATGTCTCACCATGGAGGTAGGAAGCCTCCATGGTCTCACAACCAACGTTCTCAAGTTGCTAAATAAATCACTGTGTTTCAACTTATAACAACAAGTCTCCAACCTTGTAACTATTACCACAGATACCAGACTATACCTTCCAGCCTCGGTTTGGGTTCGGTACATTAACTCAAATTAAGAAAGAAAATAAAATCTCTTTTGAAGTACTGTTGGCTCTGGGACCGTTGGTATTGTCTCGATGTTTTCGAACGGTGTACTCTGCTCTAACTTCGGAACAAAGCAAACCTACGTAAGTGTATTAAGACACGGTGAAAAACAAAACTAATGAAAGCGGTGAAAAACAAAACAATGCTATTTCAGAAGGGCAGATTACTTTTTCGCCGAGCGGATTACAGTGTTCGACAGTAACTACCCATAATCTTTGGTGTGTGGGTTTTGAGGGGGGGGGGGGGTTTGTTCTTATTTTTTCGTGCAATACCGTATTTGGTTTCATCAAACCAACAAAGGAAAAACCGCCAGTTACAGGAATAGCAAAGATTACAATTCAAAGATTTTAATTAGGCCTACAAATTACTTTAAAAATTGCATGAAAACACATACACACACAAAATAAATAAACCACACAAAATAAACCGAACCAAGAAACAGCAGTAAATACCAGCTCGTACATCAAAGGATGGGACTTAATAAGGATGGGAGGATAGGCAAGGGGCGGGAGGTTGGAGGGGGTTGGAGGTGGTTGGAGGTATATATAACAGGGGAGAAGCGAAATCGTCGAAAGCTTGTTGTACATGGTTTAATATCCTGTTGGCTTGATTTCTGTAACTCACTTATGTACAACCTGCCCCCAGTATCAGGTTAACAGCGAATCCATAAGTCCGCTGCTCGACTTGTTATATACACTGACAAAATGCTCGGATCGTATCACCTCAGTGTTGATGTCCCTCCATTGGCTACCTGTACGAAATTGTATCTTCTACAAGCAAATTTTCGTGCTTATAGAAGAATCATTGCTTATAAGCGTAAGCGTATTTCACAGGTTAGCGGCCATTATTGCGCGTTCACCATAGACTACTTCGCAAATACTCCGTGCGCATGCGTTAGGCGTGGAATGAGGTGCATGCTAGTCTAGTTAGCGATCAAAATGTGTCGCTAACTAGACCAGCATGCACCTCATTCCACGGCAAATGATCGCGTACTGAGTATTTGCGAAAAAGTCTATGGATTTGCATTATTACGTTATTCATTTTCATACAGACCGGAAGGTTAGCATGCCTTTTCGTGTGCTTACATTTAGCAGCGCTATGAAATTGAAACTCTCACAGTAAGCACAAATCGGCCGTTAAGCAGCTCTATGAAATTGGCCCCAGATCAGCACCTGCATATCTAGAAGAAGCCATACCCAGATGATATGTACCATCACGTATTCTCAGATCATCTCGATCCGTTTCGCTCGTTATTCCCCGTGTCCATCGTTCATGGGGAGGCCGTTCGATACACCATTATGCCATCACTTCACTTTGGAACTGCCTACCCACATCCATTGCTTTCCTCAAGACTCTTTTGAAGACTCACTGTTTTCTAAATAATTGTACTACCTTCCAGGTTAGGGTTTAAGTTCACTCAGGGGTTTTGCACAATCTTATTCTTTGTGCATGTAGACGGGTGGGGTCGCATTTTCTTCTTTTTTTCTGTTTGGGTTTTTATATTGCCTGCATGTACTTCTTTTGATAAAATGTTTTGCTTCTGCTACTGGCGTGTCCATCATTCATGGGGAGGCCGTTCAATAGACCATTCTGCCACTTCACTTCGGAACTGCCTATACCATTACCAACTGAAATTTCCTCATCCACATCAATTGCTTCCTTCAAGACTCTTTTGAAGACTCACTCTTTTCTGTACTACCTTTCAGGTTTTAGATTCTGTAGGGTTTATAAGTTCACTCAGGAGTTTTGCACAATCTTATACTTTGTGCATGTAGAGGGGTGGGGTCTCTTTTTCTGTTTTTCTGTTCGGGTTTTTTACATTGCCTATTTGTCTTCTTTCGTTAATTTAAATGTTTTGCTTCTGCTGCTGGCTGGTCCAGGTTTTGTTTTGGGGGTTTTTGTTGTTGTTTTTGTTTGGGTTTTTGGGGTGTTTTTGGGGGGTGTTTTTAAGACTTTTTAGTGATTTTCACAATGTTATTGTTGTTTTAAAATTGTTGGATTACTTAGGTCTTACCTTTTCTGTAAATTTGTTTTTTATAAATTGTGTTTGGCCTTAGCTTTTTTAATTGTATCTCTGAGCGACTCTGTGGCGGACTTTGGCGCTATATAAGTTTACGTTATTATATTTTCTGGAATCTATAAAAATAGCTATTTAAAATTAATAAGTCTTTATTTTTGGGTCAAATTGGCTGAAAATCGGACCTAACATCTTTAATGCCATTGAGAGGTAGGCCTACAGGGCATGATGACGGCCTCAGCCAAGACTCACGTACCAGCTGTCTTTTCCCAATGAATTATTAAGACGTGTTTGAGAACTATGGGAATTTATTGTGCAAACTCCAACTAATTCTCATAACACCGGACAGGGTGATCGTATATTATACAAAATATCCTCACCACGCAAAAAATACAAGCGTCTTGGCAAAGTCATTTGGCTGCGTTACCCGGGGAACAGATCAATCCCTAACGGCAAGCTCATCCTGATCAAATTACGCTCGGTGTGATATTTTCAACCGAAAAATGTTCAGTGTAAAATTACACACAGCCTAAACGGTTTATAAGGGCATTTTCTTCTACTTCTCCATATTCTTTGATATCCCAGATGGCACCGGAGGTGATACATTTCGATTTAAATTCAAACCATCAGGCGGTTGATGCATAATGATTGTTTTGTCTTCTATAAACCCGTTGGCATACTGATTAGGTTTGCATGGAAATTTTTAGATGTGAAGGCAGCTCTCAGAATAAATTTCAATTTCCGCGAAATCGTAAGTGCGGTTTTCACTTATAACTATTGTAAGAAATGCCACGCTCGGGAGGCCTGCAGAGGTTGGGGGTGGTGTGAACACCGCGCTTGCCGGTGTGGTTTGGGAATCTTATAATAGCTTTATCGTTCTGCAATCAGTGTGGTTTGTTTGGGGTTTTGTTCGTTTTTACAATAATGCATGCAGAGAGCCACATCCACGTCCCAAGCCCAAGCTCCGACTTTTTGGCTACAACAGCTTTTCCAAGTTAATATTAATAATAATACTAATAACAGTAATTCAAATATGTATGGTGCTTTATGTAAAATGCCCCCAAAGAGCTCAACAATAAAGAATATAAAACCTAGGCAATACAACTACTTAATTAAGAGTAATAATAATATAAAAGTCACTTAAACAGAGAACAAGCCAAGTACTTAAAGGTAGGGTCTCAGGCCAAAATTTTCCATAAACATACACTATAGGTCACCGGTGTGAAAGTTTCAGCTGAATACAGTGTCTACTTGATGGAAAAGAAAAACAGCAATCAAGAACGTCAAGCCCATCCATGTTTAGCGAGGTGCCGCGGGTACCAACCGCATCTCCGGCCACATTATTCACAAAGGGACACCAGGGAAAATTGAAACTCCAAAACCCGCCTAGAGGTTAGTTTTGGATATTTCTATACATACTTTCAGTTATTTCTAATCAACGGGGGAATTTCAGCACAGGGAGCTTTCAAGCATTACCATCTTTTAATAACAAGTAAGCTTTTGGATAAAAACAAACACACACGTTTTTCGGGGTCATTAACAAAGTATGACCCTACCCACGGAAGCAAACTAAAACTATACCAAGTTAAAATGCACGAAGAAAGCAGAATGAAACTTAATGTGGAGAATACCTTAAAAAAACCTCAACAAAAGAATTGAAGAAGATCAATTATTAACAACATGAACAATATCAAAACACGTGAAATGCAACACGGAACAACAAGCCACGAGAAAAAGAAGACAAAAAGAGATCGTCAGAACTCATCAACGGGGAGAGAGGGGGTGTTACTGAAAGCGGTTGTCACAAAAACATTCTGTTCTACAAACATAGTCGCCGTAGTCTTGATTTATTTAAATTCGGGACCTTAATAAATACATTAAAAGAAGTCAGTGAATGTTAACATAAATAGCACAACACGTGTTATAGTTTATACATTTTGTGACGGTGCCAAACGTTTTGACCCCACCCACTGAAAAGCGAATAATATACAAAACCTTTCCCTACCTCATCCCTTTAAAAATGGCGCACAAACTCTCTTGGCAGTTGCGGTTTTTTTAGTTTATAAGCCCAGTGTGTTTGCTTTTTTTGGAAAGAAACATCTGTTCTAAATATAGAAATGTTTTATGCTGTGGTGAGTAATTATCGTGAAGATATGAATCACTTCCTCGTAGTTAAACACAGGTTGCTTTTTCTCTATTTCTTCCCCCTCTCTGAAGAGACGTAGCTATCGTCGAGTTTTTCCTGAATCTCAAACAGAAACCAGTTTTGAGTATGCTCTGGTTGCCCTGCCGTCGATAGAGAGCATCCTCGTTTTGTCATCTTGTCGTCTTCTGCACCTCTTGTGAACATGTTTCAGCGGATAAATCTTGGTTTGCTGCTCCTGTTTGGGAGCTTGTTGTTACATGAGTTTGTTCCTGTCTCACCGCAAGGGTTGAACTTCTACCCGGGTACGGGTCTGGCACAGGGGCAGGGATATAGGCCTGGGCAGGGACCGGGGAATGTACCGGGCCAACAGGGACCGGGCCAACAGAGACCGGGACAGGGCCCGGGACTGGGACCGGGGGTCCGACCGCCAGCACAGGGCCCAGCACAGGGTCCAGCACATGGCCCAGCACAGAATCCAGCACAGCATCCAGCACAGAATCCAGCTGGACAACGCCCGGTACATCCACCTACAGCAATCAGAGTTAAATACCTCATTCTTGGTGCTGGGGCAGCAGGTCTCCAGGCTGCTGAAACCCTCTTCAACAAGGGTGAACATAACTTTCTTATACTAGAAGCTACCTCTACCTATGGGGGACGAGTTCGTGATATCCCGTTCGCGGGAGTCAGAGTGGAAGCTGGAGCTGATACCCCTAGACCCAAATCAGACGCCATGGATAGCGCTGTAAGGGGGCTAGGGGCAAGACTGAGGATACATAAACCGAACTGGGAATCTCTCTCCATCATCAGTGAGCAAGGACATACCAACTTGACTAACGTCGCTAGGAGCACACACCTCTGGCCAAGGGTAAATATTGTTCAGTTATTTGCATGATTATTGTATTGACCCATTTCACGACACGCAGCTGTTACACAACCCTATCCTGTCCACGATTTTGTGAGTCAAAATGTACGCAAATGAATTGACTCGTAAATGGCGGATATGGTAAACAAAGACTTTTAACTAATTAGTGATTTTGTGGGTCAGCTACAGCTGTCGACCTGCAGGGTTTCAAGCGTGAAAATCACTTCTGTCTTGAGTTGCTTATCGAACGTTGGTTTAATCGATTCCACAAGTCGGACAGCTGCAAGCGTCACGCGTACCACGAAGTGACCTATCTGAAAAATATTATAGTTTTTTGCAAATCGGGTTTTGTTCAAATTATTAATATACTCATTACTGTTAACATTTTCAGTAAGTTTCAATGCCTAATACGTCACAGTTTCAAAATTAAACTAATTAGTAAAAACGACGATCACTAGAAGTGCCGTTTTGTATTTTCACGAAGTGACCTATCTCGACGCGCCACTTTACCAATGATGCGCTACGGCACAGTTCGGCGCGCGTGTGTATCATTTACATTTTTCACGAAGTGACCTATCTGGAAGCGCAGTATTTTCACGAAGTGACCTATCGCGATAGGTCTCAGAATGCAATGTTTTTGTACACAGCGCGCTGCGGGCAAAACTCGTTTTTTCATTTTCACGAAGTGACATATGTGTTTAGGAATTAATTACTAATTAAAGTAGTTGCAGTAATTAAAACACACTGGCAGTAATGTACGAATAAAGTATTCAGCTTGCTTTTTGTCTTGAAAAATTGAATTAAAATAGTCAGCAGACTCCGAAACAGCAGTTTGAAAAATAGTGCAACTTCAATCGCGATTTTCTCGAAACACTTTTTGGGGGGCTGTGAACACGATAGGTCACTACGTGGTACGCGTGACGGTTTGTGAAAATCACTTGGAATGAAATCTATATTTTATAAATATTTACAACTCTGCATTAAGAACACCACATTTGTCATGGGAATTACAGCCCAGCTGTATACATCAAATCCCTGACAATTTAAGGGGATAGACTACCACCTCTACGTTGTCAGATCTAGGGTTTTAGGAAGGGCGTGGACCTATTTATTGTGTGCCACGCTGTACCAACTCACGGCCGAAAAGAAAATCCAAGCCCAGAAACCCCGAACGCATTAACCGGGGGCGCGCAAAGGACACCGTGAGGTGGTGTGGGGCGCACCAAATTTCCGATGGTAATTTTTTCCTTACAAAGCGGAAGGTCTTGCCACAAAAGCATATAAAACGAAGTACAGATAGTTCGGGATAGTTTTCTTCTCGTTTGGGCTGCCGTCTTGACACTGTCTAATGTGTTTTAATGTGTTTGCTGTACATAGTGAATCCACACTGATCACACATACAGCATTGGGTGTGCCAACACGGAACTAGAGCACAGTGTCATCTTTTTTTTACAGTGTTTCGTCAATGACGAGCCAAGTCAGTGTTAAAGAGGAAGGGAAGTGATCAATTCAATTTTGTGATTTACTCATTTTCCAATAGATAGTGTCCTCATGACTTGTGAGTGGGGGGAAAAAAATTACAAGTCTCTAACCTCACGCAAAAAATGGTGTATATTGCCATTGTATTTGACACCCTTCAAATGCAAAAGTTGTCAACATCCAAAACATCTGATGACAACTTTCTAAGAAAAATTGGTCTCTATATTTTTGTACGGGGAAGTTTTGTTTCATTCCTGAGTTTTAATATTTCATCAAAACGGCCTCGAATTTGACCTTTTGACTGACAACAAAATTCCTCCTTGGAATGTAAAGATCCATTAGTTGTTGAAATCCAATGAAGTAATGTTTCAAATTTCACTCTGAAAAAGTCAGTTATGAGCCAAAACGTCCCCGTACAAAAATGTACGGAAGTGATCATCGGACGTTCCGGAAACTTTATCATAAAATGGAACTCTTTTTAGGCGTATACGTGTACGTGTGAGCAAGTCCCTTGGGTGTAGTGGCCGAGCGGTTAAGGGCATCGAATTCAAGTTCTGGTGGTTAGTCATCAGGTTGTGGGTTCGAATTCCGGTCATGGCACTTCTGTCCTTGAGCAAGACACTTAACTATAATTGCTTCTCTTCACCCAGGGGCATAAATGGGTACCTGCGAGGGTAGAGGTTGATATTGTGTTTGAAAAAGCCTTCGGAGCGCCAAGGTTGCCCAGGGCTGTATACTCCCCAGGGAGCTGAGAAAGGTTAAAGGAATGTTATTGGCCCAATGACCAGGGCACTAATGTAAAGTGCATTGAGACGTTTATTGTAAAATGCGCTGTATAAGAACTTGTTATTATTATTATTATTAATGTTTTTACTGTAAACCGTTTAGAGCGAGTACTGTGTCTTACTGTGTGCCGCACCGTTTGTCATCGAACGTGTACAGAGCTCTCGACGTGTCCTATCCAGTCAATACTAATGGAGATTATTGGCTTTTATATAGGCTAATGACGTGTTTACAATGCGGTAAATACTCACACGGTATGATCATGATCAACCAGTGATCACACTGTGGTATTTATGTGACTTTTTCTAAGGGATGACAAAATTTACTCTTGGGTATCCAAATCAAGTTGTCTCCCCACAACATCTAAATTTTAAAGCATTGTGCAGCATTGGTAGAGCTTACAAAATAGTCGCAGACAGAATTAATGTTTTGTGTGATCAACCGTATACATATATATTTGGTTTGCGGTAACACCATGTGTATATATCTACTTGCTAGGTAGATTTTGTGCTTTGAGAACTTGTCTTGCTTTTTATTCTACTGCCACAGAGTAGAATATTCGGAATTCGGGAGACTTTTCAGTTCTGAAAAGAACTGTCCTGCTTATTAACTACTACCTGGGCGGGAGGTAGGAAATCGGGCGGGACTACTACTTTCGCTATGTGGATCGGGGGGACTTCTCGTTAATAACTACACTGCCGCGGAGTGAGTCTATTAGACCAAATATACATTGATACCTCACCATGCAATGCCTCAAATCCAATATACCGGTACATGAAATAACAAATCTGGGACAATTTGGGCTTAATCCGGTGTGAGTCAGGACTCTGAGTCAGGACTTAGGAGAGTGAAAAAATAATGCAACATTTTCAGCATGTAAACACTTTGTCCTTATTTGTAACAACCAAAATCAGCTGTTGCATATATTTCTTTTTAGGTTATCAGGTACAGTTTTCTCGATTATGACTTCATTTCAGAGGGAAATATTTCACACACAAAAATTATTAGGCCTATAATATGAACTTCATAGAAAGCAAGTGTTATTTGAAGCTTTGCATGGTGTGGACAAATAAGAGATATTTAAAATAAATAGTAAACTTGCGCGAACAACCATGTGTATAAAAGCTCTTTTGTGGGAGTGATGGCTCTGAAAAGAGCCGGTGGGGTCTCGACGTTTCGAACAGTATACTTTCCTGAAGACGAGCAGAGTATACTGTTCGAAACGTCGAGACCCCACCGGCTCTTTTCAGAGCCAACACTCCCACAAAAGAGTTTTTACACATGGTTGTACCCGCAAGCTTACTATTTATTTTAGTTACCTCTTATTCATAAAAAGCCTTCGACTAAAATTAAACAATAATGTTTTTTATCCTACCAATCCTGTATAATACAATTAGCTATTTTGAAGTTTGATTAGTAATTTGATTATTGATGATGGTGCATTAGTGCAATGCTAATTGACTGTTACTATAGAATGCTTTTGATTTGTCCTTGACAGACTTCACATGCCGTGACCGAAGGGTTAAATCTGGCAGAGGAGCTATGGGAGTCACATGACTCGGACATGTCGGTGAGGGCAGCATTACAAAGTATTGGCTGGTTCCCGAGGAACGGATTGGAGAGAACGATGGAATGGCTGCACTTTGATTACCAGTTGGGGGACGTCCCTCGTGTAAGTGGGCATGCACTTTAATTATGGCATTTTCAAAACCTGGGGTTTCGGCTTCGCCTCTGCCATCAAAGGCTCCGACCATCAAAGGGTCCAACTGACTGGCCCCGATTTCAAAAGCGCATGATTTCATAATGGCTGATGAAGTCTAAGCCGTGGTTTCGAAAATACCCATAGGCTCACGTGACAACCATTGGGCTTATGACCGGTACGAGCAAGTACGGGTGCCGACCTTTCGTCAAATTGCGATTTATTAAATCACGCATGCGTGGTTATGTTTTTCACTCGAACGCGTCTAGTCGATCGACTAGTCAAAGTAGTTAGTCAATTCCTTTTTGTTGAGCAGACGATACGGGACGAATCAAATTGTTTTATGTCCTTTTCATCTTCATTTTCGTTGAGTATTATTTTCTTCAGTGCACTTTTTAATATCTCACTGTAAAAAATAAATTTTCGTATTAAACAAAACCTACAGTTATTGTTAATTTACTCAATAACTGTGACGTAACTTGCAAAACTGACTATAGAGAAAAATTGCTCCGAGGCTAGGTGGACCCCAGTTGGACTAAGTAGTCAAACCACGCAGCGTTCGGCTGACGTCTAAATCGACTATGGTAAGTCTAGTCAACTCTAGTCACCCACCCGAACTTGCTCTACCCTGACGCTGTTGTGTGTCAGGACATTGCAAACGTCTGAGCACATTATTTCACGAAATCTTTGCATACGTATGCGTACATAAATAGTTGCAATATGCGATGTTCCTTTTGGGCCACCATGTAGTGTCACACATGTATACGTTTGCTGCGGGCAACAATTTCAAGATAGCGGTTGAACTGTTAGCCCAGAAAAAATAAACAAAATTGTTTATGGGCTTCTACGATAGTTTTAAACATTCTAACACTTCCAATTGGCCTTTCAAACAATCCAGATGTCCGTGCCCGCCCCCACCCTGGACTTTTGGGATTGAAAATTTCCAGAGTTTTAATGTGATAATTTCGATGTTTTTTTGAACTATTTGTTTTTACACTAACGCCAGATTGTCTTACAAAAAAATAATAAATTACATTAAAAAGGCGCTGAAAAGGGGCTTTTTTTAAGAAAAAGGCAATCGGAAACTTGGCAGAAGTGCCCCCCCCCCCAGAAAAAAAATGGTGCATCCCCTTGTGCCACGATAACATTTTACCCTAGTTACGGCGCTGGACATTGGTTTGTAACAAAACGGTAATCTCTGTGGTACTTTTTGATGGCGTAAATGAGAAGGTCTTCTTTGTTGCTATCCACTGAAAATTGAATACAACAAAAATAAATAATTATTGGAATGCTAATATCATTCACAATAATTTGACTTAGTTTATTATTGTTTTATTATTTATGGTAACTAGATACAAACTGAAAATTTAGTTTTAGCTGTGAAAGTTGTATTGTGCAGATTATGCCAGCTATTAAGCCCTCAAGTAAAAATAATAAACCCTTTTTATTTTATTTTCGTTAAAAGGTTTCTTCATTGAAGTCTCATGCTTTCGACGCCCCAGAGTTGATTATACAGCGAGGACCTAACGCAGACCCACCCAGAGTAGTGACTGATCAGAAAGGTTTCAAATCATACTTTGACGAACAGCTTCTCTTTATGCGAACCCCTGTTCACAGGTAAGTCACGCAGCCGTGACGTGGCCGAGCTGTCTGCAGCAGCGAACTCGAGTTATGATGGCTGAGTGTGAGGTCGAATCTCAGTCGTGATACATTGTGTTCTTGGGCGCGACACTTAACCATACTTGCTTCTCATCACCCAGGAGTAAATGGTACCTGTCGGGTGGCAGCCTCGTTACCATGGGCAGCGCGCCGTATCGATACCTCTCGTCACTAACCCCGGGGCCAATTTCGCTGCTTAACGGTAACAAATTTTCGTGCTAACTACAGCAGAAAAATTTGCTTAAGCGTAAGCGTATTATTCTAGTTTGTGAGAGAATAACATAAAGAACTGCATTCTTTCATCCAATGGACAAGGGCTCCTTTCGCAAAGAGCTATAGATTGATCCTAATTGCGAATCAAGTTTAATTGCTAAGCAAAGTGTGATGTCACAATACAAATCTCGATGGCAATACTGACAACTCATTTTAGATGAATCTTAGTGCTTTGTGAAATCAAGCCCGGGACACTGAAAAGTCAAACAATTATTCACTGACAGAAGCATAAAACAATACCAATAGTAATACATAAATACATTATTTTATATTATTATATAGCGCCTGTTTACAAATCTAAGCGCTTTACAAAACAAACACGAAACAAAACAAAACAACAAAACAACAAAACATTCGGTTATGCAAAAATATATTACATTTCTTCGTTCAAAGGCCTTGGAAACTGAAGCTGGCATTATTCGGTACTGAATTACTTTGACAAATAGAAAAATAAATGTATTTGTTTTCCCCAATGCAAATTTCACCGAGGTCAAATTTTTCAATTGATGAAAACTAGTTATTAAAAAACGTCAGTTATCTTGAAAGAACTTACGGACATAATAATTCGTTGTAAGTAAGGTTCTGTGTAACAGGGTATTCGTAAATCAATATTGCCATACATCGAATGAACGATTACACTACGATAATGAGACGTGGAAGTTGTACAAGTTCTTTATTTAGTTTTAGTTTTACCACAAAACGGAAGTCCAGCTTGCAACCAACATACATCTGCCAAACCAAGACTAATTCATTTCCTTATTGAGTTTATAACAAAATCATGTCCATTAAAATAGAGAACAGTGGTGTCTTACGTTGCAATAATTATACTGTGTACCTTTATTGCAGAATGATATAGACAAACTCGGAAAACGGCTTTACAGTGGTTATTACTGCAGAGATATTATGCTATAGAGGGCGCTGTTCTTATCTGTTGCTCAGCTCTTGCTTTCTTCTTTTAGGCAATTCGTACGTGCTTCCATTTTTAAATTCAAGCTTTCCCATTGGTTGGTCTGGTTATATTTTGCCATAAAGGCATTTCACATGATATTGATACCACGTCCACAGCTGACATTAGAGGGCGTGCACAGCAGACACAGATGACAATTATGTTTTGCTAAGCGTTCTTCATAATGTTTATCAACCAGGGGTGCACCTCTCTAATAAATACAGTGACTGAATCATGTGCCGAAGCCTGATGAATAATTTGTAGGACCACATGTATTTCCGTAAAATCATTTCGGCTGATATATCTTAGGCCCCGAAAATTGCAAAATATTTGCTCACAAACGTATGACCCTTTTTCAACATGGAGCCACGGCCCCCTGTTCAGTGGTGTTCTCATGTTAGATGGCTCAGCTCAAATATTTACCCCTCAGTTCTGCAGAGTTCCATTATGAGCTGTGATTTACAATGAGTACAATTTAAAGCTGGTCATTGCACGGACTTAACAACATTTTCGAATATGAGGCTTAGGAAGGGTAAAGCATTTTTTTGTTGTCTTTAAAAAGGAAGTGACATATGTGTACATTTTATTGAAAAACCTCTTTCCGTAAAAACGCATTTCAGAATGGATATGCACGTTTCTTGATTGCATGCTAAACATGCTTATTTTACAGCTTTTTGACCCAAGAGGCTAGCAGCCTGTGTTGGGCTTTCAATATTACATTGGCCCATCAGCACTAAAAATGATTCACCGTTCGTTTGAAACCAGTTAAACCTTTTTCCAAAGTTGTACTTTTGCAAATCAACAATTCCTTCGCTTTCTGAAAACAAGTAAAGCTTAAAGGCACTGAACACGTTTGGAAATTGTCAAAAACCAGTGTTCTCACTTGGTGTATCCCAACATATGCATAAAATAATAAGCCTGTGAAAATTTGGGCTCAATTGGTCATCGAAGTTGCAAGAAAATGATGAAAGAAAAAACACCCTTGTTGTACAAATTTGTGTGCTTTCAGATAGGAATAAAAACTTACTTTTAATATTGCCATTTTATCTGTACCTCGCAGGAGTAAAATTCTATACAACAAATACGTGGTACGAGTAGACTACGGAAGCCCTGACGCGGTGACGGTCCGCTGCACCGATGGAACTGCCTACCAGGCAGACTGGGTCATCAGTACATTCAGCCTGGGTGTGCTCCAGCACAAAGTCGTCAATTTCGTGCCGGGGTTCGCCGGCTGGAAGATGAGAGAGCTAAACCGGTTCGTCATGGGTGCCCACACCAAGATCTTCCTTGAGTTCCCTAATACGTTCTGGGGAAGCAAGGAGTTTATACTGCGTGTGGCCGAGAGGAGGGGACACTTTCCATTACTTACTGACCTCAAAACAAGAAGTGAGTAGTCAATGTTGCCCATGTGTCAGGAGATTGTGTCTGTGTCCCCCCCCCCCCATACGGCGAACTGTGTACTAACTTCTTCCGATAGCGCCCTCTTTTGAATCATTCTCCTTCAGCCCACGTTAATTTCCCATTATGGGGGACGGAATCACCGGGGACAGATTTCCCTATGATACCCCCACCATGCGTGCCATCATTGCGTCAGCAATTTCACGAAGTAAAATAAAATCGATCAAAAACTTATTTTGACTTTTTTGTTGGTTTCGATTTAGTTGAACGGTATCTAAGAATTTACAAAGTTTTAGGTCTAAAAATCGTCTAGTTTTTTAATTATGCTAAGTTGATGAAAGACAAAAACCTCAAGAACCTGGAAATGCGTTTTCACGAACAGCCAAAAACTTTACACACGACGCGCTGCACACAGACCACGTTTTGTGCAGTTTTCACGAAGGGACAATTTTGTTAATTAAATAAATCCTTATTAATTAAACCGTTATGGACAAAATTGAAAACAGATTTGTATGATTTGAGATCTCTACTTCCCTGGTATGTAAAATTTCAAAGATTAAACCGCGAATAGTCTACCAACCAGTAATGTCAAAACTAGCTTAACTTCAAACGCGGTTTTCATTTGGGATGGGACGGGGGTCACGGTTTAATCAAAATGTTTTACTCGTCACTCTGTCTGATCCAAGACCATATCTTGGAGAAAACAATATATATATGAACTGTTTGCTTCCCTCTTTGCTATTCTCCTTTAGTTCTAAACAAAATACAAGGAAACGAAAACACATGAAATCGGCTCAGCAACAGGGCAGATTTCTCGATCCATGTTGTCCCCCTACCCTTCTCCCATTCTCGGTAGTATCACAGGGAATTTTGTTTCCCGGTGTTTGTATCCACCACAGACCGTAAATTAACATGGGCTGAAGGAAGTTGAGTCAAAAGGAGTGGGCGCTATCAGACGAAATTTCCACACAATTCGCCACATTGGGGAGACAGAATCTCCTGCCACACCGGTGTCCCAGGGAAATCTGTCCCCCCAGAGATTCTGTCCCCATACGGTAAATTAACGTGGGATGGAGGAGGATGATTAAAAAAGGGCGCTATCAAAAGAAGTTTGTACACAGTTCGCCGTATGGGGGGACAGAATCTCCGGGGGGACAGAATCTCCTGCCACACCGGCACCACTTTCCAACAAACATTTGAATGGAATGATATTCTGAAAAGATCGGTTCCTATAACGTACTTCTACGATGCAATCAAGCCTATGAGCGAAATTCAAAGAAATTATCGGTAAAGATGAAGAGCGCCCCTTATTGACAATTTTAAGGAATTTATCACGCAACCCCTCACTGTTTCAATACTATCACTAAAGTTGTCCTTTATCATCATCAAAGTCTACATAGTGAGGAATTACTTGAAGCTATCGTTATCAAGATTCGAGGCACATTAATGATGCTATGTTCGAGGGAAATTTGAAAACAAACGCCCGGAAACCGTGTCTGACTTGTTTGTAATTGTTCTTTTTTTCTGTTTTCTAAACATTCAGTTCCAGAACTTCGCCGTCTCGACAAGCACGTCCTCCTGGTTGAAGTGACAGGGGAGGAGGCCCGCCGGATTGACGCCCAACCAATATCCCGTACCCAACAGGAGATCATGCGCACTCTCCGTCGAATGTTCCCGTTCCGGATCCCTGATCCTTTAGATATGCATGTATCCGGCTGGAACTCCAACCCACTGACCATGGGTTCGCACAGTCTCCGGTCCCCAGCCGTGGAACCCAAGTGCTTCGCTAAGGTCCAATCCCGTCTAGGTAGGCTCCTCTTCGCTGGGGAGTACACCAGTCTACGATTCAGCGGCCATGTCCAGGGGGCTATCGAGAGCGGGAAGAGGGAAGCAGACAAGGCGTATCTCTGCAGCACCGGCGGGACGTGCCCACAGTGGTCGGAGGGGTTCCAGTGTGCGTGTACCGGAACCACGCCCACCCAGCTGCACGGGGCTGCAAGTCTGGGAGCCCAAATAATGACGAAATGGATGATGGGCGTGGCTGTAGTTACATCCATCTTGATTGGCAGTGTACACATTTAAATTACGGGTTATGACCTACTTCTGCTAAACAAAACTTTTCTTGAAGTGAAGCGAAGTTTGACTTGAGCCAGGCTGCTTTAAGATCTATTTGTATGGTCTTTGATGTAGGCCTAACATCGTGTGTTCTAAACAGAACAGCAGCAGTTTCTATTTCAGTTTTATTCTAGAGTGCCCATAAAGTGCAGATTTGTACAATTATTTGTTGTAATATAAAAAACACCGACACTTTGTTTTGTCTTTGCTGTTGTTTTTGTTGTTGTTGGTTTTTTTTTGGTTGTTGTTGTTGTTGTTGTTGTTGTTGTTGTTGTTGTTGTTGTTGTTGTTGTTGTTGTTGTTGTTGTTGTTGTTGTTGTTGTTGTTGTTGTTGTTGTTGTTGTTGTTGTTGTTGTTCGTTTCCCTTTAATCAAATGTACATATATACAATTGCCATGTAAAATAGTTGCCAATAGTGAAGTTAATAAAGCTACCAAAAACATTTTAAAGTCTTTAAAACTTCAATAATACAGCAATATATATACAAACGAAAAAGAAGAAGAAAAAATACCCAGCTGGCCAAGATCGTCAATTTCATTCCTGATTAAACTACAAAGTTGTTTGTTTAAGCCAGGAAAAGCCATTGAAAACTACTGATGTTGGATACCTTTGATCTAAAATATCTGGTTCAATTGAGGCACTACTTTGTTTTTCAGTGTATTGATTATATTATGAAGCCATTCAATATTTAAAAGTCGAAATTTGGGGTGAGTGGGTGAGTCAAAACAATTGCGAAATTTGTTCACATTGACTATTCTGAATAGCCCCTAACTAATGTAAAGAAAAAGATATGTTTATGACTTTAAAACGCAACGTGTTTGTTAGAATTTATTGAAATATAATTCTATTCTATATTTTGTTGACTTTAGCTGTAAAGATTTTTTCAGTTGACTAACCTCGTTGCATTAAAAAAAAATTCCGAAGCCTGACGATGTCTGTTAATATTATACCAAATTGAAATAAAACGCATTCTTGCCAATATTATAAGTTTTCCCGGTAAATGTCAACAAAAATCCATTCATTTTAACACCCGGCTCATTCAATTTCGTTTCAAAATTAATGCTCCGTTGAATCAGCACTCAACAGTCAAAATGAGTAGTTCAATTTCACTAGGCCGCGAGATTCATTCAACTTCGTAAAAGCCAGCATGCAGCAAAGAGCTGGTCAACCATTCAATTTCATCAAGTTTAAATAGGTAGTAGAAATTCAACTTAAGAATGGTCAAAGTGTAGTCTTGAATGCCTACGTATGAAATAGAATGACTGAAATGAATCTGAATGAGAAAAACGAAATCATGTGTGCACGAAAACGAAATTGAATGCATTAATAGCTAAAAAGAAACCCTAGTTTGAGTGTATAGGGGAAATGCGTGAATTTGAGTGCGTGTTAATGAAATTGAATGAATTTTTGCTATAATTGGCTGGGAAAACATATACTAATTTAAAAATGAAATAATAACTTGATTTACATTAATTTAATTGGTGTTGTATTTTGAATGAGCTTCTCAATAAATCGGGGTTTTTTGTATGCTTATTCTCATTTAAAATATTATAATCATCATTAAATAATAATTGGTTATTGATATGAAGCTTATACAGATTTGACAATTCCCTAAGTGCCAACAATATATATATATATATATATATATTATATTGTTTAATACTTTGTTTAGATTAAAATATTACGTTAGGTAAACTGTTCTATCCGGTCTCTTTATTGTATTAATTATATGAGACAAAAAAAGGTGGGAGAATCAAATTGCAAATTAAGAAAAATAACTTTCACAATCTGTGCTATAGATGATCGACTAATACCCGAACAAAAAACATTGAACAACAAAGCTTTCGGAGTGAACCATTAACTAGCTGACCAAAGATAATTCGTGTGTATTATTAATTATTTCACTTCTCAAAAAGTGAAAAAGAAGTCAGGAGACTGTTGAAAACTCCGCGAACATCCTTTCTGGACAGGTTTGTAAAGAGGAGGGCGCCCTAGTATGTGGTCCTTATTGCGAAAACCCAGCCTCCAATTTAAACACTCCTAATGTTATATGTTTCCTTGTGGGTGGGTCCAGTTTTTAGTTAATATCATGTTAAATCTCGCCCATATAGTACATAAATCTCACAAAAAATGTATCCGAAATTGCAATGTTGTCATTCAAAGTTACCTCATTAGACATAATGTGACATTCAAGCTGTTTAAAAAAAAAGCAAAAAAACAACAACAACAAAAACACTGAGTAAAAAAAAAGAGAACACCTTAACTGTAGGCCTATGAAAGTGCGTAAAATGTTTCCATGAACAATCAATATTCGAAATGTCAAGAGGATGTCATTTCAGTGGCGTGACTAAGTGGGCGTAGAGGGCTAGTTCCCCCATGCCCCAATTAATGCCTGTGGTGGTGTACCCCCCCCCCACCCCCTGCCCCGGGTGCCCCCACCCCGCCCCCGGATGCCCACTCCCAATTTCAAATCTCGACACTGTCTATGTTTTTACACTTACGTCAGATTATCTCATAAACATATAGTAAATGGCATATCAAGAGCGCTGAAAGGGGGCTTCTGTGTTGAGAGAAATGCAAACGGAAACTATAGTTTAATTGGCAAGAATGAAGTGTCCTGCAAAAAAGGTGCACCCCCTTGTGTCCCCCTAACATTTTACAAATAGTTTCAGAACTGGATCAATTACAAAAAGAAAAGCCAAGGTCTAGAATGAATCCCAGTCAACAGTGAAAATTGGCTCATTGTATTAAATAGGTGGATTTCCATTGCTTCCGAAACCAATTAAAGTACATTAGTCAGCAACATATTCCAGCCTTCGTTCTCACGATTTAGAAAAATAGGGGAAAGTTTGACCTTCAAAGAAGATGACTGTAGCTCGTATAGTACCGTACTTTTAAACCACTCCCATAACAACGCAACAACAAAGTGTCATCACAGCTCATTTCAAAGAATTGTGGCATCATGAGAAAGTTTTTCCCCGACCCTTTTATAAATCAAGATCGGTGGTCTAACATAACAGAGTATAAAGATGATTAGTTTACAAACTGCCGTTTGATTCAAACTGCGGAATTATTTGAAGAAAGGTGTATTTTAGTTGCAATCTACGTCTTGAGTAATGCCATTTTCGCGAAATTTGTTTTGCTTTGGAATGTCATCGCAATTTATGTCCCCTTGTTAGACAAAATGAACAAGTTCGTATACTTAAAAAAAAATTACAATCAACGTACTAATTGGCCTCCAAGTTGTTTTCGATGAAACTTTGACGTACAGTTGTAAGAATACGGTTGGAATTATTATTATGTTCGAAAATCACCGCACATTCCCTTTAGTTACGCTCTGATGACGTGAGTTTCGTTGACACAGACTCTTTTTTACAAACCACTAATCTGTAAACCCAATTGCCAGTAAGGAAGGGCCCGTAATAATATTAGCCGTTATATAGGCGATAATTAGTTTTTCCTCTGTATAATACCAAGGAATCAAAGAGACAAAAGTATGAGTCACAAATTCATGAAAAGAAAAATCGAAATAGAAACAACCGTTAGAATAATTGATCGTAGTATCATAACAATCATTATATAGTTATTTTGTTTCAAAAATGGATTGCACATGACGTCATTGACCGCCACCTTTGATGACAAACAATGGAAAAGTGCACGCCTGTACGCGCTGAGCACGACCTCGTCCCCATGGTGTGTCGAGCAGTACGAGGTTGACCGCTCTCTCACCCTGGTATTGGATCATTTGCATATCCAAATTTTTTGGATACGTATGCAAACTAGAATAGCCTGGCTGCTTTTCGAAATTCACATCTTCGTCTCGTGGTCCGGTACCAGATTTAATAGCCTGTTTGTACATACATTGGCATTGGTGGCCGCCCGGCTGTTTTGACAAAGGTAAACATTTGGTTTTGGTGTTAAAACAAACGTAACAAGTATAAAAATTGAGACACCGACTTAGGTAGCAGCATGGAGGTAGAGTGCACTTAGTTCTTTATACATGTAGTTAGTCACTGTCGACTGCTGTGAACATGGTGAATACTGAACATGTTTAAGTTAGACTTTTGTACACCAATCGTTGTCCAATCAGGGTCCAAGTAAGGAGTTTCCCGCCAGGGCTTACTATTGTAAACATGGTTGGAAATAAAGTAAACCATGGGGACGAGGTTGCGCTGCGCACGACTCTCATCCATGGCAGCCAATGCAAGGGGTCTGTTGTTGTTTTAAAAAAAATGGAAACTTCTAAAAGGCCCGTAGATGATAAATCAATAATAAAAGCATGAGTTTGTCAACGATCTGAAGTTGGTAAATTACCAATATTAATATACGAACTGTTCTATTGAAAGAGGCCCTTTTCATCAAAAGAATTATACAAGGCAACTTCAATAAGTCAACATAAACATGTACTAGTACATTGTTCCCGGCGACGTTTTCACGGAAATAATAGTAATATTATGTTTATCTTGAAGAAGACGAATGGAGCACTTTCACTTAAACGTGACTTTCAACCACCGCTGTTTATTTATTTATGTTTTCTCTAAAGCATGTTTTCAAAGGATTCCTTATTTTACAATATTGTGCAGTAGTCTACAAATCACCGCGCTCGCGGCTGCCCGGCGGCGAATTTTTTTCCCAAAACCCTTTTTTTATTTACCTTTACCTTATTTACCGATGTAAAACAAAATCATCGAAATCATAACAAATTAAGGTTGTAATAGAAAACCTGTTTAATGGCACTGAACACGTTTGGAAATTGTCAAAGACCAGTGTTCTCACTTGGTGTATCCCAACATATGCATAAAATAACAAGCCTGTGAACATTTGGGCTCAATTGGTCATTGAAGTTGCAAGAAAATGATGAAAGAAAAAACACCCTTGTTGTACAAATTTGTGTGCTTTCAGATAGGAATAAAAACTTCTTGCAAGAAGTTTTTATTATTTTAGTGAGAAATTACCCCTTTCTCAAAAACTACGTTACTTCAGAGGGAGTCGTTTCCTACAATGTTTTATACTATCAACAGCTCTCCGTTGCTTGTCACCAAGTAAATTTTTATGCTAATATTTGTTTTGAGTCATTACCAAACGTGTACGATACCTTAAAGGAAAAAAAATCGCTCCTCGGCGTCTTTTTCTCGTGTTAGCCAATGGTGGTTACAATAACGGCTAACAATAATGGGTTATAAGCTATCGACAACTCCAGCCTTGGGTCTGTACAAGTCACATCATGACGTCGTGATGAATTCACCAATAGATAAGCCCTACTAATCTCCCCCTCATCTTCCCTTAAAAATAGACCACAGAAGGGATGAGTGGACATTCCTACCATACAAAAAGGTACGTTAATTTCTACCAAGTTGATTCACAAAACTCTCAGCAATGGGCTTCAATTTATTCGTGCTTTTTGTTCGCGAATCGATTTGGATTACTGAGTGGTGTAACAAAAACTATTATTATACACAAACCACAAAGAGAGTTCATCTGACTACACAATGCTATTGGGTCAAATGAAACCATCCGCGCTGACTTGTTTATGTGCAGGTCGCAAAGGTTTCAAAGAAATTGGATGATTGGGTTTCCTGATAACTTCTTGCTCCACCTTGATTGTCCGTTATACCTTTGTTCCGCGCGGTACGACAAAAACAAAGTGGAAGGGAGAATAACTTTGCCGACGAATTAAGAAAGTGGAATTTGACTGCCACGAATGGCATCCGGGAGTGGGAATGGCGATTTGTATTGAACAAAAATGTCTTTGAAAATAATGTCTGCAGTGACACTTTGTACAGAAATCTCTTATGAGTTGTGGTGGTTCTGTAAAGAACCGGTGGAGTACCAACTCTGTTAAAGTTCGAGAAGATTTGAATGTGTGCATGGAGGTTTAGTCAATGAGGAATAGGGCATCTATTCTGCAGCGGCACCATGTGAATATTCTCTTTTGAATGTGTGGTTCTTAGTGGAGGAACCAAATACTCAACGTTTCGACCAGTAGGCCTACGCTCTGTGTGTCGTCAGAAGAGAAACTTTATTATGTAGGCACGGAGGAGCAACGGGATTATAACGACTGGATTTTCCTTCCTCCACGGTAAAACTGTGGTAGTAAATTTTGTTCTTTTATTTCAATATGAAACAACAAACATACAAAGACAAAAGCAACAAAATTAGAGTATCGAGCATAACAAGCTAATAGGAGGTATAGGCCTACATCAAGGATGCCAATTGTGTCGCAAGGTGAGCTCGGCAGACTACGCACTCGAAAAACCCTTGATGTGTAGGCCTAACTGATCTAACGACACTGGGAACTATACAACAAACAAACACAGAAGGTAACATTAATTAACTATTAGAAAGTAATCATCGTCGGATTATAGGCTGAGTGAGCGTGACATTAATTGGACATCAACCCTCTGCGCCGCATCACGAATCGACAACATGCATTAGAATAATCATTGGGCGGTTTATAGCTCAGTGGGATGATCAACTGCTCGAGTCAATGGATAGATCATCCTGACATGTATTATACCATGTGATAGTGAACTAATAATGATGAAAGTGTTGTTAAGATAGCGAGATCTGACCTCGTGCTGGGAACACCCTCCTGGAATTGAAGTGACCAATGTAGCCTGGAGTCGCAATTAAGAACAAAACAACAGTCATACATTGTTTATGCCGGCCTATAATGCAAAATAGCGCCATCAAACTATAGTGGGAGGAGTGAGTTCGAACAGTGGGTGAAACCTGCCGTGAACGTTTCACTACTGGTGTTGTGTCAATGCGCCCATTGCAACACGTGAAAGAGTGTCTATACGCATCACACTGGTGCCGCATTACCTTCACCTTGCTTGTGATTTCCATCAATATTGACAGTTGACTAAAAAATACATCACTTCACACGTGTTTTGTTTCGGCCCTGTTTATTATTTGAGTGTCATTTCGTGGTAATTGGTTGCTGTTTGCTTTGGTTACGGGGGCCCTGCTCTAATCTCGACACTAAAGGAAGGTTTGAAAACGCACGTCAGAATTAGCCCATGATGTCATCAATAGACCATGCGTGGTATACTGCAATTGATACATAGAGCACGGATCTGCAGATGTTGGAAAGAAATACCTTCGTTAATTGGCAGTGACTTCAATCGACAGCCCAAGTTTAGTTCGTGAGAATTATGGTGGAGGGAAACTATTCATTGAATTATGAATTTCCTGGACGGGGGTGGATCGCCGTGTGGATGGAGTCGGTGATTAAAAGTGGGTGAACTTGAGGCTTTAAGGGCATTCGAGATTGAGCTGTTCACCGCGGTAGTTCGGACTCATTCTTTGTGAAGAGTTTTCATACGAGATGACAACGGAAAGCGTTAACAGCTCGCTAGCCGATGCTGGTGAAGACTACACTAATATAACCGATGTGTACACTACTACAGCTACGCCACCGATGGACGGGCCGCGGTGCCGTTGGCCGGCACCTACTCCAGACTGGCCGGTGGCATTTGCAGAATGGCAATGGGGTTGGCAAGTGCACATCTACACATTCCCTACGCTGTATCTCTTTCTGACCATCTACATCATCGTGTGGTTTGTAAGCGGCTGCTTCAACGGGGGTTCAAGTGACGAAGGGGGGTATCGTGGAAACAAGAAGACCCCCCGTCTGAACGCCACACTGCATGGGTTAGTCCTCGTGTCATGCAGTTCAAGATGTGTCTTTCTGTTCACTGACCCCTACGGAACTCGCAAACTCCTTCCATGTCCACTGGGACCAGTCCTGTGGTCAATGGGCTGGCCTTTCATCACAGCATCCATCAGTGTACTCCTTCTTGTTCTCCTCGAAACAACGAAGATGTCACTAGCTCCTCCGAAGTTTCAGCGGCCGTCCGTCCTCGCCGGCATCATCGTCCCCTCCCTGTGCTTCGTCCTGGTGGCTGACTTTCTTGTTGCTTACGACAACTCAACAAAATATGCTCTGCTGGTGTGCCAGGTAATGTTTATTATCTGGGGTGCCCTACTGGGCTCGGGATTCCTCTTCGTAGCTTGGAAGATGCGCCACATTGTTGCAAACTCCAAGGGGTGTTACACCAGTGCGGAAGTAGGCGTACGCGAGACGGGTCGCCTGAAACGTCTCAACAGAATCGTTCTATCATGCTCACTCGTCGGACTTGCCCTGACCGTAACCAACCTCTACGCCGTGGTGTCCATCTACATAGCCTCATTCCGTTCTGGGTATACCAGCCCATGGAGGTGGATGATCTTTCAGACGTGCCAACGCCTCCTTGAAGTGTCAATTGTCGTCCTTGTCTTAATGGCTGTCGCTGGAACTGGTAAGTGGAGCAGGAATACGGTGACACCGTCATCGGCTGTCACCAGGGGTCGTTCTGCGTCGGTCTCCAACATCCCAGTTTAGGATACCTCTTCAAAAAAAAACTATATACAAAAACTGTTGTAAACTCGTTCATGTAGGCCCTACTTAAAAACAAAACCGCTGATAACTATTCTGTTGAGAAGTCAAGGTAACTATTTAACTTATTGCACGCGCAATGAAAAGTAAACATTTGAATATTGCATTTGACGGAGCCCCTAAAGGACGGGTACAATGAGAAAAGAATTTGAAACAATAAAAACAAATACAAATAATTAGTTGGTCCCTTGAAATTGTATTTCGTTTCCCTCGAAATAATATTTCGTTCCCACGAAATATTATCCTCGAAATCATTTCGTTTCCTCGAAAGAAATGTTTCGTACTATTTCGTTCCGCTTGAAAACATTATTTCATTTCTTTGAATTATTAAGTTTCGAGGGAACGAAGTTATATTTCCGGGGAACGAAATACATTTCGAGGGACGAAATAGTATCTAAAGAGAAAGATATAAGGGAACGAATATATATATTACTGTTTTTACTTGTATTTGTTTTTCCTTTACCTGTCCATTTAGAGGCTCCGTACATGAAACAGTCGAGGTTTATGGGGTTTTTAAGGGATTATAAAATATGGTGTTATCTTTGATGGGTGTAATTGAGTATGAACCGTACGTGAAACAGATGAAAGAAAATACCATCAAGACTCAACGTCTAGAGTTATGAGGGGGTCTTTTTCTTTTTTACAAAGGATTATAAAACCTGATGTTATCTTTGATTGGTGTAATTGAGTATGAACGTCAAAGCCATATAAATCTGTCTTATCTTTGAGATGGTTGGCACTAGACGAAAGTGGATGTGTTCACTGAGAATGTAAAGAGTAATTTCACAGATGAGACCACTTGAGTAGGCCGCTGTTGCAAGCAGGGCTATAATTGCATGACCTTGCTCACTTCACTGGATTTCCAAGCACTTACGCGGCCCACAAAATCTTGCGCGTTATGGGCAACGCAGTGGCGTAACTAAGGGGGGGGGGGCACGTTTCCCCCAACTGATGTCCGTTCCCCCCCGGTGCCACCCCCCCATTTGAAATCTGGACTTTTGTGATTGGAAATTTCCAGAGTAAAATGTTACATTTTAAACGCTTTGATGAGATAATTTCGATGTTTTTAAAACTATTTTTCCATTTACATGCATAATTTTTTGTTTTTACACTGACCTCACGCCAGATTATCTTATAATTTATTTATTTTTTGGTGGGGGGGGGCGAATATGAAAGAAAATGTACATCGGCGCATTAGCGCCGCCCGTCACGTAGAGATGCAGGAGGGAGTTGGAGGAGAATGTGCCCCCTCTCAGAAGTTCGAAATTTTGTAAAAAAGAATGCCCAATTCAAGCCATCTGGTGCACCATTTTTACGCTATGATATTGGTTATTATATCTGAAAACAACTCAATTACAGCCTTGTATCCATATTATTTCTGCATATTTAATGCTCAGACGGCGTATGCCACCCATTGCGCCCTCTATTTAGATCTTTGTATATTATTTTATGTTATAAATGTCATAATTTAACGATGATAAACATATACTGAACAAACTTTTTGCTTAGTACGTTATTTATTAGTTGCACAGTTACGATGCAGACTTTTTTGATTAGTATTTTTTGCAGACATTTTTATTCTTTATTTCTTATAGTCTTACGGGCAAGGGCTTGTTTTAAAGAAAAAGGCAAACGGAAACTTGGCCAGGAGTGCCCCCCTTGAAAAATGGTGCACCCCCTTGTGCCCCCCTGAAATTTTAACCTAGTTACGCCGCTGGGGCAACGGCCGAGCGGTCAAGCGCACAGGACTCAAGCTCTAGTGTTTCTGATTGGAACTGAGTGTGGGTTCGAGTGCCAGTCTTTACACTTGTACCCTTGAGCATTTATTGCTTCGTCCTTCGGGTTAGACGTAAAGCCGTTGATCCGGGTGACATGGGTGGCTTTGTGCAAAGCGCTTGCCTCTCACCAATGTGGCCCGGCTAAGGCCATAATGTGAGTGAATTGTGCGTTGGTTCTCTCCTTAGCCACGAGGGTTTTTCTCCGGGCCCTCCGGTTTTCCTCCTTCAGGAAAAATCAAACACTTTCGATCTCTGGCTGTGCTCCGTGGTCATATATGGGTTGATGTGGAAGGCTTGCCAGAGGGGCCCCAGCCCGAACACGTAGCCGCGTCCTTCGCAATTCAGCTTCCAAGCTGCAAGTAAGGATGACTAGCCTCCCAAATTATTATTATTAATTAGTAGCATTGCGTAATGCACGTACAATAACTCAGTACACTTGAGAATAGAAGGTTCGCCCTGAGTGTTTCCTGCTATGGTTTGCTGCAGATTGCGCCACAGCACCTTGTAAACCTTTACACGAAGCTATATGTAAATAAATGGGTCTATATTTCGAACATAGCTCAGTGTATTTTGTAGAAAGAAAAAAATAACGAGCAATTTCAGACACCCTTGGGTGATAAAGCGCTATATAAGAACTACATGTTAATATTGTATTATAAATATTATCATTATTATTGCCGGTCTTATTCAGGGACTTTTTGTGCTGGCGAATATGTTTTGATATAAAAGTAATGATTCTTTATTGCCATCGTCAATTCAATAATATTTGTCAGAACACTTCTTTGTATACCTCTGCACTGAAGACGATGTTAATCACATCGTCACATTATTTACAAAACAGCCATGCACAGCGCCTGGACTTCCTGCAGGCACATAATGTAAACACCTCCACGGAAGAAAACATAGATTTTTATGAAGATGGCGTAGACTATTGTTACCAACTTTTGATGTAAAGAAATTGGGACACACAGGAATTGCCCTTGAATTCCCAGTGTAGTCTATAGTAAATAAATTGGGACACATCTAAAAAAGAAATTGCTGTGCGTTTTCTTTACTTTCACGTGGAAATTACGGAAGTAAAACCTCCAATATAAATAATTTATAATCTTGCCTTGGCTGTCACAGGAATTGATAAACATATACTGAACAAACTTTTTGCTTAGTACGTTATTTATTAGTTGCACAGTTACGATGCAGACTTTTTTGATTAGTATTTTTTGCAGACATTTTTATTCTTTATTTCTTATAGTCTTACGGGCAAGGGCTTGTTTTAAAGAAAAAGGCAAACGGAAACTTGGCCAGGAGTGCCCCCCTTGAAAAATGGTGCACCCCCTTGTGCCCCCCTGAAATTTTAACCTAGTTACGCCGCTGGGGCAACGGCCGAGCGGTCAAGCGCACAGGACTCAAGCTCTAGTGTTTCTGATTGGAACTGAGTGTGGGTTCGAGTGCCAGTCTTTACACTTGTACCCTTGAGCATTTATTGCTTCGTCCTTCGGGTTAGACGTAAAGCCGTTGATCCGGGTGACATGGGTGGCTTTGTGCAAAGCGCTTGCCTCTCACCAATGTGGCCCGGCTAAGGCCATAATGTGAGTGAATTGTGCGTTGGTTCTCTCCTTAGCCACGAGGGTTTTTCTCCGGGCCCTCCGGTTTTCCTCCTTCAGGAAAAATCAAACACTTTCGATCTCTGGCTGTGCTCCGTGGTCATATATGGGTTGATGTGGAAGGCTTGCCAGAGGGGCCCCAGCCCGAACACGTAGCCGCGTCCTTCGCAATTCAGCTTCCAAGCTGCAAGTAAGGATGACTAGCCTCCCAAATTATTATTATTAATTAGTAGCATTGCGTAATGCACGTACAATAACTCAGTACACTTGAGAATAGAAGGTTCGCCCTGAGTGTTTCCTGCTATGGTTTGCTGCAGATTGCGCCACAGCACCTTGTAAACCTTTACACGAAGCTATATGTAAATAAATGGGTCTATATTTCGAACATAGCTCAGTGTATTTTGTAGAAAGAAAAAAATAACGAGCAATTTCAGACACCCTTGGGTGTGATAAAGCGCTATATAAGAACTACATGTTAATATTGTATTATAAATATTATCATTATTATTGCCGGTCTTATTCAGGGACTTTTTGTGCTGGCGAATATGTTTTGATATAAAAGTAATGATTCTTTATTGCCATCGTCAATTCAATAATATTTGTCAGAACACTTCTTTGTATACCTCTGCACTGAAGACGATGTTAATCACATCGTCACATTATTTACAAAACAGCCATGCACAGCGCCTGGACTTCCTGCAGGCACATAATGTAAACACCTCCACGGAAGAAAACATAGATTTTTATGAAGATGGCGTAGACTATTGTTACCAACTTTTGATGTAAAGAAATTGGGACACACAGGAATTGCCCTTGAATTCCCAGTGTAGTCTATAGTAAATAAATTGGGACACATCTAAAAAAGAAATTGCTGTGCGTTTTCTTTACTTTCACGTGGAAATTACGGAAGTAAAACCTCCAATATAAATAATTTATAATCTTGCCTTGGCTGTCACAGGAATTGCCCTGGAATTCCCACGATGTAGTCTTTGTAAATAAATAAGGTAACACTGTCTACACGTTGCTTAATCTTAATAAAGCTGTATAGTATAATTTAATGTTATATTATTCTTGGTTTGACATGTTTTTTCTATGATTATAGTAATTGTGGACTCTAGCCTATGACTTAAAAGTTCTTTACCGCAGTGTAAATGCATCTTTAAGCACGCAGACAGCTATGGTAAATGTCATAAATCAGTTCCCGCACCTGTTGGGACCCAACGTAAACAAACTTTAAAGTTTAAGCTCATTATGCATATCCCAGTGCGCATGTTCTGTGCGCAAAGGATTCTGGGTGAAATCCGAGTCCAAGCTACACCGGCAACCATTTGAAGCAATGCGGTACACAACATAAAAAAACATAGCAAAGTTACATGTAAACTACAACATGGCGTCCGTTTTGACAGCTCGACTTATGTTTTTTAACTGTACTCGGTTTCCCAAGATGCAATGCGGTATATTTTTAAGATGGTGCTTGTGCATATGGGCTATTGGTCATCGGAGTAACTAAAACATAGTGAAGAACAAACAACCCATTATATGTTTTCATTGTTTTCAAACATCGCATGATCGAACCTAATGAGCCATTTTGAGATTATGGGGGACACAATGACACTATGAGGTTTGGGTAAATTTGTCTGTATAGGCCTACACCCAAACCAAACAGTGCACTCATATAGTGTTCCACCATATTTCAAAAAGGCTATTTGATTTATTCGTGAAAAAAATGTCAAAAAATAATGGCCTTGTCCGAATTAACGGATTTGGCTGTGGCTATAGGCTGGAAAGACGAAAAGTCCTATTTTTAACGTTGCCGTTACAGCCAACTACCAAAGCCGTAGCCGAATTCGGACGCGGCCATCATTTTCAAGGGGAAGTTTTTCCCATCATGACAGTCTTTATACCATGTAATAATTATGTGAAAATCTGTGTGAACATTGATATTTTCAATATTAAATGCCTTGCACATCCTGTAATTACAGTTCAAATTGATGTAACCGAGGAAGGGTAAAGCATAGTCTGACACTTGTTTGGTAATACGACAATTATTAGTCAATGTTGATACTGCTCAAAGGGGACACGACGACTGCAGCCGATTTCACGAAACGCTAGGATTAATCCTATCTCGAGTTAGGACGAGTATTAACTCGTCCTAACTTACATGTTACAGTGCAAGGCTGGGACTCGTCCTAAGCCCTAAGATTAATCCTAAGTTAGGAAGAGTTTGATGAAATCGACGGCAGGTCAGTCTAATGTATAATCTGGAAAACAAATGTCATAAAATCATCTAAAATATGATGTGCAAATTATTCAAGGTTCCAAGGCTTCAAGGTTTATTTTATTTTCACAGTGTCAAATCTTATAGCAGGTAATAATATATATTAACATGTTTCAATAATAATACAGTTAAAGGCCCTGTACACTATTGGTAAGATCGAAAAACACAAATGTTCACAGATTCACACACAACTTACACGATTTAAAGTAAGTAATGGTAGAAAGGGTTCCTTAAAATATTTCTGCCTAAAATGCTATCGTTTCTGAGAAATGAGTAAAACAATAGTTTTTATCACGCGTGATAATTTGAAAAAAACAGAAAACACATAAGGTCTCTTTTCACTATTTTCTCGTGACCTCGATGACCAATTGAGCTCAAACTTTCACAGGTTTGTTTGTTCGTGCATATTATGTTGAATCACACAAAATGTGGACACTGATTTTGAGCTGTTACCAAAAGTGTACAATACCAGGTTAAGCCAGGTTGATATAAATACACTTTGGGAAACTGCAGGGGAGCTCACCAAGAAGCAAAGCTTATAAGCGTAAGCCCCAAACAGGTTCACGCTTATAAGCTTTGCTTCTTGGCGTCCAGCACTCTGTTATTGGTGTGGCAAATGAAATTAGTGTAAAAATTAACCAACAAAATGTCCTATAAGCACTCTTTATTTATGGGGCCTTTTGGAAACCTCGGCTACAGCTCCGCCATTATGCTACGTCCTGTCTGAAGCCCCATGCCAAAAGCACACAATTTCAACGCTGACGAAACCAAAGCCCTATCGTTTCGAAAAGGCCCAATGACGTTAGGAAAAGCTTGCCCGTACATCCAGTCACTATATATATCCGTCGAAATCAACAGTTTATGTCTCCATACAATTTATATTAATGTTAATAAAGGGTTGACATGAGAACGGCCTCATTGTATTTTTCTATTTTTAGAAGCCACCTGAGAGTCAATAAATAAACCATTATGTGAATGAGCACAAAATGAATTGAAATTAATATTTTTAGCCGTATTGTGTATGAATGTATTACAGGTTTCTGTTTATAAATTTCTCTGCAATATGCATCTATACAAAACAATCGATGTGTTTTCGCTTTCCGGAAAGGGGCTCATTTCGGGCTAGTCTATAAGAAACATTGTTCGCGCTGTTGTTTATAACTTATTGTTCACGTGTTTTCGTCAGTTTGGATGTGCTATACGATGACGTAGGCCTATTTGTTTCTATCCAAACCAAAACTGAGATTATGGCTCGGTGCTTTGTTTCAGTTTTGAGACAGCGTTTATTTTTTACAAAGTAACAGCTATTTCTAGACCCATGTTGTCAAAAAATACCAAACGAGAATACGCATATCAGTCCAACAATTAATTTATAAATTTCTAGAGAGTGAGTTTCACTCGGTGAAAAATAGCGTTTGTTTGTTTGTTTGTTTGTTTGTTGGGGTGTTGGGGTGTTTGTTTGTTTGTTTTGAGAATATAAACTTGAGGAAAAGTGCACACCGGTGCGTCACAGACTTGTTCTGATTCCGAACCGTTTTTAGCTTGCCAAAAGCTATGTTCCGGTTGTTACTGCTTCCGTTCTGGGCATGAAAACCAAGAGGCGTTCCTTGTTGCCATTTTTTTTTGGGGGGGGGCACGCAGTGACACATGGTGTGCCAACTCATTTTTGTTATCTTTGTTTTATTTATTTCGTTTGATTTTGTTTTTAAATTCTACGGCAGGTAGGGCTATAGTTCCCAGATCCAAACGCTCTTTGGGTGACTGCAGTTTCCCCATGCTGGCCCTACTCTCTGGAACAGTCTTCCACTTGCCCTCCGTCAAGCCTCATCAGCTAGTTCTTTCAAACAATTACTCAAAACCTATTTGTTCACACTCTAAATCCAAATTACTGTATTTGTTTAGTTCTCTTCGGGGGGTTTTCAAATTGTTGAGCGCCTTGAGAGTCACTGCGTGACGGATTTCTGCGCTATTATAAGAAGCCACTATTATTATTATTATTATTATTATTATTATAGTGCTCTTTCCATATTCATAATTATTTCCTGCTCACAATACAACGGAAATAATATAGGCTACTCCCTACGTAAAGTTGACTCCTCGCAGATAATCAACTGCTATCTTAAAACCATGCAGGGCGGCAGCCTAGCTGTAGCTGGCCCACGAAATCACTAAATAGTTAATAAATAATAATTTTTTAAAGGGTCTATATACGTTTGGTAATGACTCTGAAAATTAATGGCAATAAAAACCTACTTGGTAAGAAGTACAGCAGCTTTGGATAGTATAAAGCATTTTGAGAAACTGTTAACTTCGAAGTACTGCGGTTATGGGGAAAAAAAATCACTTTTTATCCCAACAAATTTGAATCTGAGAAGTGTTGCTGCAGTAACGTTTCTCAGATTGTGTATTCCAATTGCAGATTATTCTTCGTGCTTTGACATAACCGCTTCGGCAATATCTCAAAAACGCTACCACCTTTTGAAATGAAATTAACATCAACTTAACTTCCAGATGTCCTTTGTCAAGTCTTCATTTTTAAATTTCTTATAGGTTATTGATGTTTTTGTGAGATATTTGGATTTGCATTGACATTTTCAGTTCAACGCAAGACAAGGTCTTCGCAGTTTTTCTGAATGTCAGGCACCGTAAAGGAAATGAAAATGTTAGGATATGTTAGTCAAGCGTGCCACAGGGTGTTTGTATTAAGCACATTAATTTGAAATAAGACACCCAGTACTGGTCTTTTGCAACAATTTCTACGGCCTGACTTTAAATTTCACGCACTATCTACAGACAACATTAGTTCCATATTACAGCCGCGTCTTGAGGAAGAAATCGGTGTTTGCGGAGTAGAGGGCCCGGTGCCACACCGCCTGCGGCCTGGCTCGTTTGTAATCAGTAGGCCTACGCGGTGGAGCTTTTTCTTCACTATGGCAGACGATTATTTACCGAACAAAAGTTGTCTTTAAAGGGTGTTCACAACATCGGTAAGATTGAAAATATTATTTCACTGGTTTGCACATAACGTATGGTATTAAGATGGTCATGGTGGAAAACATCAATTGTAATAGTTTTGCTCGAAATGCAATACTTTTGTGTATATGAGTAAAAGGTGTTGTTCGCTTGCCCTAAAGATAGGTCTGATTTAAGCTATTTGTCTAGATTCGAAAAATTTATAAGCTTTCATTTAAGGTACCCGGTATTTCACGAAAATAAATCCTGCCAATGATACACTAATAGTACAAATTAAAAACTTGACCCTGTTTTCGCCCCAGCTTTTCTCTCCGATTTACGGAGCCCCTAGAGAGACATGTGATGAACAAATAATAACATTGAACACTTAATTTCGTGCACTCGAAAGAAGTTATTTTGTGCGTTCGAAAACATTTCGTGCTCACGAAGTTATTTAGAGCGCACGAAATAACTTATTTCGAGCGCACGAAATGATTTCGTTAAGCCCGCGCACGAAATAACTTATTTCGAGTGCACAGCATGATTTCGAGCGCACAAAATGAAGAAGTTGTATTATCTCTGTGTTAATTATTGTTTTTGGTTTTTTTTCATTTAATGTGCATCTGGGGGCTCCGTACTTCTGTTTCGAGGCGAGAACCACTTATGAAAGGCCGTGAAAAGAAAAGAAAAGAAAAAACTTTCGAGAAAAATTCTGCTTGGGTCGAAACGTCAGGCCATTTTACTATTGCTTGCATTCATACCATCCTTTTGGTTGGTAAGCGGTTTGCAACAGCTAATTATATTTTCTCAAAATCATTCAACCTTACAATCTTAAAAGCCTACCATGAAACCAACCATTAACAAGGTAACTTAATAAACTAAAGTAACTGACTTGGTGAGTGAATGGCAAGTCTTGACGTGGAAATAATAATGTGTCTCCTCAAGGTCCGCGGTAAGACCTTCAGAATGACATTCAGTGACATTGTGTGAGACACAATAAGCCAATCGAAACCAATTCAAAATAAGACAAGTGTGCAGATCTGCAGCCATGTTCAAAGTGAAATTTTTGTCTTTTGCCATTTTAGTATCTCCTCTAGAGAGCGGGGATGAAGGAATACCAAAACTGACAGGCCTATTACTCATCAAAGAGACATTAAATAGTTTTTAAACCTGGTCAAAAGCTTCAGGGATGTGCTGTTGACATTGGATTCCATAGAACCCTTTTAAGCAGAAAATATTGCTTAATTGCATAGAGATAGACGTATTACAAGATCAAAAAAGAACTGAGAGGGGCCAGTTGCTCTGTGACTTGATGCGTCTTTTGACAGCGCGCTCTGCGTAGACTCTAACACAGAATGGATCAACCACAGGACTATAATTAAAATATCCAATATGTTTGGATATTTCAAAGTCACACTTCCAGGGGTTGCAATCGAGCAAGGCATTCTGGGAAAGAAAAACAAAATGGCGCTGCGAGATCGTTCACCACTGGGAACGAGGTTGACATGCGCTGTACTCTCCGGCGGAGAAGTAGCTGTCATGGCGGCGTCCGTGAGCAGAAGTACGAGCGGTGAACGCGTGGATCGTTTTAGAGAATTTTGTGAGAAGAGCAAGATTATCATTCACTAATCAAACAGTGGGACATATGCAGAAGGGTCGACAGAGGTTCAGAAGTGGTTCATTCGTTGCCCATCCAAAGAGACCACGACTCTATACAGCGTGCTGAAATGCCCGTCTACGTCACCCGAAAAGCTGAGCACGCTGGATAGCTGAGACCGTGACACCGGGTCTGTGCTGTACGGTGGTTTTATCTCTGAGCCCACCAACCACAGTTCTCCTATCAGAAGAACAAAATCAGAACAGAGCTGTCTGTACACTAAAACCTCCGAATCCCCATAAAGAGATCAGCATATCCAACAAAGTCTCTTGGCAAGGCTTCAAAGCAGCCTAAGGAAGAGACCAATCACTCCTCGGAAGTGAAGTTAACAACGAGAAGATCCACGAAGCGAAAAGTATAGTTCCAGCCGATTTCCTACACCTCCCCATTAGTAAGCAGGACAGTTATTTTAAGGCCTCCCGAATTCCGAATGATTTACTCCGCGGGAGTAGAATAAATATAGCAAAACAAGTTCTCAAGAACAATCTACACAGCAAAGTAGATAATATACATAAACTGAATACCGTTAACTTTACATTGATACACACAACATACAACATACAACATTATGCAATGCCTCAAAAGCCATGTATATACAAAACTAACTGTGTCACACCTTGCTGAAAATAAACAGCCAGGGAGAAAACTGACGGGGTGTGTGAGGGGCATGTAGATGATTAGGCAGGTAATTGAAGAACACCTTGAGAGGTCACTCATCGATTCTAGATTTATAAGGGTATACCGATTACGGGAATGTTACACCATGGAGGAAGGCAACACCCTGACAAGTCAAAAGGAATTCGATGTGGTGTTGGTCGTTTTTTCTGAAACCCGTGGTTCGTGTGAGGAGATGGGTTGGGTTCCACACGCTGCACACCTGCAGTCAGTTGGTAACTTGGTTTACCGGATACTCTTCTTATGGACAAACTGTGACTGGATGGATACTCTGGGTTCAAATATTCATCTTGTCAGTATTACCATAGTGATTTGTAGTGTGGCATCCCACTTTACCTATATAGCAGTTAATATTGATTCGTACTTAAAGGGATTGTATACGATTGGTATTGGAACCCACCGTTTGTTTCAATCCTACATAGTTGTAGATAATACCATAAAACTAACGTGTGAAAATTTCATTTCAAAAATTGGTAGCGTTTTTGAGATATTGCCGCAATATCTGGAGCGGTTATGTGCACGCAGGAAGAACAATCTGCAATTGGACTACAAAATCTGAGGAACGTTACTGTCTTATTGAAAATTGTTGCAATTCAGCATGTGGCTGCTTATAACAAGTTTGTCAATAAACCATGCTATATATTCTCAGATTCGATTTTGGGGGATAAAATGTGATATCTTTGTCCATAACTGCAGTACTTCTTAGTGAAAAGTATTTCAAAATGCATTATACTATCCAAAGCTGCTGCAGGTACTTTTTTCCCCATTAATTTTCAGAGTCAATACCAAACGTATACAGACCCTTAAAGAGCAATCTAGGCTATGATAGCTTTTTGAAATCGAGCCCTTGGCTGGATCGTAGGGATTGTATACGTTTGGTAATTGGAACCCACTGTTTGTTTCAATCCTATAGTTGAAGATATATACCATTAAACTAACCTGGGCAATTTAATTTCAAAATGTGGTAGCGTGTTTGCCATAAATCAGAGCACAACCAACAGACTGAAATCTAAACCGAGAGTTTGACGTTGGATACTTATTAGTCAACACAGTCAAAAGTGTATACACAGAAATGAAAGATTCGGTTCTTGTCTTTCGAATCCCAGTAAACCGGGTCAAACAATCATTGATAAAGGGATTGTATACGTTTGGTAATTGGAACCCACCGTTTGTTTCAATCATAGTTGTAGATAATACCATAAGACTAACCTGTGCAATAAATTGTTAAGCTTTATTGTCTGTTTAAAGCCGCGCTATAAAATTGGGCCCTGGTTATAAAGTGTACATCAACCTCCAGAGAAAATATAAGTCGGAAAAGACGCATCAGCTTTCTTGGATAAGCCGGTTTTCAACACATTTACACATTTTCTATCATTAATAATGCGAGACATGTATATAGCGCATAAGGCAGGAGCCTCTACGCAACACAAAACATAAACAAATTAAATGAAACATACCGTAAAACAAGCATAGACCCAACTGAGTCTGATAGCAACCTCGATTACCATTCTCCCGCAAATAATTCATATGAATTAGAAAACACTTAAGGATGGGTCGATTTCACAAAAGTCTTCCTAACTTAGGACTAGCCCTAGGCAATGCTAAGAGATAGGACTAGTATTAAGTTAAGACCAGTTACTGGTCCTAACTTCAGATAAGACTAGTCGTATCTCTTTGTGAAATCGACCCCTGATTGCTTTACTATGACAATCCAACAACGGATAAACGCCCTGTCACTCCTATCCACAAACATACCCACGGCTGTGTCTTTCCTTCCCATACCTCTATTGCAACCTCACATCTTCCTAAGATGTTTAAAGAGATTTACCACATTCCCTGAATCAACCCACATGCAACTGATAGCGAAGCGAACATGACTTCCGAAAGCAAGCTATAGCTACTCAAATCTCGAAACCCCCGTTCATTACCGACCCACATGGTCAAAAAAAGGTCATATTTCGGTTGTTCTATTTCCCCACCACTTCCCCGTTAAATTAACACAAGTGGAAATAGGCCAGCACAGTTACCGCACTTGAATCTGTATTATCACAAATACAGTTTTCATTTTCACGAAAAGTCAACAGATACAGCGTCACTGGATGGGATAGCACCAACATTTATTATCCGTTACAATACAAATTAAAACAAAGGACTCTCTTACAGGGTGTGCCCTTAACTTTTTTAGTGACTGGCCAGCAGGACCAGTTAGCTTGTCATTTAAAAGTCCCTTGAAAATCTGAAGAGAGTCAGCTTGGCGAATATGAAGAGGTAAGTCGTTCCATATTGAAGGTGCACTAAAGTAGAAGGCTCTTTGACCATAGAATTTAGTGGGAAAAGTAGTCTGGACCAGTAGAGTGGGGATTGGCAAGCAGAACGAAGATGACGCACATGAATATATTTATGGAGAATTTCAGATATATCTCGAGATAGGCCACGAAGAGCTTTGAAAGTGAGGAGATTTAACTTATATGCGATACGCACTTTGATTTGGAGCCAGTGGAGTTCTTGTAAGATAGGTGTTATAATATGTTGAGAATGAGGTGTGAGTGAGACGAGGCGAGCAGCGTCGTTTTGAACTCGTTGAATTTTAGAAAGTTCTCTATCTGAAAGTCCAGTTAGAAGAGAATTGCATGAGTCTAGTCTAGAAGTGACAAAGGCATTTACAAGTAGAAGAGTGGAATCATCATTGACCAGTTGTTTACCAGTAACCACATTTGTAAACTTACTATAGCAGAAAAACATAGGATAAGCACATTTAATTTGTATTTTCAAAAAGCACGTGTGCGGGTTCACAATGGATTTAATTTGCATTGTTGCGTCACTTTATCTGCTTACAAGAACTGCCGGCAAGCTAGCGTGCCCTTTTGCTTTTACGTACGGTTAGCAGTGGTTATTAGAGTGTGCCGAGGGTCGCTCCGTAAGCATTAAAGGGACACGTTGCCTTGGATCGGGCGAGTTGGTCTATAAAAAGCATTTGCAACCGTTTGTTATAATATAAAATGCATATGGTTAGAAAGATGTTTTAAAAGTATAATACAATGATTCACACAAATGTCTCGAAATTGCGTGGTTTTCCTTTTACATCGTGAACAAACACGGTCGGCCATTTTGTGGAGTCAAATTTTTGACTCCACAAAATGGCCGACCGTGTTAGTTCGCAAAGTAAAAGGAAAACCACGCAATTTCGAGGCATATTTGTCTGGATCATTGTATTCTACTTTTATAACGTCTTTCTAACCATATGCATTTTATAACAAACGGTTACAATGCTTTTTATAGACCAACTCGCCCGATCCAAGGCAACGTGTCCCTTTAAGAAGCCCATATGGGAGTTGCCTTGAGCTAGTTTTTCTTTGTTGATTCTTTTTCATACTAGAGTTTATTAATTGGACTTGGCTTTGACAACGACTAAGGTCATCTCAGAGTTAATTTAATTAATAGGATGGGAGCATTTACAACATCTATCTATAATAACATTCTCTTATTTACATGCAATTCAATTTATGAGTTTAATTACTAAAAAATGAAGGGAAAAAAAAACGAGTACAAGAAATCCTGAGACTGGACAACAACGTGACTCTGCAAGGGAAATGTATTGCGTATTCCCCAACCTTCAATATAATGTTATACCAATTGACAATTTTCTCCGATGGGCTTTGCCCCTTTGTCTGTTTATAAGGCAATCCCAAAATGAATCAATTTCTGTTGAAGCGTGCTTCTGTCTCCTTCCATTCAGCCGCAGATCACCAGGGATCTCTTCGTATTTAGAGAGATTAAACAGACCGTATTAACTAGCCGTTTATAAGACGCCAACCAAGAGGCAATTCCAAGACGAAGAAGTGCCTCTCAAAGCCAGCCCAACAGGGAATTGTTTCACATGCGATTTCGTTTTGTGTATTTATAAAAACAAAATAAAACGTCTCGAACCGCGATTAGAAATAATGTCTTGGTCAACATCACCGTGTATTCAGCCGTAAAATATAGGCTAGATGTCAGCGATAAAGCTGAGTTTGAAATTCTTCTGCGGCCGCAATCATAAAAATGTCCTCAAAAGTTTATCTGTCTTGGGGGAAAAACAACCCCCAATTAATACATTGAATAAATAAATAAATAAATAATTTAAACATATAAACACATAAATACATAAATACATAAAAGCATAAATACATAAATACATAAATACAAATAATAATAATAATAAATAAATACGAAATTACAAAATAAGAAAATACAAAAAAACAAAAACCGAATAAAAACAATAAAATGAATAAAATAAATAGGCCTACGATACAAAGAGAAAGAAGTTTAAAAACAATAATACAAATAATAATAATAAAATAAATAAATAAATAAATAGAAAAAAAAAAGATTTTGAAAATAAAGTAAGATAAATAAATAAATAAAAATGAAGAAGAAAGAAAGAAAACACGGGTTGACACACTTCTAAATGAATTTGTGTTTTATTATTATACAAAGATAATTTACAATATTTACATTAATATATACAGCATTTTTTTTCTTCGAACTCAACATAAAACTTTAAGAACAGAACTCTAAACCCATGGGATTGTAGGTATTTTTTTATATGGTGATTTCTGGCTACTTGGAAAGATGGACATCTATTCGTCAGGCAGATAGAGGAAACATTTGGGGGGAATTGTGCCTTTAATGATACAAGCATGAAACTTGACAAACAGTCACAATCTCGTGGGGGAATATTTGGCTAAAGGGCCATCGCAAATTTGAATTAAAACAAAAATATAGGTAGAATAACAATCGATTTTCAAACTTTTCAAAATGGCTGCCATTGCTTGTTATACTACCTATATTTTTTCCAAAGGACAATTCTACGATGGCCCTTTTTAGTCAAATATCTTTCTCAAAAAATATTCTGACTATGTGATGTTTGTATCATCAATGCACAATCCCATCTCCTACCTGCCCGTACTACATGCAAGTTCCATTGAAAAGGAACTCACCTTTATTAAGAAAACAGCTTCTAATATAGATACATATCTCGTAAGTTTGTGTACACTTTACGATGCTAAATTAAAACTCGTTGGTTACACCTTTCAGATAACTTCACATACTCTTAAATGTCATGCATAGACTCGTTTCCAAAGCTTTTATGCTGCATTAGGTTTATTCATGAATGTTACATTCTCAACGTTTAAAACATACTATCGCAATCAGAAAGTCGAGGCAGTTAACGCTCCATCGAGCTGATCAAGATGAGTTTAGCCACTTCAACTCAGATAAGAGACACGCTCTTCCTCTTTCTTACAACTTCCAGGAGTGGAACGATGGTTATCATTTAAATGTTACGGAGCACACCTGTTTCTTGTGAAGTGCTGATGGTTAGGAAACGGTCTAGAGAAGCCATTATACGATGGAAACACTTTCGCACCATTGGGGAATTATACAGACACTCACTTAGGAAATTGTGGCTCAAGAAACTGAGAACTGAGAACACTTTGACAAAAGACGGTTACGTTGAAAGATAGGTAAACCCAATCTATTTAAATCAATGCGTACAACCTGTGAAAATTCAACACTTGTCTCCATATTATGCATCGCTGTTTCAAACTCAACATTAAAGCAAGTGTACAACCTTGGTAATTGTCAAAGACATGAAATAACAAACCTGTGAAAGTTCAAGCTAAATCGGTCTACGGAGTCATGAGACAACAGTGAAAAACCCCATTATATGTTTTCACTGTTTTCACTGTTTTCAAACATCGGATTTTATTACCAGTGATAAAGACTAATTGTTTTACTCATTTCCTAAAAACTCTAGAATTTCAAGCAAAACTATATTAAAGGCACTGTACATGTTTGGTAATTACTCAAAATATATATTAGCATAAAAACTGACTTGGTAACGAGCAACGGAGAGCTGTTGATGGTATAAAACATTGTGAGAAACGACTCCCTCTAAAGTAACGTATAGTTTTTGAGAAAGAGGTAATTTCTCAATAAAATAATAAAATACTTCTTGTAAGAAGCCTTTTATTCCTATCTGAAAGCACACAAATTTGTTCAACGAGGGTGTTTTTTCTTTCATCATTTTCTTGCAACTTCGATGACAAATTGAGCCCAAATTTTCACAGGCTTGTTCTTTTATGCATACGTTGGGATGCACCAAGTGAGAACACATGGTCTTTGACAATTACCAAACGTGTTCAGTGCCTTTAAGGGAAGTTTTCCACCAGGACCATCTTTATACCATGTAGATTATATGCAAATCTGTGAACATTTATATTTTCAACCTTACCAATGTTGTACACACCCTTTAAGCGCAGAGTGAAAGGTAATACCGGTACTATAACAACTCTCCACTTCAAGAGTAATTCATCAAAAATCTTTGGGTAATTTTGCCTCCAAGATTTCTCAGCAACCTCGGAAACGTACGTGAACCGAATATGCAATTTGAAAGGGAAACACCTAACTGTTTTGGGATGAATCAAAAAATTCACATTCTCTAAGTTTTAGTTAAAAACAAAAAGTAAAATAAAAAACACCACACAACAAACCTGTGAACATTTGATCAAACTCGGTGGGTATGTTTGAATAAAATCCACGGAAAACGGGTTTTGCTTGGCCGCGGATCATTTCGTGCACTCTAATCTTGGACAACCGAAATATGGAACAGTGATGTGTGTGGGTCATCAAATGCTATTGACATTATTTCAGATATCATTTGTCAGTACTCAATTTTGGTTTTTATACAATTACTTCGTCTTTCAGAAAATTCAAAAGAGCTTTTATGTATAGGCCTAGTTGGGGGCTTGATATCAGGACAGATTAACTGTTATTAAAAATAATTGGTTTTTTTTATTCATGTTGTTTGTTAATGTTGATGTTCTCACTTTATCCTTGGTGGCTATTGTTACTCGTTTGATTGCCATATCATTTAAAGGTATTATACAGGATTGGTAAGGATAACGAAATCATTGTTAAAGTTGAGTCTGAAAGCTTACTGATTATGAAGTTCATAAGCGAACATTTTTTTTTGCTGTGAAATGTTTCGCTCTGAAATGAAGTCATAATCGAGAAAACTGTATCTGCAAACCTATAAAAAAAAATGCAACAGCTGATTTCCGTTGTTACAACCACAATTGCGGGCAAGGTGGTTACATGCTGAAAATTGTGCATGGTTTTTCACTATTTTTCTCCTGACTCACACAACGGATTAAAGGCACTGGTCACGTTTGGTAATTACTCAACATATAAATTAGCATAAAAACTTACTTGGTAACGAGCAACGGAGAGCTGTTGATAGTATAAAACATTGTGAGAAACGACTCCCTCTGAAGTAACGTAGTTTTTGAGAAAGAGGTAATTTCTCACTAAAATATTTGAATCTGAAAAAGACTTCAGGCCTGAAGCCTTTTTGAGGCATCTGAGAGCACACAAATTTGTTTTTTCTTTCACTATTTTCTTGCAAATTATATGACCAATTGAGCCCAAATGTTCACAGGTTTGTTATTTTATGCATATGTTGGGATACACCAAGTGAGGATACTGGTTTTTGACAATTACCAAACGTGTCCAGTGCCTTCAAGCCCAAATTTTCACAGGTTTGATATTTCATGTATAAAGTTGATCAAACAAAACATGAACACTGTCTGCGAGTATTTTCGTCAGCCACTACCAATCCTGTATACCTTCAAGTGTCTTTTTTTCCTGGGACCCCCTTAAATCTAAATTTTCTTTATAGTAGTTACAGGATTACAGCAGGTTCTTGCTGACCGACTTTCCGATGGTTATCAATTTTCAATTAACCTACTGCGGAAGTGTCCACAAAATTTTCCACTTAGGAAAAAAAAAACCTTTTAACAATCAAGTCACCTACTTCATGTCAGAATAAAAATGTGATTGCAACCTTCTTCCCTATCTGGTGTGACAACAACAAAACAACATGATCTAATTAGACGGGAACTAGCTTAGTCGATGTTGGAGGTCTGCCCTGCACTACATTTTCTTAAAAGTAAGAAAATAATGGGTCGGTTTTTTCTGAAGTTCATAACATTGCTTTTTATTAATGTTACTGCCAAGGGCATTTCACCTCGCCAAATGCAATTTTTAATACAATTTTATTTGAAGACATAAAAATGAAGGAGTCAATTATGATCTATTAATACTTTTCAGAAATTCCTGCAAAACCAGTTCGTAGGGTTTGCAATAATGGGATAAAATTTGTGATAACTTACTTAATTAACATAAAGCTCGATGTATATGTTTAAAACAAAAAATATTTCCTAGCTTGAGGTTGCAGCGGTTGATGTACCAGCTGCCTCGGCTCTCTTGATCTCTGTTGTAATCTGCGTCAAGTCCATGATGAACATCTGAATCTGTCAAGAAATGCAGAGAGGACAAATATATTTAGACACTTTAACAGATGTAATGATTGCAATTGGGATAAAGAACAGTAAGCAGGAGTTGGTTTTCCCTATATACATTGATTTAAAGGTATCTTACACGTTTGGTAATGACTCAAAACAAATACTAGCATAAAACATACTCGGTAACAAGCAACGGAGAGATGTTGATAGTATAAAACATTGTAGGAAACAACTCCCTCTGAAGTAACGTAGTTTTTGAGAAAGAGGTAATTTCTCACTAAAATTATAAAAACTTCTTGCAAGAAATTTTTATTCCTATCTGAAAGCACACAAATTTGTACAACAAGGGTGTTTTTTCTTTCATCATTTTCTTGCAACTTCGATGACCAATTGAGCCCAAATTTTCACAGGCTTGTTATTTTATGCATATGTTGGGATACACCAAGTGAGAACACTGGTCTTTGACAATTTCCAAACATGTACAGTGCCTTTAATAACGACTGCTTAACCGGTGCATTCTGCACCATGTGAGGGCAACAAGTGACATAAAGACTTTTTAACATCAACATTTGCAGGTCGAACAAGCATGATATTTGGTCCTTCGAAAAAAGTAGGACATTTTTATCCAGTACAAGGACTGACCTACATGTACACATGGTGTAGGCTTCAATGGACATTTCAGTATATTTAATCATAATTTGTCTGATTTTTGCATTTATACCATAGGTCATTTACATGTAGTTGGTAAGCAGTTTTGTTCGTTCGATTTTGTTTTAAAGACTTTTTAAATCTACTTTCTCTGTTATTTTGTTTATTTGTCTGACATACAGACTAATGGTACGACAGGTAGGTGATGGGACTGTGCCTTTGGTGATCAAGCATGGAATTTGGCACGCAGTCAGAGTATGTCATGAGAAAGATATTTGGCTATAGGGCCATCGCAGATTTGTCATTTGAAAAAGTATAAGAATGCAATGACATGCATTTTGAAAATTTCTTGTTATTCTACCTACTTTGTTCAAAATTCAAATCTGCGATGGCCCTATATAGCCAAATATCTTTCCCGTGACATACACTGACTGTGTGACAAACTCCATGCTTGTATCATCAAAGGCACAATTCCCCACCAATATCTGCCCCCCCCCCTGGATCTGTTAATTAAGAAAACAAATCGGAACCTTTGGTATAGTGCTTCTACAGAGATGCCATTGTTGCACAAACTAAAACAATGGGAAACAATGGTAACCATCAAGAGAGTCATTGTTTGACCGCGAAGCGAAATATATAAAGGGGAGAAAGGTTGACATCAAGAGATCATGATGTACCACAAAATAAGCTGCATCGGGGATTGTGTGTGCTAGGGCTACCGGTAGCAACAGGGCCCAATTTCATAGAGCTGCTAAGCACAACAATTTGCTTAGCATGAAATTTCTTCCTTGAAAAAAACAGGATTACCAACCAAATTTCCACGTGATTTTCAGGATAAGCAAACAACAGCTGAATACTAGTAACAAGCAATATGCAAACACATGGAAATTTGGTTGGTAATCCTGTTTTTATCAAGGAAGAAATTTCATGCTAAGCAAATTGTTGTGCTTAGCAGCTCTATGAAATTGGGCCCAGGCTCGAGGTCAAAAGAAGGTTGCTCATTGGCCCATCCTGCGCGCTGCGCGTACATAGCTGTGTGTTTTCCATTGATTCATCATCGCTTTATACTTCTACAATATACTTTATGCATTGACGTCATCCAGCTGCCATCTTAGAGGTAAACTGATGATGAAACAATGGAAACGCGCAGATTTGTACGCGCAGCGTACAGGATTGGCCAATGAACAACCTCATTTTGACCTCTAGGCGAGGGCGCCCTACTAAAATGGCGTCATGTGCATAAGGTCTACGGCAATGAGATGACGTCAAGGCATAATAAGGTCCACTCATTGATCTCTATTATATTGACTAATATAATAGAGATCAATGGGTCCACTGCACTACGTGCTCTTTTCCCGCCACCATATTTATCAATTTATTGCTATCAATGCGAGGACTTTCCTTTGTCCCTCTAACTTAACACTCTCCATAGACTAAGCGCATGAAAAAATGTCAGGACACAAACATACAAGGGATTCCAATGTGAGGACAGCATTGTTCCTTTTGTGATCCTTCGTTCTACTGTCCCCTCTTTTCTGATAATACCATGACAACCCTATTGAAATGCTTGCCCCCCACCCCTAATTCCCACCCCTCCAAGCCCAACATTGAGTGAATAACTTAGTTCTCAAAAAAAGAAAAGAAGAAAACAATGAGAGATGTGGCATGATATTTGGTCCTTGGGAAAGAAATAGGAATATTTTATCGATTACAAGGGCTGACCTACATTTGAACGCTGTCTCCCATCAGGTTTGACTTTTCTCAAGATTTTAATGGAAGAAGTAATACAATTTGCCCTGTATGTTGAATGCATGTATACAGGCCTACTCTATCACTTTGCAATTAGAAGTCTAGTTGTGATCTTCTTTGTCCGCATTCTGTGGCCCACTTTAAATGCTTTCTGTACTAACATAATTCTTCTTCTTTTTACAGGATGGAAAATGAACAACCCTGGAAATTTGATACGTTCACTCTTTGTTTGAAGAAGAAGCTCCCTTGATAGACAGTGATGTTGCATTTTAGCGGTGTACAGACTCTCTACATCATTTCAAATAGGAATTTGGAGGTTTAATCATGTATAACACAAGGGTTGAGTACATGTGTATGTTCATTTCTGTAATGGCAGTTTAAAGGCGTCGTACGCGTTTGGTAATTACTCAAAATATAGATTAGCATAAAAAACTGACTTGGTAACGAGCAACAGAGAGCTGTTGATAGTATAAAACATTGTGAGAAACGACTCCCTCTGAAGTAACGTAGTTTTTGAGAAAGAGGTAATTTCTCACTAAAATAATAAAAAACTTCTTGCAAGAAGCCTTTTATTCCTATCTGAAAGCAAACAAATTTGTACAACAAGGGTGTTTTTTCTTTCATCCTTTTCTTGCAACTTCGATGACCAATTGAGCCCAAATTTTCACAGGCTTGTTATTTTATGCATATGTTGGGATACACCAAATGAGAACACTGGTCTTTGACAATTACCAAACATGTACGATGCCTTTAACAACCTTTACAGAATCTGAATGGGGGCTCAACGAAAAATCCAGAATCTTTTTTAAAACAAACAAGGCCTGTTTTCAGTCTCAATGCTCCTAAACTTAAATGAGGGTCATACTTTGGTAATGACCCCATATTTTGTTAAAATCTCCTTGTTATAAAGATGGTAATGGTGGTAAGCATCCTGCAAAATGACTTTGACTGAAATACCCCGTTGATTAAGAAATCAATAAAAGTATGTCAAAAAAGTTGAATCTCTTATTTTTGTGGTGTCCATTTGTGAACGCTGCGGCTGGTTGGAATTCCATCCTATTATAATATGCCTGTGTGTTTTTGTCTGTCACATGACTTAGGAAAGTACTGAGTATACAGTGTTTAACACACATCGGTGTACGGGTAAAACACAAATAATATTCTTTATCCCCAATGCAATATATATTACAAACATTCTTGTGGACTAGAGAGCATAATGTAAACACAATCAAACACGTTGGCGTGACGTAGCCGAGCGGTTAAGATCACCGGACTCCAGCTCTGGTGTTTCTGATCAAACAGAGTGTGGGTTCGAGTCCCGGTCGTGGCATTTGTGTCCTTGAGCAAGATACTTTACCATAACTGCTTTGTCCGTCGGATGGAACATTAAGCAGTAGGTCCCATGTACTAGCATTGGTAGTTCACGTAAAAACACCAGAACACTTGTCGTGGAGGAGTAGAGGTTAACCCCGGTGTTTCTGGTTCACATAGCAAGCACCCTTGTTTACAGGTTTCCTCTGGCTTGTGAGCTAAAGTGATTAAGTTCAATTATGAGGCATCTTTGGTTTCATTATACGAGAAAAAAATAATAAACAATGAATTTGACTCAGCAAAATGACTGAATTTGAGTATAGATGACTTTGATGTGGTGTTTCATTTTACCATGATTTTAACGACTGGGGTTAAAATTTCCTATACTTAAAGGTATCTTACACGTTTGGTAATGACTAAAAACAAATATTAGCATAAAAACTTACTTGGTAACAAGCAACGGAGAGCTGTTGATAGTATAAAACATTGTAGGAAACGACTCCCTCTGAAGTAACGTAGTTTTTGAGAAAGAGGTAATTTCTCACTAAAATAATAAAAACTGCTTGCAAGAAATTGTTATTCCTACCTGAAAGCACACAAATTTGTACAACAAGGGTGTTTTTTCTTTCATCATTTTCTTGCAACTTCGATGACCAATTGAGCCCAAATGTTCACAGGTTTGTTATTTTATGCATATGTTGGGATACACCAAGTGATAACACTGGTCTTTGACAATTTCCAAACGTGTTCAGTGCCTTTAAAACAAATATTTGGGTGGTGTCATACCCCCTAAAGCCACTGGCTCCCCTGTTTCTAATGGGAATTTGAGGCCAGGGTACTTCCAGAAAGCAATTGTTTATCACACTTTATTATATTAAAGCTGCAGTCCTTAGCAGGAATTATAATTAAATTTCCCTGTACACAGAGTATACAGCATCAACACTATAAGAAAAATTAAATTTTCAGCAGGTACCAAATTTTGCCAAATTAAATTTGCACTCTCCAAACATTCTTTGTATTTTAGTCATCCCTTTCAGTAATTTTCGGGAAGGAAGCGAATATCTGTAAACCAATCTATCGGATAACAACAGGCAGGTGGACAGAATTGAATTGTGACATAAAAGAACCGCTGGAGCCCAAACAGAACAATTGTGAGAAGAGGGGAAGCGAAAAAAGACCGAGTGCTAGAATTGGGTGAAGACAAGTTACGATAGTGGTTATAACTTAATAAAGACATCCAATGCACAAACAGGAAGCTAAGTGAAATTTAATGAGAAATTATGCAAAATAAAAAGTTACTCCACCAGGGGTATAACTCAATTCTTTGGCAAAATTCGCACAGCGACCATTTGTTGACAACTGGCTGATGTTGCCTGGTACTTGCTATATCAAAACTTGACCCCAATTGTCTTTTCAAGCAATGAATAAAAATTGTTTAAATATTCAAAGGTTGTTTTAATATGTTATGACATCATCGATGTCGTCATTGTCTCGCAAACCTCTAACGGTTTCATCTTTCACTCAGGTCTAAAGTACAGGGGTCGATTTCACAAAGCTCTTCTTTTATGACTTGTCCTAGGCAATGCTAAGAGATAGGACTAGTCTTATACGTTAGGACCAGTACTTCAGCCTCGTCCTATCTCTTAGCATTGCCTAGGACTAGTCCTAAGTTAGAAAGAGTTTTGTGAAATCGACCCCAGGATAAGTTAAGTCTGAACTCTTTTTGGATCATGAGATATGACGGGTTTTTAAAGATTTTAACTTCCAATTTTCGACTGGAAGTAAAGGTCAAATGGGGTAGAAATGTTAAAGGGCTTTCAGATGGTATAATGATTATTAATAAACCACATTTGGTTAATAAGATACCATTTTTAAATTATGAAATTTCAACTTCCGGTTCAAACAGGATGTAAAGGTCACATCTGTCAAGCTTTGTGTTAAAGATTTGTACAGAAGCATCAAGAGCATTCATTTGGTGTAAAGATCTTGTATCGTATATTCCAGATAGGAAGTTTTGAAATATTAAGCGTTAAGTTTAAACGTTAATGTTATGACGTCATCGATGCCGTCATCATCCACAAAATGTTGCGGTTTCATCTGTACTAAGTACATGAGTTTCAAGTCTGTTATTGTAAAACCTTTACTTTTTGCGAAAATTGCAAGAGAAGGTTCTGGGATAAGAAGACACAGACAAAACAGTAGGCCTACATCAACAATAGGTTTTCGGCTGTTGGCCAAACACCTAAAAATCGAATATGACCGCAATAACAACAGTTGACCGTATTTCACACTGTTGACGTTTTCTCTGGCACACCGCAGCAAAAATATTAATAAAGTATTTTTTTGTGTAAAATTTAGTATCGGGAAGTTTGAAGTTTGTTATGACAGAACACAATTTCGCTCCTCAGATTGTAAAGGCAATATTGCCAAGCCAGTCACATCAAGGTTATGTATCAGTATACTGCAAGTTTGTGTTTCATTTAAAGGAACGTTACAGAACTGGTAATTAAAATTTTCTTTAAGATCACAGATTTACATAAAACTTACACGGTCTAATGATGATGATAGTAGAAAACATCCCTAGAAATATTGCTGTCTGAAATGCCATATTTGATGAGAAATAAATAAAACTAATTTCCGATTGGAGTTTATCGCTCATGAGCGTTTTATTCATGCATTGTATAACACATGTTATTGTGTAATCGGTTTTTCACTATTTTCTCGTGACCCAGATGGCCGATCGATCTCAAACTTCTACAGGTTTGTCAGTTTATGTATATGGTGGGTTATATAAAGTGCTTAACTGTTTTGTTAGCAAAAACCAATTCTGTAATGTTCCTTTAAAGGGATAAAAATCATTGGTATGGGGACAAGTAAATTCATCCACACCATATCATTTGTTAGAAACACACTCTGAACCAAACTGTGAACAATTCAGCAAACTGGGTGGTCATCACGTCCTATAGTGAAATACAACAAGTTAATTCTTTTATGTTTCGTAAGTGATTTTGTCAGAGATTTTGTTCAGGTTCTTATCGGGCTTACTTCATTGATTTAAATGTTCTTTAATTTAGTATTATTTTCTCAACTTTAAGAGTATTCAAAATCCATTTAATATTTCTCTGCAGGAGTGAACTTGATATGAACTTGATAATCATAGGCTTTCAGGATGACTCAATCAAAGTTTTTTTCATTTTTAATTTATTGACGTATTCCTGTAATTATTTACTTACAATCATGTACTCTATCTTAGCATACATCAACTATCCGCATGGCTTTTTCTACCAAAGGCTGAGCCTGCAATAGACTGGGACTGACATGTTTTAATGCCCCTCTCTTTCTGTATTTCCCATGCGTTCATGGCCGATTTTCATAAAACTTTCCACAATTATTCAACATTTTACCACAATGTATACATGACGCAGTAAAAACAATTCAAAAAGTGCAATTATTGTTTTCAATTTGCCCATTTTTTGTGGAGAATATAATTGTTTCCATATTTCCCATGGTCCTTAATCAAAATGCTTCTAAAATTTACTCAAAGTTTGTGTTGACACAAAAAAGCATTCCTACAAAGCTACAATCTGATTTTTTTTTCTGTTGAGGGAATAATTTTGCCAATACGTATAGCTGTCAGTGTCACCAAATTTCAAACCAGAAACCAAATTTCAAAAACGGCTGCCAACTTTGTAGTATTTTCAGTTGCCATGAACGAATGTGGTGCATGTAACAAAAAATAATTATTTCCAATGCCTTGAAAATTGCCCAAAATAGACTCAGTTGATGTTTCATTACCAAACCATGGCAACAATTAATTAAGCATGGTTTTCATTAATAGTGCCATGAAGGTTTATAGTTTGCCTCAAATTGTAAAGGCAAGACTGCCAAGCCTGGCACACCAAGGTTAGTCAGTAATATACTGAAAGCTTAAAGGGATGTGATACTATTGGTTTGGGGATAAGTATAAATCATCCACACCCTATAATCTTTTAGAAACAACATGAAAAAAAACCTAGAAAAAATCATCAAACTGGGTGGTCATATACCCTGTTAGTGTTTTGCACACTGCTTTATGTTTTTTCCCTGGATTTGTTTCCACATTCTTACTCTATTTATTTTCAGGATCTTTAAATGCTATTTTCTCGAATTAACATTATTTCAATACACACATAATTCTCTGGAGAACTGATATTACTGGTAAGAACTTGATAATAATAGAAATAAGCAAGGGTGATTTGAGGTTTACAAAATGATTTTCCTCAATTTGGACAGACAGACGGAAATATTTCCAGGGTGGGGGGGGGGGGGGGTACTGATAAGAATCTTATATCATACCAGTGAGTTTTTATAGATCGAAACTCATATACACGTTTCAATTCTTAACCCATCACCTTGTCTTTTACGCGGTAAAAAACAAATATATAAAGTGTTATTTGTGTTTTTACCCACAGGTCAGAGTTGACCCGGATTCCCGGTCCCAGGGGGCCTGACCGATTTTCGGGTCAGGTTGACCTGGAAAGGGGTCACTCGGATTCTGCATCATTTGACCCTTTTCTGGGTCATTTTGTTTACTCTGATTCCGGGTCATAGTGACTCAAAATGGGTCAGGCCCCACGTGACCCGGATCCGGGCTACTTGGAAGTTTTTAGAGTGCAGACACTGATGTGTGTTAAAAATAAAACTCACTTCAGCCTCCTTAAAGGCACTGAACATGTTTAGAAATTTTCAAAGACCAGTGTTCACACTTGGTGTATCCCAACATAGGCCTATGCATAAACATAACAAACCTGTGATAATTTGGGCTCAATTGGTCATCGAAGTTGCAAGAAAATAATGAAAGAAAAAACACCCTTGTTGTACAAATTTGTGTGCTTTCAGATAGGAACAACAACTTCTTGCAAGACGTTTTTATCCTTTTAGTGAGAAATTACCTCTTTCTCAAAAACTATACATTACTTCAGAGGGAGTAGTTTCCTACAATGTTTTATACTATCAACAGCTCTCCGTTGCTTGTTACCAAGTAAGTTTTTATGCTAATATTTCTTTTGAGTCATTACCAAACGTGTACGATACATTTAAATGATATTTTTTCTCGAATTAACATTATTTCAATACACACATTTTTTTCTGGAGAATTGATATTACTGGTAAGAACTTGATAATAATAGAAATAAGCAAGGGTGATTTGAGGTTAAATTTTTTTCCTCAACTTGGACAGACAGATGAAAATATTGGGGAGGGGGGGGGGAATGATAAGAATCTAATATAATACCAGTGAGTTTTTATAGATCGAAACTTATATATGTTTCAATTCTTAACTCATCACCTTGTCTTCAACTCGGGGAAAAAATATATAAAGTGTTATTTGTGTTTTTACCCACAGGTCAGAATTGACTCAGATTCCCGGTCGGTCCCAGGGGGGCCTGACCCATTTCTGGGTCAGGTTGACCCCAACCTCGTCCCCAAGGTGTGTCGAGCAGTACGAGGTTGACCGCTCTCTCACCCTGGTATTGGATCATTTGCATATCCAAAAATTTTGGATACGTATAGAATAGAATGGTTTATTCAGCCAATGATTAAAAACAATCACTGGAATTAAAAATATTGGTCTCACAACATCAGTATGCAAATTAGAATAGTCTGGCTGTGAACATGGTGTACGGGTAAAACACAAACAAGTATTCTTTAGCCCCCATGCAAATTTAACATCTATTTAAAAAACTAAAAAAACAAAAACAAAAAACAATCCTTTGGTCTGGGGCATTTTGTTCTGAATCCCAATCAAACACGAGACTTATTACTTCTTTAACTAGTACAGGGCTGACAGGCATACACCTTTAAAGGGACGTGCTCATATTTGGTACCTTATCTGGAGACCAAGAACAAACAAAAAATAACTAAATAAAAGGTCTCCATAGGGGAAATCTAAAGACCGGGGTGCTCCACAAGTCTATGGGAGGATGTTAACTACAAGGACAAAGGGAAAGAACAAAAGATGTCTCCACAGGGATGCATTTTTGAGAATGTGTGAACTCTCATTCTTGTGTGTGTGTGTGTGTGGGGGGGGGGGGGCTTTGAAAGGGCACTATTCGAACCACACACCCTCAACAACCTCCTGTGCAGCATAACATTTTGTTAGCATTGTGTATTCTTCAGTCGCCATGAATGCAATGGAAACCACTATGATTTGTTGTCACTATCTCATGCATTAATGAGGGTATTATATATAATATGGAACATCACATTTCACATTTTAAACCAGTGGATTTAAGATTTTCCCCATAGTCCGAATAATACAGCCTCACCACATCAAACTTTGTTTGGCCTGCTGCCCATATGCTGTAGAGGACATTGTTGAAATTATAATTTCCCTGGTCAATTAAAAAAGCTTAGGCGATAATTGACCATGAAATGGTCGAACACCTAAAAATACATAAAGTTGTCAGTGACAGCAAAAACCCAAATGATGCTCTTAATTTCCGTTCCAGCAGCAAGAGCTGTTTTTAGAAGGACAAGATTTCCAAAGGACAAGGATGATGTTATGCCACTTCGGAAAACGCATTATCTGAGAAGACTTAAGGTTAATTTCTAACAACTCGCTCACACTTGACAGAAGTGCCAGGGCAATTTTTAGTAGAATTTCTGACAAACTTCACAAGCTCGTTGACATTATAGAATAAGCACTTGATTTTTTACTCCAGGTGCTTCTTATTTTTGACATCCCTGATGGGTTATTTTCTTATCATTATACGCAAACAAAACATTAAAGCCCGCTATTGATGCCGTGTGTACACTGGATGATTCAACTTGTGCGAGTGACAGACTAACTTGAGTGTGTATTTCAACATTTTGGACCATTAAAGAGGAGCTCCAGGGTCGAAATAAATGTTGTGATGCACTCATTATCTAAACAGTAGAGTCTTTAAACAATTACAGGCTTTAACATCACGTTAAAATGATGTAAAATGCCATTGTATTTGAAACCCTTTCATTCCTGAATTTTGAATCAAAAAGGCATTGAATTTGACTTTTTGACTGGTCCAAACAATCTTCTTTGCAATGTACAGACCCATTTGTTGTTGATATCCACAGTGACGTCATGTTTCAAATTTTCACAATTTTTCCCCAGAATGCCTTGCACAATTATAACCCCTTGAAGTGTGACTTTGAAATATCTAAATATATTAGAAATTTAAATTACTCCTGTGGTTGATCAATTCTGTGTTAGAGACATAGAGCGCGCAATCAAAAGAGGCATCATGGTCCAGCCTCACAACTATGGGCAGCGCGCCTTATCGATACCGATAAGTGTCTCTGTCCCTGCTCCATGATCTTACTAGCCCTATTGTTTCACTTCTTGGTGATTGCCTGAACAACCAATTCTGTACCTTGCCTCACGTGACATAATATGGCCCTTGAACCACCTGTTCCTTAATTTGACACACCCTGCTGCAGTAATCCTTGTAAAGTAGACAATGCTGAAACCATAAGGACTTCCACTTCTCCATTAATTACAATGGCATTTATCGCACTGATTTGAAGCTCTGAATTTCTTGAACAACATCATACACACGTCCAACCCTTCAACCACATTAATGAAACATGAGGGCCAGCTGGTTTGACAAGTTCGCCAACAAAAATATCAGATTATCTCTAAATTCATACCTAAATAACTTCAAACTGTCTCCCAGGCATGGCAGGTGAGAAAGAAACGATTGATTTTCTACAAAATGACAAGTTACTGTCTGAGAATGTTTGTCGATTGAACAAGGACATGTAAGGTTTCACTATTGTTAGCTGTTGAAACCAGCTGCGTTGACAGTTTCACTGATTAAAATGTGTTTTCAACATTAAAGGCAAAGTATACCTTTGAATTTTTGGAAGTGTTCAATTGCTTTAATCCTATATACAATAAAACTAACTTGTGAACATTTAAATTCAAAAGGTGGTAGTATTTTTGCGATATCACCGCAAATCTGGAGAGGTTATGTCCACGCAGGAAGAATAATCCGCAATTGGAATACTCAATCTGAGTAATGTTTCATGCAGAAACGTTTCTCAGTTTGAAAAGTTTTTGAATTCCTCTCTCTAAAACTACATTCCTTTGAAGAAAATTGTTTCTCAAAATATATATATTAGCAACAGCTGCAGTGCTTCTTACCAAGTAAGTTTTTATGGTCATTAATTTTTGGAGTAACTACCAAAAGTACATACCCTCCCTTTAAGCTATGTACATGTATTGACTTGAATTTGAATCAAAGGGTACTGCATACTAGCGACAACAGTTTTTCTCAAAAGTACAAGCCCTGTTCTCTTTAAGAAAAAATACTTTAATCTTGTTAACATTTTGTAATAATAATGTGATTGCTTTGGCCAGCATCTTCAAAGACTCATTATTTATCTAAACATACTTTTTTTTCTAAATGATTGCCAATTTGACATTTTCCCACTTTGGCAGGGAAATCTAGCAATGATTAACATTTTATATTTACCAACCATTTGCAAAGTTGATTATATTTTAGCTTTGCGCTTGGAATCATAGACATGTCACGATAGTCACAAACAATATAACCTCTATTTTTAAAGTCTAAAAAAATACAATTTTTTTAAAAAGGACAGGATGATTTCTTAATATCCCTTTATTTAATTATTGTTGCCGATGAGTACTTTCTATGTCATTGATTGTACTCAGTCTTTCCAAAACTAAATATTAAAATATTTCAAATATTTATTTAACTTGTAAAATTGTTTGAACCAGCGCGCTTTATTGTATTTGTTCACAGCAACCCCTAGTCATGTAAATATAAATATTCTTAAACAAGTATTATGAGCATCAAGCCACACATTGTCTTGTGTGTGTGGGCAACTTTCAGCAAAACTTAAATCTGTGCGAATGCTAACCACGATGATTGATGTAGAATGAGAAGTTTGCACTGGGGCCAAATTTCATGGGTCTGTGTTCACCACGGAATTCTGTGCTTAATAACATCACCATCCTCTGCATACGAAGTACAAGCGCTGAATTTCTGCACCAGCTGTGTAACCAAAGAATGCTTAGTAATTGGAAGTAAGCACACGCGCAGGCAAAAGCTCCTCAGTAACCTGGGTAAATACGCTTATGTTAAGCCCAGCATTTTCTGCAAGCTTATGCGCCAATTTGTCGCTTGTGGTAAGCAGAGCCATGAGATTGGTCCAAGGTCTATGTATACATAAGATGTGCTCTTGCAAGATCACACAAGACACAGTGACTTGACATAATGTGTGCTCAGTGTGACTTTCTTTAGTTTTCTCAGTCAAACTCTGCTTTAAAGGCACTGAACACAGTGACTTGACATAAGGTGTGACTTTCTTGAGTTTTCTCAAATTCTACTTTAAGGGGGTACTGTGTTTCACCATGAACTTCTATTCGTTTTCGCACGACATGTACAAAGTAGTTCCGATCATGCACACATTTCCAAGAAAAATGGATTTATCTGGTAAGTCTGCTGCCACCTAGTGTCCCCAAAAGGCTCCCATTGCCATTGATTATTAATTCAAGGCCTCTTTCTAATATCTGAAATATAAATTGCATCCTAAAAAGTATTTTTATGCTTGCCACTGGAGAGCTCTTTTCCCATAGTACGTGTTTCTCCGGCCTATTCAAGCATGTCAGGGTTAACATTTTACACTTGACCGCAGGCCCGAGTCCAGTGGTTTTAGTGTCGGGCCAGTAAACTTATGACCAGACAAGTCCAGACTATTCCAATCATTTTGTTCTTTTGTGGAGCAGGGTCCAATTTTAGAAAGCATTTAGAGTCTACTTGAAATTAATAAGCCGATAAAGAAATCTTAATAGACCATATAAGCATTGACGACATCACTCCACCATCTCAGAGGAAAACGACGACAAATTAAAGAAAAAACGAACAACTATGACCACTCGGCAAACAGGATCAGCCAATTAGCTACTTTCTTCTGACCTCTTACAAGTCGCTATGGTGACAGACGATTTAAGTCTCGCGCGTAGTCAAATGTCAGGCACGGAAAAAGCCCTGTACAATTGTGTTTCCTTCACACTTTAAAAATGTCGAAGTATAAAATGAGGGTTCGTACAAATGCTCAAATACTCATGAGACTAGCTTGGTCAATAGAAAAAAGAATCTTGTTTGAAGACGAATCTCCTAATGAAATTGGTCTGTGTGTATTGTGCTTGTTTCCTTCTAAACGTTTTTTGCGAAAAGATTAAAAACATTATTTACTTACTCTATTCAGCTGGTCAGCGGTATCTTCAGCTACTGTCTGCTGCTTAAGATGTTTGTTGACGAGTTGGAACAGATTGTGTGTTGCCCTAACGAACACAAAAAAAACAACATTTTAAACCGCCATTTCATCTTATTTATTCAAGCCCAGATTAGAAAAGTTAAAAGGGGATTATATTTGCTATTGAATAAAAACCATTGCCATATAGTTCTAATTAACCCTTTAGAGACCATAGCGGCTGCAAGTGACTTGTACCAAAATGCCCATAGCGGCCGCAAACGGGCGCAAGATTTGACCTACTTATGCTCAAACAAGAGCAACAGCAAGAGGTTAAAGAAAAAGTAATGTACTAAAATTAACATTTTCCATTGTTTCCAATGTTAACAAAGAATCTACAGTTCCAAAACAAACCCATATATTTGTGTTTCTTATTAATTTTCCTGACATTTTTCCTGAAAATAAAGGAGTCCAAAAATCAACAAGATAAGCAATGTCTGGGCATATGGTGATGGTTATACAGAAATGAATGGTCTCTAAAAAGTTAAACGTCATGGCCGACAACAGCACAATAAACTCATCTGATTAAAGAATTTTGCAGGTTCCAATCCAATTTCGCAAAGCTGCATATCAGCACTGTAATTTAATTAGCACAGAGCTGAGGACAATGTGGCTTAGCAAAAACATACCTTTTTCCAAAACCTTTTCATAGCGGTAAACAAACAAAAAGTTTTCTTCTTTTTTTACAGCTTGTTCTTAAAAACAAGGTTCAATTTTTAAAAGTTGTTTACTGGTAAGCAAATCGTTGTGCTTACTATAGCAGAAAACACGTGTGAGCAAAAGTGTATTTCATAAACAATCAAGAAGGTTTGACAGTGTGTGAGTGTGCGCGTCCATGATGGATTTGCTGTGAAATACGCTTACGCTTAAGCAAATATTTCTGCATACAAAAATTTGCTTACCGTGAAGCAGTGATTTGAAATTGCCCCCTGGCTAAAGTTAATAAAACTGGTCAGTACACAAATTTGCTTAGCACAGAACAATGTTGCTAAGCAGAAACAAATTACCGACCAAAGTGACATATCATTCAAGTTCTTACGACTGGTGCCCGTTTATTATATTGCTTAGCAATATTTTCTGCTTAACATCTTTATGAAATTGGGCCATGGGGCTTATTTAAAATGGCTGCATATAAAGTATAGCACTTAAAATATACACAGAGATATACTCAGAGATTGGCCCGAAATTTGAAAATTCCTGAAAATGGCTTTGCTGGCCTGGGTTCCCCCTTATTCTAGAAGCAGAACCTCCAAGATGTTACCATTCAGGAGGTTTACAGACTTTCCTGTGCATCACCAGAAACACTATAAGCTACAGGTTTGGAACACAATGTGGACCATTTCTTTATCCCTTTGGTGATTGGTTTTCTTCTTTCAAGAAAATCTGAAGGCTCAAGGAGATTTTGAGAAAATCCTGAAATCAGGAGAAATCCTGAACATAAATCACATGCCTGAAAATTGTTTCTTAAGGCCATGTGACACAGGGCAAATTTTTCAGGCAACTTTGAGGCAACCAACTGAACTGCATGCACAAAGAACACTTCGCAGGTTTGATATTTGGTCCTTTGAAAAAAGTAGGGACATTTTTTCGAGTACAAGGGTTGACCACTGTTTACAAAGGTTGCAGGCTCAAAAAGACTTTTCAGGCTTTATTAATAACAATTTTTCTGATTTATCAAAGGGCCAAAAAATCTGAAAAAAAACTAAAGTAGGAAGAATATCATGCCTGACTTCGTCAGCAAAAGAGACAATCTTCTGGCAGTAACTCACTATCCCCCGAGAAAATAATGAGAAAACTGAAATGTGAATGCCTTTTCTTCTTGGAGATTGCTTGGAACTGGTTGTCTGTAAATTGCCTCGTGCGTCATGACCCTTGAGTTGAATCACCAATGTAATATACACCATTTGTGAATGACTTCTGGTAATGTTTCCCTTTACAAATTGGTTAAGTTTTATTATAATTATCCATCAGTGCTTTTTAAAATCTTCTGGATGTTAAAGTTTTTAATGTACTATATGCACATGTATTGTAAATGTCAATATGTATGAATTTTTTAGATTCTGAACATTTTTGCAGGACGAAGAATGTCATGTTGTTTAATCATTGTGACCAATAAATGAATAAATAAATGAATTAATGAATAAGTTACATTATCCACAAGTTGAGCCCAGCAAGGGTGAGCTCGACAGCAAATATCAAACCCTGCTGGGCCAAATTTCATAGAGCTGTTTAAGCACATAAGGAGCTAAGCACAATAAAACCATGCTTACCACATTAAGTTTACCAGCCAAAATATCATTCCATATGTAGCATTTGTGGCTGGTGTCCTGCTTATTTTTTGCTAAGCAGAACATTTCTAAGCTTAAGCAGCCCTATGAAATTCGTCAGCAATTTCACGAAGGGCCAAAAACCTTAAAAATCGATAAAAAACTAATTTTGATTTTTTGGGTGGATTTGACTAAGGTGATCGGGATCTAACTATTTACGAAGTTATAGGTCTCAAAATTGTCTTGTTTCTTAATTACGCTAAGTTGATAAATGACAAAAACCTCAAGAACCTGGAATTATGTTTTCACGAAGAGCCAAAAACCTTTTTGTAAATTTGTTGTATACCTTACCACGTTGATTGTACAGATGGCACAGTGCCAATCATGAGCGCGCCGGCTTTTGCGTTTTCACGAAGCGCCAAAAACTTAAAAGGACAAAAAATAAGCACCACCTGATATTGTGTTTTCACGAAGTGCAGAAAAGTGTATTGCTCTACCGCGTGGAATTATCCCTTGGCACGGTGCCAACAGTGGGTGCTCCGGCTTTTGCGTTTTCACGAACAGCCAAAAAGTTTATACACGACGCGCTGCATGCAGACCATGTTTTGTAACGTTTTCACGAAGAGAACATTTTGTTAATGAAATAATTACTCAGTAATTAAACACGTTAGGGACAAAATTGAAACAGATTTGTATGATTTAGGATCTTTTCTTCCCTGACATGTAAAAAATTCCAAGATTAAATTTCGAATAGTCTACCAACTAGTAGTTTCAAAATTAGCTAAACTTAAAACGCGGTTTTCTCGAAACAGACATATTTGGCCGCAGGGGACTTTTTGGCCCTTCGTGAAATTGCTGACGAATTGTCCCCTGTTCTACACCCTGGCTCTGGCTGTTTGACTTTTCTTCTGCCCACCATCTTGAAGCCACATCCAGCATGATGCACACAGCTTAAAAAAGGGGATGACGGAAAAGTCAGAGCCACAGCTATGGAAGATGTTTTCTTTTAAATGCCCCATGTTTGTTGTCGTACTCACATTTTAATTCTTCCTAGTAACAAAGTCTTCTTGGCTGCTGTGTTCTTGATATGTGTCCACTGGGACTCCCTGTTAGCGATAGAAACACAATTAATACAGACATGCTGTAGAAAAAATAACACTAAATGGTGAAGCAGGGCTTGAAATAACCACAGCACCACTGGCCAGAATTCAGTAATCAGTGGTATAATATAATTTATTTATTTGATTTGTTTAGTTATAAACAAATACAAATTTGGGGGAGGCAAAGACATAATTTGGTGGGGCTATTTAATGTATCGACTCATTCATTTGTATATTTTTTTCTATCTCATTTAGGGGCAAGAGGTGGGGGGCAAGGGTTCTGAGGGGGGGGGGGCACTCCATCCTCCCTGACCACCCTCTTATCTGGTTATCCCGGGCAAGCGGGGGAGCAAAGACATAATTTGGTGGGGCTATTTTATATATCGAATCATTCATTTGTGTATTTTGTCTATCTCATCTGGGGCAGGGGGGGGGCAAGAGGGGGAGGGACAAGGGTTCTGAGAGGGGGCTCCAGCCCTCCCTGATCACCCCCTTATCTGGTTACCCCGGGCAAGCGGGGGAGCAAAGACATGATTTAGTGGGGCTATTTAATGTACCGAATCATTCACTTGTGTATTAATTTTTCTATCTCATTTGGGGGAGGGGGGCAAGGGGGGACAAGGGTTTGGGGGAGGGAGGCTGTATTCCCCCGACCACCCCCTATTCGGTTACATCGCTGGATCACAACCCATTAAGTCCTGCAGTCTAGTGTTTTCCCAAACACATATTTTTAAGGATTTACTCACGAATACTTAAGTTTTGCAAAAGTCTAATCCGTCTCCTACACAGCTCAGTTAATCATATCAGAATAAATAATTATTCAGCACTGTGAAAATCTTTACGGTGCAGTAAAGTTTCTGAGCTACTAGTGGAGATTCTCTTGATATCATAAATATGTATCTTTTGTCAAAGTACAGAACTCTGGTGGTGTTCTACGTACCATTTGACAGCTTCACTCTGAGCTCTGTCTAGTCTTGTCTGTAACTGTGCAAGCTTGTTGTTATAATGTAGGATCTCATTGTTCTTCTCTTCTGTGAACTTCACCAGAGCTCCTCTTTCTCTTTCCACTGCATCTTGCGTCCTCTGAGCCTTTTCCAGCAGATCCTAAGGAGTCAAGAAATTCCAAGGAAGGAGATGAGAGGAAGAAGGATGAAGCGGAAGTCAATACGTGAAGCTTGAGATGTGTTTAGCTATTTTCTACATAATTCCAATGTTCAGTGATTTGACTAATTGTTACAACACCATTTGTTGCATGTCGTGGCCAAGCGGTCTCGAGCATTGAACTCAATTTCTAATGGGGGAGAGTTGCAGATTGCGGATTCAAATTCCGGTCATGACACTTGCATTGTTTACTTTGAAAGGTGGATGTAAAATTTTACATTTTTCTTGTACATTTTGTAATTGTTTACAATTAAGAATTAACCGGAAATGGAGGTCAAGTCTTATTCTCAGGATGCTCTTTGCTAATAATTTAACTTTAGTTTACTTTCATAAATTTCATTGCTAAATTTTACTTTCAATTTAATAGCTATAAACTACGTTAAACTAAAGTATTTGAAGAAACAGAACTGCGCACACATAAAACTCAATTATGGTTGGGACCAACTTGGTCCCCGAAATTCGAATACGAGTGAGACTTGCACAGTCTAGTAAAACAAGATCCTCAAAATGATTCTTTATTTTATGTTTCCGTTTGGTTTTAAAAGCTCTTCTGTGCAATCTGGATCATTTTGTGAATTTTGATCTGACCAATTTTTTTTTAACAAAGATACGCCAGCTTTCGCATGGGGAGAACACTGGAAACAGTTTTGTACTTACACTATGCGTTGCGACCAGTGTCTCATAGCGAGCGATAATCTCCCGGATTTCATGAAACTCTTCAGCGGCCTCCAGCGTTCGCTCCAAGTAACCGTGATAGATTTTATGTTTGTTAAGACGACCAAGTAGTTTGTCCTTTGACCCCTGGAGGTCTTTCTTCTCATCCAGTAATCTACAGAAATAAAACCATTTCATGAGAAGTTTTATGTAGAAAAAAACCACCCCCACCCCTAGTGCTTAGTGTTTGGCAAAACATAATCACGTACACAATCCACCATCCAAAAGTGTACTGGGTTCTTTTACATGCACTGCACAACACCAAGAATCTACAAGCCAGCTTTACGTCCCATGTGAAAAACAAAGCTTTAATGGTTTAAGTGTCTTGCTTAAAGGGACACGTTGCCTTGGATCGGGCGAGTTGGTCTATAAAAAGCATTTGTAACCGTTTGTTATAAAATGCATATGGTTAGAAAGATGTTTTAAAAGTAGAATACAAAGATCCACACAACAATGTCTCGAAATTGCGTGGTTTTCCTTTTACATCGTGAACAAACACGGTCGGCCATTTTGTGGAGTCAACTATTTACTATTTTTCAATTTTTAGCTATTTTTTCCAAGATGGCCGTCATGCTAAATATGGTTGGCCAAGGTATATTTATTCACAGATATTGTGCTATTTGAGTATGCTGATGCAATTTATGACAACACAAATGATTTGTAAGACCCTTCAATGCAGAATCGCAGCACTATCACCGACAACAGTTCTCCGATCTGAAAAGAACGCCCAGCTGGGTTTGGTACCAAGACATTGATGATATTTTAAGTCAGGAGAATCACCCTTTTAGCCCTCAACTAGCTAGGGACTGCACACAGAATTGTAATGAGAAAGTTGGGAATTATTGAGGCAAAGCTGCTATTTTGGCCCATCTAATTTGATTCAGAAGATTCAAAATATCAGAGATGCCACTCAGTTTTATCCCAAAAATTTGATTTCAGCTTTAAATTTTTTGTTTTTTTTGTTTGTTTGATTTTTTAAAATAGTAAATAGTTAAAAAAAGGAGGCGACGGCCAAAAAGGAGGCGGGCGGGGACGAGAAACTCGTTTCTTATTTTACTTGGCCTTATTAATGTTTCAATTTTGTTTACTGTATGCGAGCTTTTTAATTACCTTTTTGAGATATAATAAAGATTAATTGAATGGAATTCAAAGCCATCCTTTACCAGTGGGCGACATCGCCTTTAACAACAGCTACATTTTTCTGTTGCTTTTTCAGATTACTTGGTAAGCTTTTCATTATCCTTTCAACTCAAACCGCGTGATTAATTTTCCCTCACCTGAAGATTTCTTTCTCTTTAGACTTTCTCAACTCTCTCTCGTCAAATGCTTTCTTGACAGCTCTGGCACGCTTGGAATCATTTTCCTGTCAAATGTTAAGATTTTTAAAAATCAGTTATCAGAAGAAATAAGCCCTTTTTGTATAACCTAATGTAAAATTTAAAAAAATTCCTAAACAACTTTTCATGGATTTGATATAATTTTTCTTTACACTTTTTGTAGAAAATGCCTGAAAATAATTTGCCTTATGGAAGAGTCTGAAGATACATTTCGAAAACTAAAAACATATCCAACTTACTTTACAAAAACAAAAAAAACGGATGTTTAACCCTTTCAGCCCCAAGTTCTTTTGACATAAACAACCGCTGTGGCCCATGTTGTTTGACCACTCAAGTGTGAAGCACACATTCTCACACAACAGGAAGCTTCTGTTCAAAGTTCGATTTCACAAACTCTATTATTACCTTGAAGATTTCGTTTTAAACACAAAGTAATAAAAATTGTCTTACTCATTGAATTTCCTTTCATATAATTTAAAAATCATTGAAATCAGCCACTAAATGTCCAAGTTCTTGGTCTTTGTTTCCCAAGTGTGTTCTGTAAACCCGAACACTTTTTTGCACACAACCATATGGCGCTCCGTAGGTGTTTGGCAATTCGGATCTTTCAACTCCAATTTGAAGTAATTGCATTATAGCAACCCTATTATATTTAACCACCATTGGAAAGATCCATCTTTCTCTTTCCAATGATGGTAAGCTTGGGTATGGAAGGTAAACATGGACAAAACTACAGCTTTTTAACAAATGGCCTTTGTGCTCAAGCTTGAGTGCTTTTTTGTGTGTTATCTAGGGTGAGTCGCCATTGGGCCTCGAGCAGGGTATAGTGCACAGTCGACTAAAGTCGCCATTGGGGCTGAAAGGGTTAAAAATAACGAGTATCTTCCACATAATTTGAAAGACAAAAGTCACAAATAAATCAAGTAATTAGTGATATTATAAGTGTAGGCCTAAGACTGTTTCTATCCTGAGGCTAAAATAGTTGAACAATACTGTTAAACCCATGTGGTATCTGCTTACTCTAACCATTGAAGTCCCCCATGCACTTTAGGACCAAGAAGGCAAAATGGTCTGGCACCGTTTTGTGTAATGAGATTGAGGTATTCATGTCTGTTATAGCACATTAGGAACATGACAAACATGGCGGCAGCATAATTAATTTTGATACAAGAGAAAAATGAAATGACAAAATGGAAAAATATGCACAGAGGATCAACAGCACAACAAGTGAAAATATGGGTTAAAGATGTACACTATGCAAGATAAAAGAAAGAAAAACAATAACACACAAAATAATCAGTGTTACATGTATGTTACAATAAAAATACAGTCGCAAACAATAAAGAAATATTCAACAATAGCAATAATTGAAATCATTGATTATGATAACACATCTATAGATCAAATTGGGGGGGGGGACAAATGACTTAGACTTGAATGAGTCAACTTTCAGTTTCATACACATTGTACAATGCAAAGCAAAACACATAGCTACATGTATAGGCCATTTAACCTGTGACATCACATATTGACAAAAGAGCCACAGAGCCTGGATTTCCTGCAGGCATGACTGCATGATTTGTACACAGCTCAACGGAAGAAAACATTAAAATCTTATATTTGATGGAGATTGCACTGTCTGATTTTAATCAACTTTTGATAAGAAGAAACAGGCACATAGACATGATAGATCTCAAAACTTGTCCAGCTGTTACTTTTACAACTCTTGAACTTATGTGGGAATTAGGACACACAATTTCAAATTTCCCACATAACCAGTGCAGTATCTCGCCTGCCAGAAAGGCCCTGGAATGTACAAGGTTATTCTTTTTGTAAACAAAGGTTACAAATAGAAAGTTTTCTTCCCCCATACAAAGGCCAATCTAAAGACTGACTATATTTGTATGGAATAAACGTTGTGTCTGAAATAATTTTGAAATGGAACACAAAATATACAGGAAATAGCATTTTTGTAAAATGAATCAAACATAAAACTTTGAGGGATAAACACATCAGAAAAACATAATTTATAACCATTTTCCTCAGTGATACAATATGCACACATTATATACAGTGTGTCACTGTGGTCAAGCGGTTAGATTGCAAGACTTGCAATCACAAGGTTTTGAGTTAGAATCCGGCCAAGCTAATCACTCAGTGACTTCACAATGACTAGAATAAGTATTGTCGTGTACATATAGACCCTACTAAATTACAGTTTATAAAATTAATCTGACCTTGAGGAATTTATCAAACTTGAGAAGGGATTCCTTAAGCTGGTATTCTTTCCTGTCAAGTTCTTCTCGTCTCTGTTGCAGACTCTCCATCTTCATCTGGAACTCCTGAGATTTAAAAAAAAATGTAACAAGATTTGTGTAAAGGATACATACGGTGGCGTTTACTGGCCTATTCCTAGAGAACTCGTGTTTTTTTTTTTTTTTATTTTTTTTTACAGCATTCCACTGTGAAATTAACAAAGTCCCATACACTGAAGTGTTGCACAGAATACTGCAGGACTATTTAGAACTGGCCTGCTATGCTCTCATAGTGTCTTCTTTGTTTTCATGGGGCCATGGAACTACATGTACGTGGAACTATGCTCTTCAAAATTCAACACTCTGTTGTGGTTGATGGAAGTGGAACTTTTTTTCATTCTTCTAACTCGCACACATTCAATTCAATTCAATTCACTGAATTCAAAGCGACGTTTATTTCCACATATTGTCATCAAGAGACAGTCAATATAAATAAATGTGGAGGCACGTTCCAAAAAGCGAGGCTTATCAAGGAACAGCCTACAAAAACAACACAAACCAGCAGCTTTACAATAGGCGAATAAACAAAATAACACATTCAACAAGTAACAATAACGGTGTGTGTTTATATATGAAAACTAGCAACAGTAGTAAGATGAGATATAATTCAATAGGGGAAAAGACCAGTAACAGTAAAGTAGAATAAAAAGAGTTTACTGAAAAACGGCTGGTGGATTAAAGAAGATTTCAGTTTGTGTTTAAAAAGAGCGAGGGTGATTTACATTCTCAAAGTTATACAGGGAGACTGTTCCAGTTTAGGCCTGAGAACGTAATAAAATGTTGGGAGAGAATGGTTTTAACAGCGGAATAATAATAATAATTAACCATTTTTATATAGCGCATAACACATAGTGATTAAACATGTCCCTATGCGCTGTAGAGAAAAAAAGACAACAAAACACAAATACAAGATGTACTAGGTTACAAACAAAATGAATGAATTAAATGTTAAATAAGTGCGTCTTTAAAGCAGTCTTAAACTTATCAATGGAATCAATATTTTTCAAATGTTCCGGCAGATTGTTCCATAAGGTTGAGGCAGTGTGAGCGAAGCTGTGTTCACCATATGACCTGGTCAAAACTGGTGGAATAACAAACAATTTTTTCTTATTAGAACGAAGATTTCTTGAAGGTGTGTACAATGTTAACAGCTCTGACAAATAAGTTGGTGCAAAATTATGAAAACATTCGTATGCCAACAACAACATTTTGAATGAAATGCGAGAATGAATGTGAACTTTAAAACAATACCGGGTATTATAACTGCTCTTTAAACTTCCACAATCTGCTGTGGAATTGCATGGAAATGCATTAGGCCACATAACAAAAATAAAATTGTTGATTGTCCTTTTATGGGGGGGGGGGGAGTGGAGGTGGGAGCGCTTTTTTATTATTATTTTTTTTAAATTTTTGACAGGGCAAAATCTGAAATAAAGAATAAAGAAATCATCACAATCACTATAAAAACAGAGGGTTTGTAGAATGTTGATGTTTTTAATTGCTTTGTTTTTAAAACTCATTTAACTCATGACATTTTCTGTCAACATTTTCAAAAAACTAAAGCGCAGTGTAGCCTCATTAAATATTTGAAGAATTGTTCTTGTTTTTCCAACATAAATAACCTTTCTTCAAACATCTTTTCCAACCTAATAGATTTTGAAAAAATATCAGCTGAAAAATCTGAGAGCCCAATTTGACTGAAAAGATCATTGAAAAGACCGTAAAAAAAGAGAGAATAATAATATTGGGGTCAGGGGGTGTGGGTTCATAGGGTCTGGTGTTTTTTTACTGATAGAGCAATACACATGTTCTTCAAAATTCCACAAAATTCAAACTTTGGGGAATTCTGTGGAATAGATTGGTTTTTGAACAAAGTGAACTGATTGTAGGAGGAAAAAGTCAATGTCGAGTTTAACAGAATAAAACTTACCTCTTTCTGGGCGGCCAATGCTTGTTCAACCTCAGACATCTCTCTGCGTTTCTCAAGTAATCTGGTCGCTGGGGTCAGGTGGTCATCTTCACGCTCCGGCATTTTACTAAACAGGGGGGGGGGGATTGAAAACAGACTAAAAAGTTAAATACCCAAGTTTCAGGAAAAAAATAATATTTAAGAAAAAACACACTTGATTTTGAGTGATAGCTCTGAAATGCCCAAACAAAATATTGATTTATAATTACCAAGACAGTTTCCTTTGTGGTGGTTTATTACTTTGTCCTTGGTTTTGGAACCACATCCCCAAAACAGCCTGACCCTTGAGAGAGTACAATTATAATTTGGCAAAAATATCAACGACCAACATACGAATGTGAGAGACACACATGTGTACATGATGGGCAAGTAAATCTATTGCAAATAATACAACGATAAACAAATAATAGAAAAATAATGGAAACAATACAACAGGCCTGGGATTTCATCTTTGAGAGGGCAATGTCATTTTCATTTTGCAAACGGCACTTCCATTGGAAAATCTTAGAGTAGGCCTATATGGGGAACTTTCAAAGGGGGTAACAAGGCCAGGATCAGGGCAACAGAACAGAAGCCATAACTTCTGTATAATTCCAGGCCTGAGACAATGAAACAGGAACACTCCATTCTAAGATAGCAAAGATTAATAAAAGTAAACACTTGTTGCCATCTTTGATTGAACTTTAATTTAGCACAATCTGAGGGGCCCCCAATCTGAGTTTTAAATGCATCCGGGAAGTTCAAACCCTGAGCCGCAGATGGCAACGAACGTTCAAAATAAACAAATCTGTAGCCCCTTGAACAAGACCAGTGCATTACCAAGAAAGTATTTTTTTAAAGCTATATTCAGTTTGGAATGAATGAATTAAACTTTATAAAGTGTTAAAAAATAACAGTTAACAGTTATGTAAACAAAACAAAAGATTGGACAATAAAATCTAACAATTTAAATTTCTGAAGAAAAAAATACTTGGTCTTGAAACTCGGAAGTTAAGTATTTTTAAATCATCGCCAAAAGCCATACCTCAATTTGGTTGAACTGTTATAATAATGTTAGCCACTGTAAATTGTTACGAATTTTTGTCCTCCCCGACATGTACACACATGGTACACAGGACTGACATTGACCACATCCATGAATTGACAATGACTGTCATGAACTATGAAGGATGACATATCATGAGTTAGTTTACTCATTTTTAAGCTAAATTTTATTGTTTTGATCTTGCAACAAATACTCGCTGCAAAGTAACATTGTAAGACATATGCAGCATTTATGCTAATCTATAATATTGTTACTATTTAGCAACTTTATGTTACACAGTCCGCATAGAGAATGCACAGTCACATTTACTTCCACTACAACTTACAAGATCAAATTCAAATCAAAGGGGACTAGACAACACACAAATTAAAAATGACGGCTACTTCGATAAACACTTCAACAAATGTATCACTTACACGAGGAGCTTGTCCTCAAATGTCGTCCTGAAGTACTCTTCTAAACTCACAGTCATCTTGACAATTATTTCTTTGACTAAACAAATTTAAAATGAAGAAAATACGGTTAAATTTCTCAATAGTAAATCTTCCAAAGCAGCACGAAGTCCTTTCCGTGTAAAATCACTTAGCAACACGACTTGATTGGCGAATATCTAGCACTTGGTGGCGCTCTACTCACCTCTGCCAAAAACTTCTGCAAAAATGGCGATTAATGGACGGAATTTGCTATTTCGCTCTTCACAGTTTCTACGGAATGCGGGGATTGTTAAACATGCACAGGCTCTGCAAAGGTACATTTTACAGAAAACATTTTAGATTTATATCTCAGTCACTTTCAATGGGTTAGCATCGGTGGTACAACTAAAATAAGATTTTCAATTTTGGCAAAAGTCTGTTCACACTATCGTAACTCCAGGATGAACTCACTGTGACCCCTGTACTGACTGTGTATAGTGCAAACAAACAAAAAATTGTCTCTCTTCTTGGGGCGTGTGGGGCGATTTCATGAGAGGCTTTGATTTTGAATAAATCTGGGCCCAGTTTCATTGAGGTGCATAGCTCAAAGAGTAGCTAAGCACAACAAAGTTATGCTTACCAGAAGAAGGTTACCAGGCACCAGGCAAAATACACACAGTGTGAATGTCACCTTTTTTACCAATCCATCTTCCCTCCTGGACTGGAGACGGAGTCCTTCCTTGGCATCTAATTTATCGTCATGTGACTGGCATCCCATATTCTGTTTAGCAGTACCAGTAATGGAGGTTTCTATCTACCTCCATCTGTCCATGGCAGTAGGAGCACATAAAAAAATGAAGGCTTTGTTTAGTTGGCCCTCTTTTCATTTCAAGTTTTTGGGGGGACATGTTAAAGTGCCAATTTCTTTTTAAATTTAATGTCAAATAATAATTGGGAAAATTGTCCGTATCTGGACGCCACGGCCCGCCACTTTCTAAGGGATTGTTAGATTTGTTCAATGGATGCTGGACTTTATATCAATTTTTTTTACTATTCCTCTTGAGGAATTGGTAGCTAAAACTCTTAATTTTTACCTTTAAAAAGGAAAATTTAAGCGCACATTTCAAATTTGGCTTAATTCTGCGCCGCATTCCCATGTTTGAAGAAAGGTTATTCATGTTGGCAAAAACAAGAAAAACTCTTCAAATATTTACTTAGGCTACAGTGCGTTTAAGTTTTTTGAAAATGTTTACAGAAAATTTCATCTTGGAGTTAAATGGGTTTAACAAAACAATTAATAACATAGTGATTTGATGGTTTTTGTATAAATAGTTTATGTCAACAAAACTCAATTAAAAAAATGTATAAAAAAAACACCCATCCCCCAGAAAAAAGGACACTCAACAATGTTTTTATTTTTTGTGGCCTATAATGTATATTTTGCTGGTAAGCCAGCAGAACGTTTAGTGCCCTCTTTGACGCATAAACAAGTAGCCACACCGACATTATATTACAGAAGAATTCTTTCACATCATCATGGCCAAGAGGAAACAATGCCCCTTAAAAACGATACGCTTCGCAATCGAATCATTCACAGCTTTTTTTATTTTATTTTTTTATTTTAGGACTGAGTGAGGCTTACCATAAAAAAACAGAGAAAAATATGGCACACATAATAATTTCAGTATCAATTAAAAGTTAATGCCTTTCGGGTAAAATTTACTCCACAACATTAAAGTATCGTTCATTGCATTGCAAATTGCGATTTGTTGATTTTGGGATGTGCCAGAGGGCCTGTGTTGGCTATAGATCTGATTATGGCCAGTGCGCGCGTGCAGTAACTGGGTTAGAGTTCATAATTCCATGAACAGCGACAGGCCCTCTATGATCATGACAACAGTCCCCCTTAACATGTAAATAATATAACTGTTGACTTTTCACTGATTTCAGACCGTACTCTAAAGACAATCAGAACGAGGGATGGCTGAAAAACCTGCTGCATGTCAAGAAAGTAGAACCAGCAAAGGCGGCACATTCAGAAGCGCTCACCAATAAAGAAGTTGTATATGAAATGCAGAGTAAGTCATTGATCCTTTCTCTTGATACGTTCCTGTCAAAGTCTCCAATCATGCACAGGTTTTGTTTTGCTTTGTTCTTTTTTTGTTTTTTTGCAGACATCAATGTTCTGAGTATAGAACCAAGCATGCCCAGACGGGTTCTAATGAAGGCTTGGAATTTCATCTTTGAGAGGGCAAGGCCATTTTCATTTTGCCAGGGGTACTTCCCTTGGAAACTTTTAAAGTCTATATGAACACTTTGAAGGGGCACCAAGGCCATGACCAGGGCAATGGAGGCCATGCCTAGCCTGTGTAGTTCCTGCCACGCTAATGTTGCTCAAACCAAAATCCAAAATGTCTTGTGGATTCTGTTTAAAGTAGATCTCCAAAGTCAAAGGACCTGTCAAAAAGGTCACCAGATCTGATATTGATATTTGCACCTGTGGGTTTTTAGTTTTTACATTTTTTGTATTTATCTGTTTCCTTTCTTCTGTTTTCTTTCAGTACATAATATCAAACCGGACAGAATGAGAGATTATATTCAAGCATCGTAAGTATTTAATTTATCAACGCAAATTTTACTAAGGTCTAGTATCGTGATATAGATGCAGGCATGATATTTTTCCGACTTTAGTCTGATTTCCGATTTATTTGCCCTAGGAAAAATTGTTATTTAAAATAAGGCCTGAAAAGTCTATTAGAGCCTACACCATGTGTATGCATAGGTCAGCCCTTGTAGTTGTAGTGGATAAAATGTTCCTACTTTTTTCCAAGGGCCAAATATCATGCCTGTATTTATTGTGTGACTGTGTGTGTACCCAATGATGCTTACCCATAACTTAAGATGGTTCAAATCATCAGTGAACAATTACCCTTTTAATATAGCAAAATGCTACACAAAATGTATCAGCTGCGGCTCAAAAATCATATTTTTTAACACAATATGAGTATTCAGTGTGCATACAACATGCAGAAACAATTTCGTCTGCAGTAATTTTGAATAGCAAAATATTCAGACTGAACATGTTTTGCACACCGCGAATGTTAATATTAAGCAGCAAATGATGATTTATGAATTGCAACGGATAGATTTTGTGTAGCTTGCTGTGCTATTCAAGGGAAATTATTCAGTGACATGTTCAGTCTCAATAGACCTTATGCACATGACGTCATTTGAGTAGGGCGCCCTCGGCTAGGGTTCGAAAGAAGGTTGCTCATTGGCCCATCATGTGCGTCCCTCGTACATAGATTTGGGTTTTGTGATTGTTGCTTCATCGTTTTACTTCTAAGATGGCGATGTGGCAATGTCAATGCATATGGGTCTACACTTTGGTTACATGAATAACTGCTGGACAAATTCAATCCCTGCCTAACAAAAGTAGATATTTATAGATCAAATGTCATCGTTTTGATGATTTTTAAATTTGAAAATTTAGTCAAAGATGCAAGCCTGGAATTTCATTTCTGTAATAACAATGGCAATAATATATTATTTAAAAAAAAAAGTATGCGTAAATGTCATCCTGTTTGTCTTAATTTCCAGAGAACACTGTCTGAAGAGAATTCATGAGAATCCAGACTTTCCTTGTAGATTGTTTGGCAGCTGGAGTACGGCCTTTGGGGACCAGGATCAAGCAGGTAAGCACCCCCTAGTCCCGACCCCCAAGTCCTTCATACTACATTCACTCATTTTCCCTCAGTTAAATGGATTCAGTACCACACCACCAAACACCCCACTTTGGATGGGGTCAGGCAGACCTTAAGTTGGGAAGGTCTTGCATTCTGCTCTACCAGCCAGGCTCCTAGTGGATGATACCCATGCCTACATCCTTACGGACTGTGAAGGGGGTAATCCTGTTTCAGCCCCATGAGTACATGCCCCTGGTGGCAGTTGATTCGGGTCGATAGCCCAAATCAGTTAAGTGTAGCCCTCACCTTGAAGTGGCCGTCCGGCCTTGTGATGTTAGGCGATCTCTCATAATTTGTTTTCTTTTAAATACCTCGAGTTGGGAAGTTAAACCTTTTAATGGATACAATTTTGCATTCTGCCCTTACCAGTCCTGTATCCTATCTTTAATGTATTCTGTCTATCACCACAGTTGAACTGTGTTTGTCAGTAAATAAGCACTCTTAGGCTGTAGCCTATCCGAATTGGCGGCTACAGCTACGGCTACGGCTGTTGCTAAGCATGTTGCCAAGGACGTTTTATACTTGCGGTAATCTAGCCGTAGCTGTAGCTGTAGCCACCAACTCAGACATGGCCTTATTTTCACCCTCAACATTATTTGTTTATCTTGTTTGTTTTGTTGTTGTAGTTCACATCTGGTTCTACGATACTGGGTACCATGGTGTGAAGACAATGTCAGAAAAACTATGGGAGGACAAGGTAAGGTCATCCCAAATTTAACTTCCCCTTATAATCTTCAAGACTTTACGACTTAGCAACAACCCTGGTTCTTCTCATAACCAGCCCTTCTTCCCAATACAGTGTTATTTTCACATGGTTGTTACCCTGCAACCTTCTCAGTTCTTACTTCCTACACCATACTAAGCTTTACATTTTTTAAAGGATTTGAAGCATTGCATGGTGGGTATCAATGTATATGCCTATTTGGCTTGCGGTAACACCACGTGTATTTGCTGTGTAGTTTTTTGTTCTTTGAGAACTGGTCTTGCTATATTGTACTGCCACGGAGTAGAATTCAGAATTTGGGAGACTATTCTACTGCTGCAGAGTAGATTTTTGGAATTCGGGAGACTACAAAGTACTATAAAAGAACTGTCCTGCTTCTTAACTACTACCTGGGCGGAAGGTAGGAAATCGGGCGGGACTACTACTTTCGCTTAGTGGATCGAGGGGACTTCTCGTTATTAACTTCACTGCCGCTGAGTGATTTCCTAATTGGTCTCAATGCTTCGACTAGCTTGCTCTAGTCATCGTTAGGAGAAATTTCTTGCTTAGCATCAAATCTGTTTTAATGTTTCTGCTTTGTTTGCATGCAACAAATTTTGGGGTTCAGAAAATCTATATATATGTACAGATTTAAAATAAAATAAAATAATACAATTTCTGTGAAACAAGTAAACACTGAAATGACTCATAATGTATTATCCACCGGATGGGACCGTTGGACCCCTGGTATTCTGTTAAACTTTCCTTTTTTTTTCTTTTTTTTAAGGGTTCAATATCATGCACACTTTACCTAGCAGTGTCAAGGGCTGAATAAATTGGTCCAATTTTCAAATTGTTTATTGCATGGTCGATAAGATTATAACATATTTGTATCGGTTGCAACACATCACATAACCTTAAAACTATAAAATGACCTTTTATGAAAGTACAAATTATGACCAAAGTAAAACTGTTTCTAGAATTTAAATTTTAAAACCAAAAGTATAATTCACAGCCTAAATGCATAGCATTACATGTGTTAAATACAAAAAACAGCAATAATCTCACTACCTGTACACATTCAAAAATTACCTAATCCTGCAACAACATATATTCTAGGAAAAAGTCAAATATTGTGAAATAATTTTGTATTTGCTTTGTTTTGTTTTTGTTTTTATTTTAATTTTTCCTTCCTCCCTCTAAGGAATATAACGAGTATAAGAAACTCCGAGGTGAGATGTTGATGGATAGAAGTAACTCCCTCCTTCTCCCGTTCAGCTTCTGGGGAGAGCCACAACCGACAGATAAGGGAAATCTCTATGAACTAAGGAGCTACCATCTTAGGGTAAGGATGATATGACATCATCAGTTCTTAGCAGGGGTAGAAGATAAAAGCAGGATCATCTTCAATGAACGTTTACTCAATCTTAACTATTACAATGACATATAGTGGTATTATCCGGGCCCCATTTCATAGAGTTGCTTAAAGGCACTGAACACGTTTGGTAATTGTCAAAGACCAGTATTCTCACTTGGTGTACTAACATGCATAAAATAACAAACCTGTGAAAACTTGGGCTCAATTGGTCATCGAAGTTGCAAGAAAATGATGAAAGAAAAAATGCCCTTGTTGCACAAATTTGTGTGCTTTCATATGCCTGAAAAAGGCTTCAGGCCTGAAGTCTTTTTCAGATTCAAATATTTTAGTGAAAAATTACCTCTTTTTCAAAAACTACGTGACTTCAGAGGGAGTCGTTTCTCACAATGTTTTATACTATCAACAGCTCTCAGTTGCTCATTACCAAGTTAGTTTTTATGCGATTTGGAGTAATTACCAAACGTGTCCAGTGCCTTTAAGCACAAAAAGTAGCTAAGAACAACAACATTATGGTTACCAACTAAGGTTACAAGCCAAACTACCATATCACATATATTCCATTTGTGACTGGTATCCTGCTCATTTCTTCTAAGCAGAAAATTTGTAAGCAATATTTTCTGCTTAAGCAGCTCTATGAAAGTGGGCCCTGGTGACAACATCAACAGGCCTGATACTTCACAGAGGCATCAAAAGCCTCCATTGCTGATGTTTTCATTGCTATAAAAATTTAAAAATAAGAAGATTCATGTAAACAGTTGTGTCTTGTTGCCCTGAAACTGAAAACAACAAATCGTCGGCTCGGTGCTATAAGGTCATTAATTGCAATTTTATATCCGTAATGATCAAAAGGTCATTAAATGAAAAATGCAAATAAATTTGAAAACAATTTATCCAAATTAACAAATAAACATTTTACTTAGGAAATGAATGTTTCTTTTTGCCAAACAAACACTTTGAAAACCACTCTTGATCAATAAACTTCATTTACCAGGAGCTCCAAAATATGATGCAAATGGATATTTATGAAATCCATACAAACTGCACTAATGACCTTATAGTCCTGAGCTGACAAAATTATAGTGTTAAACCAGTTTGTGTTTTCTTGTTTTTGTTGCAGCCTGGCACGTTGATAGAGTGGGCCAACAACTGGTAAGTGTTGAGCTCAGAAACAAAATTCTTCTATTGACCTAATTCACCTGACATCATCATCACAACAATCTTTAGTTGTGCCAATGTGCAGGTCATTGTCCCTGTGTGTTATTATACATAGTAGTGCACAGGGTTCTCCCCAGGTTTTTTCAAAACTGTGGGGCATTCTGGACCCAAGTTGCTTGATGTTTGGCCGAAGCACGCTGAATTGAAACAAGGTCTTCGGAATGTTTTCTACTTGGTGTTTATCTTGGTTTTAAAAGCCCTACTGTGCAATCTGGAGCATTCTATAAGGTTTTTTCTTGATTTTTGTTTGTGGAAAAAAGAAAGAAAGAAATAAATTATTATAATAATAGTTTTTATGGGGGTATCGGCCGAAATTTATCATAGTTTTGACGTGCATTTTGACTCCTAAAGTGGCGAGCACAGTAGACTTTAGCCACATGTGACATTGGTGCAAGGGCTCAATAGAAGAAAGTTTACTAAATACATTTCAAACTTAAATAACTTTTGTTTTACAAACAAATCAGATAAAAATGTACACCAGTGATCCATGTGTATTGCATTGCCTAACTCCGTGTGTCCGTCTTGTGTTTTTGCGCAAACTGATAGTGTGCGCGTGCCCTTTATATATTGGTCTGTGACAAAGTCTCTCTCCCGTGACTTTTTAGTTGGTTGCTCAGTTTTAAAAGTTACAATGTTTTTGTCTCACAGGAAAAATGGCATCAAATATCGGCGAGAGAACAATGAAGCAGTAGCTGGTCTCTTTACACAAGTTGGAGATCTCTACTTGGTACACCACATATGGGGTAATGCTATGAATACTAATTAACAAGTAATAAACCACGGAATATTAATTAACATATAATATTAATTAACAAGTAATTAAACACTACATTTTTCTTAGCATGTTTTGCCTTTTTGTGTCCTTTGTTCGTTGGGCTTGAACGACGGTTGAATTATTTCTCAACTAAAATCTTCCTTTTGCTTGATACTGATAAGCTACTGAGTTTTAAAAGAGTCAGTTAACTGCAAATTTGACAACTTTTGTTTGAAGGCTGTTTCTCAATATCAAATACAGCGCAACCATCATTAAAATAATTTTTTTCTTCATTTACCATCTATTAATGGGAGACATTTTGTTGTGATTTCTATCATTAGCCTATCATGATCTGCAGACCAGGAAGGAAATCCGTGAGAAGGCATGGCAGAATCCAGGCTGGGACCGCTGTGTAGCCTACACAGGCAAGTATTTGAACAAGTAACTGATTAGCGAGTTGGGTTGGGCTGCTTGCCTCCCTAAAACATTGTCTTGGGTTCATTTATCAACTAAGACCCATAAACATTGTCCCAGGTTCATTTATCAACAAGACCTGTAGATGGTTGGGCCGCTTGCCTCCCTAAAGCATTGTCTTGGGTTCATTTATCAACAAGACCCATAGATCATTGAGCTGCCTGCCTCCTAAAAACATTGTCCCAGGTTCATTTATCAAACGAGACCCATAGATTGTTTGGCTGCCTGCCTCCCTAAAACATTGTCCCGGGTTCATTTATCAACTAAGACCCAAAGATAGTTGGGCTGCTTGCCTCCCATAAACATTGTCCTGGGTTTATTTATCAACAAGACCAAAAAAAAAATGGCTGTATTTTTATGATGCGGACAATAACTTCTAAATTAAAAAAAATAATAATAATAAAAGATCGTTCGGCTGCTTGCCTCCGTAAAACATTGTCACAGGTTTATTTATTAACAAGACCCATTGATGTTTGTTCTTGGTTCATTGACCAGTAAAACCCATAGATGGCTTGGCTCTGTGATGTATTGCCCCCTGTTCATGACCAAACATCCATATGGTTGGGCCACGTGCCTCTCTGTCACTCTCTAACACTTAAACATTAATCCTGTGGCTAATTTCACAAAGAGTTAAGATTGATCTTAAAGGATGTGTACAACATTGCACGGTATAAAGATAGTCATGGTGGAAAACTTCTCGTGAAACAGTTTTGCTTGAAATGCTCTAGTTTTTAGGAAATGAGTAAAACAATTAGTCTTTATCATTGGTGATAAAATCCAATGTTTAAAAACAGTGAAAATATACAATGGGGTTTTTCACTGTTTTCTCATGACTCAGAAGATCAATTTAGCTTAAACTTTCACAGGTTTGTTATTTCATGTGTATATTGGGTCACATCAATTGTGGATACTGGTCTTTGACAATTACCAATGCTGTACATTTTCTTTAAGATGTGTATTAATCTTAATTGCTAAGCAAAGTGTGATGTCACAATACAAATCACTATGGCAATTCTGACAACTCATCTTAAGATGAATCTTAGTGCTTTGTGAAATAGAGCCCAGGTTCATTTACCGACAATGTCCGTAGATTGTGGGGCTTTTTAGTACTTGCCAACCATTCAAGATGTCACTATTCAGTATAGGTTTGTGTCTTTGAAGTTTTACCTTTTTGTTCTCTTGGCAATTTTTCCCAGATTTATTTTGTACAGGGGAAATAAATTCACCATGAGAATAATGAAGAAATGTTCTTATTTTCTTACAGTTCCTCTGATCCGTAAGATGGAATCTAGAGTAATGATCCCCTTGCCGTGCTCACCACTGCAGTGAGTAAAATCAACATCTCCTTCAAGTCGAGCGTGAAGACGATACCGCGTTATGAAAAAGGGATCTTGTCAGTAGAGTTATGACTTATATTGAAGTGAGAAATTATTTAGAAATAACGTTTCAAGAAAATGGCTCCAAATTTATCTGAAAATCAGATATTTACTGAGTTGTTGGATTATGGTGCAAGTTTTACTTTTTAAGTTTAATGCAACTGTTCTGTTGTTTTTGAGTCTCCAGTTTCTTAGATGGAGTGTGACTTACTTATGGAGTTTGAGACATTTGGGAAACATTACAAATGTTTTTTTTGTCCACAGTCAAACTGGATTTAATTGTTGATTGCTTACTATAGAATGAGGCATTGTAGTTCACCTTCGGTGACACCACTGGAAATTATAATAACAATAATAATAGTGGCTTCTTATATAGCGCTCATATCCGTCACTCAGTGACCCTCAAGGCGCTTCGACTGTTCCCGCTAGGTATGTGGAGCTACGTTTCTGAAGTATGAGACCTAATCCTTTACAAAGCACCATGTTATCAAACCAGGAACACCGGGGTGAACCCCCCTTCTCTTTTTGATAAGTGCACTGGGTTCTTTTACGTGCATTACACAACACACGGGACCTACGGCTTAACGTCCCATCCAAAGGAGGCAGCAATAATGGTTAAGTTTCTTGTTTAAGGACACAAGTGTCACAACCGGGACTCGAACCCACACTCTGCCGATCAGAAACACCAGAGCTTGGGTCTGGTGCTCTTATCCGCTCGGCCACGACACTCCACATGCTTTTACACCATCATACTGTTTCCAACAGTACATTTTTATAATGAGTGTGTAATCTTTTTTGATTTGGTAAACACAATCCCTTTCAAATATTCAAAACCATCAGATAAGAGCCTTTAGACTCAATGAAACAAATTCCAACTCATCAAGCCATATGGAAGCCATCTTTGGAAGACATGATTGATTTCAGTCAGGAAACGCTATAATAATAATAATATTGACTCTTATATAGCGCAATTCCAAAGAGTGATCATTGCGCTTTGAACATTATTACCACTGGGTCATAATATCCTTCCTTTAACCATCTCAGCTCCATGGGGAGTATACAGCCTGTGCTGCCAAGTAATGTAGCGCACTAACTCAAATCGATCACAAGAACTATCTCTGCCCTCACAGGTACCCGTTTATACCCCTGAGTGAAGAGAAGCAATTATAGTTGGGTGTCTTGCTCAAGAACACAAGTGTCATGACCGGGATTTGAACCCACACCCTGATGACTCATCAACCAGAACTTGAGTCCGATGCACTAAACGGCTCGGCCATGACACGCCCCTGGCTAAGAGATTTGCTTACAATTCTTGTGGGAATTCCTAGAGGAGCAGTCATTGATGGAATTTCTTTTCTTTTTTTCCCTTTTTTTTGGGGGGGTCAAAGAATCAACCCAGTGTAGTTTGACATTTTCCATGCTATTTAGCTAGGTCTCAATAGGGAACATGGAATTTTCAAGATTATTTTCAAGAGTATTGGAGTACACAAAATTTGTTTACAAACAGACTGTTTAAAACAGTCCAATGGCATCATCAAGGGTTTTAAAGGGTGTGTACAACACCGATAAGATTGAACAAAAAAAATAATCACATATTTGTACATATGTAGATTTGGTTTTATTAGTTAACGGATTGAACGATTTGTTTAGATCAGCATCTCTTTTTGAATTATGTGAGCTTGGTGTTATAGCGAAAATAAATAAAGTCAATTCCTTTAATGGAGAAAGGAAAACAAGATTTCGGTGTTAAATCTTTCCTTCAGAAATGACTTTTTTTACACATTTCACAAACAGAGATTTTGCACTACATCTTCTCACAAAACTTAATTGATATGAAGTCAATGCTAAGGATGCCCTTAAGTTTTCCTTTTTTTAATCAGAAGTTTTGTTCCAGATCTAATACCACTTCAATAAACGCTCGAGTTTGATTTTTAACTTTGATTTTTTTTTCATAAATATTGTGTGAGGAAAACAAACTAAAAAAGGTTTAGGTGCATTTTTTCCAGACACCCTCTAGGGCCTATGCCATAAACCTGTTGATCTGTTGAAATGCACAAAAGAGAAGTAGTCCTGTTTGTAAAGTGTGAGGTGATTTCCACTGTAAGCCACGCCCACTTCACACAAACTGTCTCCAATGTTTACCAGAACCCCACAGGAAATGCATTGGGCAAGGGTTTCTTTGAGAATTACGGTAAGGTTTTGCAGAGTCTCAAGGTCTTGTCAGAATTATTATCAGTTTCTGTCCTTAGAAATAATACCTTGGAAGGATGAAATGAGTGATTTATGGTACAATTACACACAAACGTATGCTATGGAGCCAGAGGTAGCCAAAACCTTGCGCGTACAGTTGATGCGTGTGCGAGTGACGTATTGACCATGCAAAAAGGATTGTTCGTATGCTGTCCATCACAAACATTTCTGTAAGTGTGTCATAGTTAAATTTGATGCCAATGATTTATGGAGTCACCCCGCAAGACATGACTTAATTAGGATAGCTCAGTTCTGTTAGAATTGCAATGACACACCTCTAAGCCATTTCAAACAATGTACAGTTTAAAACAATCAAACATTTTGAGTTCTGGTTTGATCTTCAACATAAAAACAAAATCACAATAAATTCATATTCTTTTATTTATTTCATCAGATGAAAATGATTACGCACTCTATTCACATCAATATACTATAGTTATAAGGCCATATCCCAATTGGTGGCTACGGCTACGGCTAAGGCTGTTGCTAAGGGTGTTGCTAAGGATGTCCTATACTTCAACGCATGATGGCGCAGCGATCCAGCTGTAGACGTAGCCGTAGCCACTAATTCAGACACGGGCTCATATTTCTCAGACTTTTTACAATTTCTGACAATCAAATCATGACTGTGTTATATTTGATGTCAAATAGTACATGTGTGTTAAAGAGGGGCTCCAAGGTCAAATTCAGTTTTGCGATGCACTAATTTTTCCGATAGATAGAGTTCTCATGAAAAGTGGGGAAAAAGTTGCGAGTCTCTAACCTCATGTTAAAATGGTGTAAAGTTTCATTTTATTTGATACTCTTTCAGAGCGAAATTTTAAAAATAATGCCATCGGACTACAACAACAATGGTCTATTCATTCCAAAGAGGAATTTTTGTGCCAGTCAAAAGGTCAAATTCAATGCAGTTTTAAATGAATATCATCAGCATTCAGAAATTAACTAAAAAATCTCTGTACAAAAAATGTACAGACCACATATTTAAAATGTGACGTCATCAAACGTGTGTGGATTTTGACAAAAATTGCACTTGAAGGGTATCAAACACAGTGGCATTTTACACCTTTTTAACACAATTTTAGAGACCTGTTATGTTTTTCCCCATTTTCATCAGGACTCTATTGGAAAATGAGTGCATCACAAAACTGAATTTGACCTTGGAGTCCCTCTTTAAAGTAAAGCATTACTCGAATAGCAGTATTTTATTTTCTCAACAGCACTTTGTAACGTCTTACATTTACATCTGTATATCCAACCACAGAACCTGTAGGAGTTTCACATGAGCCAATGCTTGCCCCACCACCAAGATCCAATGTTGTAAACCTTAGCAACAGAAAAAATTGCTGTGATTAGTTAACAACATCAAACAGAGAAAAGCTCAGCCACAGGCTATGTACATAATGACCCAATTCACAACGGAAAGTGCACTTACTACTGCACCTATCCTGTCCGCCATTTTGGGAGTCAAAATATACACAAAGGAATTGACTCCCAAAATGGCGGAAATGGTCGATGCACATTGTGTGGAGGTGTGTTCCACGTCGTGCATAGGGTCAATAGACCATTTCAGAAACCACTGCTCTGGCCGAGGCTCAGCCAGTAATTTTGAAATGGTGAACTTTCAATATGATGCTTCAAAGAGACGGACGAAGCAGAAGCCGAATAAGGCATGGTTTCAAAAGAGGGCTATGTTGTTGTAGAATTTAGAATTACAATTCTAAATTTCTGAAACTGGTAACCTGTTTTTGCTACTGAATTCCTGTGCTAAGCAACACTGGCTCCCACAGTTGGAGATATTTTCCATTTGAAAGTAGAGTAATAAAATACTCGTTTTAAAATTTCAGGACTGATATTAATTTTAATCTTTTATCATTGCTGTGTTGAATAATATAAAGATGTTTAAAGCCAGTGTACACCTGTGGTTTTAGGATACTCCCTGGGGGTCAAGTACATTTTGTTGGCGTGTATTATTTTAAAAGTTCAAATGAAAAATTGCCTTAATGGTAGGGTCATACTTTGGTAAATGATTCTGAAATAAAATTGTGTAATTTCTATCCGAAAGCTTACTTGCTATAAAGATGGTTAATGCTGGCATTAGCATTATCCTGCAAAATGATTTCGTCTGAAGTGCCCCCGTTGATTAGAAATCAGTATAAGTATATTGAAAATGTTTGAATCTCTGAAACTCCCCACATCTGAATTGTGAATTCAGCGACTGGAGATGTGGTTTGTAGCCGCGTCACCTTGCTTAACGTGGATGGGTTTGATGTTCTTAATGAAAATACTGAAATATTCTTTTTTTTTGTTTTTCTCAATAAGTAGACACTGTATTCAGCTGAAACTTTCATAGGTGACTTATTTTTGACAACTCGACGTTTCGATCAATGTGCTCTGATCGTCTTCAGAAGAAAGAAGACGATCAGAGCATATCTAATCGAAACGTCGAGTTGTCAAACTACCAGTTCTTCTCAGAACCTCCACTACTCAAAAGAGATTTTACACATACACTGTAGTGTCACCGCAAACCTCACCAGATTGTACTCCCACCATGCAAAGTTTCAAATCCTACTCAAAACCAATCTATGATCCTACCTTTAAAGATGGAGATTTTAAATGAGTCCTGAACAATTAATTTAAATTTATAATGTACTTGTATGTGACTCATTCACAACAATAAATCATTAATACATGCTCGCATAAAAAAAATGCCAACAGAGTCCATGCAGCAGGGAGTCAATATCAACAACTGTCAGCAGACATTTTTCGTTTATAAAGCAGTCCTTGGCAGATTTGTAATTTCATAATCTCTGCTTACCACCGCAAGCAAAGAAAAGGCACGCTAATCTTTTGGAGGTTTTGTTCAACAATTGAGTGGCGCAACAGTGCAAATCCATTGTGACGAGCACATGGGCACATGAGCTGTCCAAACTTCTTTATGATCATTTTGTGAAACAAACTTTTGCTTGAAACGCATATTGTTCTGCTAGAGTGAACACAAAACATTGCTTACCAGCTCTATGAAATTGGCTCATGGTACAACATATTACATGAGTAATGTGTTTTAGAGGAAATCCTGCCCCCCCAGATAAAAAAATCTATATATAAATATTTTTGAGAGAGGATATACATTTTCCCGGTCATTTTGGCATGTAAAGCAGCCATGGCCCAATTTCATAGAGCTGCTAAGCACAACAATTTGCTTAGCATGAAAATTTCTTCCTTGATAAAAACCGTATTACCAACCAAATTTCCACGTGATTTACAGGATAAGCAAACAACAGCTGAATACCAGTAACAAGCAATATGCAGCACATGGAAATTTGGTTGGTAATCCTGTTTTATCAAGGAAGAAATTTTATGCTAAGCAAATTGTTGCGCTTAGCAGCTCTATGAAATTGGGCCCTGATGCCTGAAAAAGGCTTCATACACCGTACCTAAAGCCTTTCTCAGATTCAAATTTTGGGGTGAAAAATTACCTCCTTCTCTGAAACTAAATTACCTAAAAGGGGGGTGGTTTCTAACAATGTTTTATAATATCAACAGTTCTGCAGTGCTCTTTACCAAGTAAGTTTTTGTGGAGTAATTACCAAAAGTATACCCTGCCTTTAATATGAATGCAGGATAGTTAATAGGCTGCTTTTTTGTTGCCCCCCAAAAATGACCAGTAAAACCCAAATTGCCTGTACGCTTTTTAAGAGTTTGCACAAAGGATAATCTCACAGTAGCTCACTGGGATTTGTTATGGCTTAGATTGATGTGATTCATTTCGTACTTCAGCAGAGGCTTCTGTGTGACCCATGAGGTTGTCACATTTCTCTCAATACACATCATGACAGGATAGCAGCCCTGGGCTCGATTTCATAAAGAGCTAAGATTGATCTTAACTGCAAAGCACTGTTAATTGCTAAGCAAAGTGTGACGTCACAATATAAATCACCATGGCAATACTGACAACTCATCTTGGTGCTTTGTGAAATCGGCCCCTGGAGTTTTCATCTTTAGAGAGGGCAAGGCCGTTTTTCATTTTGCAAAGGGCACTCCCAGTGGAAAATCTTGTTCGTGAATTGTAAGAACTCTTGATGAGATTATCCCGGATGTACATGTACACACAAAAGCCTACGGCGCTGAGAAACAATGTTTCTGCACAGAGCTCCTCTCCTGTGACCACAAATGTTAATTCAAAATCAAGATAAAACCTTTGGTTGCACGGATGTCGAGAAATATCCAATGTGAACTGATAGTACATGTATCTACAACAGAATTATACTGTAAATAATTTTAAATAACCCTGTGGTTATAATTACTAATTGATAGTTCTATTAAACCAACTTGAGAATGTTCGACTCAATAAAATTAAAGAATGCATGTTTTTTCAAAGAAGGTTAGTTTACTATGTTTTCTTAATTATGATCAACAGGTGCAGTTAATTGGTGTGGTCCATAATGTTTACCCGACTCTTAATTAAATAAATCCTACAGTTATTTATAGCGATCGATGTGAATATTTCACAAAGTGAAGCACTTGTTCTCACATATCCTCACAAAAAACCCAATAAAATTAATATTTACACTTTTCCAATATAAATAATACAGGTAAAAGACTTAAGAATTCTGCTACATAAAACTTATTCCAATGGATGCATTGGATAAGGTTTTAATTGTGTAAACAAATATAACGCGTAACAACTCTGTCGAATTCAAAGTTGAGTCTAGTTCCTGATAGACGCAATCTGTAAGTGCAATTTTGGTTTGAGCTTTGTCAAGCGTTCTAACTTTTCTATGCAGCCACGTGGTTCACAGACCAATCATGCAAGGAATTTGATAGAGCACCGCGTGCCGTACAAGATATTTAAGCCCAACACATACTTGTGCTTTAAAAAAATTGACTATCATTGCCAGTAAAGATGGTCGACTTCACTACATGTGACATCAAGTGGGAACTATGTATAGCCCTACATGTATAATGTAATGCACAGCTGAACGGTATATGACACCCTAGTGCAATGGCTCCATGTAGTTCGTTTGTTGCTAGGGCGAGTCATTTTTGCGTGTAGGATAGTCTTTTTTTCTGATTTGCGCGACTTGATAGTCAAAATAACTTGCATCATGTGACACACACTCAACCAATAACCAGACACAACTTATGCCAGATGTGTTATAACAGCCATTTGTAGTTTGTGATTGACTTCGGTTGACTGGGTTGACAATGTTAGAGGGAAAACTCAACATTCGGCATGGGGCTAGGCAAGTCACCAAGGGTCGATTTCACAAAACTCTTCCTAACTTAGGACTAGTCCTAGGCAACGCTAAGAGATAGGACTAGTCTTAAGTACTGGTCCTAACTTAAGACTAGTCCTATCTCCTAGCATTGCCTAGGAATAGTCCTAAGTTAGGAAGAGTTTTGTGAAATCGACCCCCGGTCCATGAATGGATGTGGAGTATTAACTATGGGCTTTTTCCAAATCTCGTCTGAAGCCTCGTTCATACTTAGTGCGAATTGCCAAAGCAAAATAAAATTTCCTTGCATCACAATTGGAACCTGGGTACCTGGGCCCAATTTCATGGCACTGCTTACCGTGGAATTCTGCGCTTACGTCCAGCTGCGTCCCATCGAAATACACACGGTACAGTGCGCGTAAGCGCAGAATTATTTGGTAAGCAGTGCCATGAAATTGGACCCAGATTGTTTCCGTCACGTAATTTGCTTTCACATTCCTTTTTGCGTGAAGTATGAACCTGGCTTTAAGTTCTGGCTCCAGGCTGATTTCTGTTATTGAAGCACTGTGCAAAATGCAAACTCCTCCAAAAATAATCACAAGCCTAGGTTTGGAAAAGGCTGATGATGTTGAGGAAGGATCACATGCATAATCCAGGTAAGGTGAAGGAATTATTTTATTAAATTGGGAAACAAACTTGTAACTGACAAAATATTGTACCTTCTTAAAATCCAACACTGATTCATCTCCAGAGAGATAGACTTGTTCATAGCGATTCTATTTTAAAATACTGGAAACTAAAATTGTTAAATACACACTTCATCTGGCAACTTAAAAAGAAAATCTGCAAACGAATTTTTCAAGTGAAAAGATATCGTTCAACTAAAGTTTCTTCACTTAACAGAACTAACAGGGCCCAAGATGTCCCTAAATCAAAACTCTGAAAACTTGATGCACATGAGGGAGAAATATGGGAAACATTTGGTCACTGGTGGCAGTGCATTTAAAACACATTCACATTTTTGCCTCCCTGTGGAGAATCATTTTGTTCTTTCCTTTGTCCCTGTTCTTATCATCCTCCCTTAGTACAAAAAATTCCTCTCTTTAGAATTCCTCTGTGAAGACCTTTTGTTCCTACTGTCTTCGGTCTCCTATACATGCCATAGGTAGAGAAAATTGCCAAGGGACTACTAAAGACTAATTTGTTTGAATCTATATTTTCGTAACATAGGGCCTATTGCTTTATATATTTCATTTCATTGTTTTACCTTTTGTGTTGCACATAGAGGCTCCTGCATTATGCACTATAAAAATGTCTTGTATTATTATTATTATTATTATTATTATTATTATTATTATTATTATTATTATTATTATTATTATTATTATTATTATTATTATTATTATTATTATTATTATTATTATTATTAAGGATGGCATAAAACCAGTCCACTTTACAGTTGTAACAAGGCAACAATATCCAGTGTTGCATTTTGCTGCATTTAGCAGGGTGTCTAGAAAACATCCTATTAAGGCGGTTGGGGTTAGTACAAGATAAATAAACAATGCACAGCAGTGTTCTCCAACAGGTAAAAAAAGCTTGGCGCACCACCGCGCTTTCTCCAGCACCCGCCACATTTAAGAGTCACCGCCAAGGTTTGAAATCCGTCTGCTATTTATTGTCCCCCACTTTTTTGTTTAAGTTCATGCATTTCAGAGTTCAAATGCCATCTTTAAAACCTTTGCTCAAAGAAGTTGGAAGGAAGTGGCCATCGGGATTCACCTCAGAGTGCATCACAGAGCATGTACAATCCCAATTTTTCCAGGCCCTTGGGAGAGCCCCCTCCCCCCACAACAAACCTTTAAATTTCAAAGTTGGAAAACACTGATACAGCATTTGATCCTGTTGCAGAAGAGAGCCATTTAAAAAAAATGCATTTGTTATTTTCCTTGTAAAACAATGGGCTAGTAAAAATAGTTCCCTTGCATAGGCCATCGTCGCCGAAGTCAAACAATAGAAATGTGCAAGCGCGTAGGAAACACACACAACTGTCAACCAATAATAGGTTTTCCTTTAACCTCAGTGAGGATGCTGTTTGAGTTTGAGACGCCATATGAAAGGGGTCTATCGGATAAAATAAAAAAATTTAAAATTTAAACAAAAGTTGTGAATTATGTCACAATGACATCTAATGGATACACCATCTCTAGACTTAAATAAATTTGCATTAATTTCTTAAAAACTGAAAAATTAATATTCAGCTCAGTAAACCTCTCACAGAAACCCAATTTCCAAAAGTGAAACTGTATGTACACATCTTTAAAAAATAAACAAAAATCAAAACAATGTCAGTTATTTAGGAAAAAAACCAAAGAGCTGTACAAAAAACATTTACAAAGTTTTGATGTTTACAACAACAAAACATTACAAGCAATTGTTGCCAAATATAAATTGTACCCAAGGTAAAGGTTAACATTGAAATGCACACATTGCATTGAGAAATTGTTCCTACTTTTATGCAATTTCTGTAACGTATTATTTTAGTGAATTTCACCTAGTAGGGGATCACTAATAAGGAAGGGAGTGTCTCAAAAGACTGAACGTTCTAATTAGATCAGATAAGTATTCCAACGCGTGCACATGTATCGTTCCATTTGACCATCCAAACATTTCATTGGAATGCGAAAAAATGTTAACGTGCAAATTCACTCATGTAGGATTGCTTCCGTACTTCGGCACAATGATGCAGTCTAGCGGAACGTTCTCTCAGTCTAATGGATTGCGGGCATGTGCCCACGGGAATGTTCTTTTGCGCCTAGAACATGCCCAGCTTTTGAGACGCTTCGTAACTTGACCGACTTTACACATGCTCCCCTATTTAAAGGCACTGAACACGTTTGGTAATTGTAAAAGACCAGTGTTCTCACTTGGTGTATCCCAACATATGCATAAAATAACAAGCCTGTGAAAATTTAGGCTCAATTGGTCATTGAAGTGGCAAGAAAATGATGAAAGAAAAAACACCCTTGTTGTACAAATTTGTGTGCTTTCAGATAGGAATAAAAGGCTTCAGGCCTGAAGTCTTTTATTATTATACATTATTAGTGAGAAATTACCTCTTTCTCAAAAACTACGTTTCTTCAGAGGGAGTCGTTTCTCACAATGTTTTATACTATCAACAGCTCTCCGTTGCTCGTCACCAAGTAAGTTTTTATGCCAATATATATTTTGAGTAATTACCAAACGTGTCCAGTGCCTTTAAAGAGGAAGAAGGCATCATATAAAGGTCTCCCGATTGGGAATTCTAGATCTCCCAATTTGGAACTATGGGTGTTCTAATAAGCGATTGGTGAGTTTAGATTTGAATAATGTCTGGTACAATGACTTGCTTAGTCACAAGTTACCGCTTAAATTTGAATTCCTCAGACTAAAGAGACAGTTGCTTATGTCACATGAATCGGTGCAAGCTTTTGCGTAGTTACGTAAGAGAGGACAAACACCCATGCACAATTTTCAATAAATGTGTACCAAGGCTTTGCTTATCTGGAGGTTGCTATACCAAACCCTTTCTAACACCATTTGACATAGCCACTGTCTCTATAGTCTGAGGAATTCAAATTTAAGCGGAAACTTGTGACTAAGCAAGTCATTGTACCAGACAATATATTTCAATCTAACTCGCAAATGGCTTCTTTAGAACCATTGAGTTCTCCCAATTTGAAACCCCGGGCCTCATGACTGGGAAACCTGGGTCTCCCAATTTGGGAATGACCGCTCGTCTAATTAGCAGACAAGGGTTCCAATCATTAAGAAAATATATACAAATTACGACCCTACACCATTGTGTTTTTCAGCAATGGCGTTTTAACATCAATTTCAGTACTAATTAATTGTCAACTCCATGTCATATTCATCTTGTACTGACTGAGTGACAGGAGTATTCTGTAGTTGTTGATGACTCGGGACTTGACCGAATGCAGTTATGGCCATTGAAGTCCCACCGGATATCACTGACCCCGGTAACGGAGTACATGTACTATCGTTTGTCTGGATTGTCACTGGTATAGGACCACTGATTGTCACTGGGATGGTACCTTGAGTGTTTGAATTGGGAACTTGGAAAACCGGGATGTTCATGGTTGACAGGTGTTGAGCTATGGAAGCAAGTGTTGGGAGATCAGACTCGAATCCCCCTCCTGCCACTAAATTCTGGACAGTCTGATATTGAGTGTCGTCTGTTTGAACCACATCTGTTACCAGCGGGAGCTGAGCAGTGGCAGGATTCTGCAAGTCTATCTTGATCTCTTCTGGTGGTGGCTCTTTTCTAACTGATCTTTTCCGCGGAACTTTCCCATCCTTGTGTGTTTGCATGTGGCGATCAAGGTTGCCAGATATCAGGAAGGTTTTGCCGCACTGCTCACACTGGTAGTCCCGCTGATCCTGGTGCCACTTTATGTGGACCCTTAGGTTGGTCCTGGTGCGGAAGGCTTTATCGCAGAGGTTACATTTGTGCGGTCGCTCGTCCCGGTGCATCATGAGGTGTAGCGTCAAGCGGTGACTTCGGTTGAATGTCTTGTTGCAGATGTCACACTTGAAATCCCTCTTGTCAGTGTGGACGCACATCATGTGCTCCTTCAAGTTGCCTTTGGTCTTCACTCTTGTTCCACAGATGTCGCATTGGAAGGGGCGACTGTTGTTATGCGTCGGCGCATGTGCGGTCAGGGAACTTTTCGTGGCAAAGGCTTGCCCACAGACCGTGCAAACAAAGTCCTTTTTGTTCTCATGGTTTGACAGCATGTGATACGTCAAGCCTCCCTTTCGATAAAACACTTTATCACAGACATTACACTTGTACTCGACGTCCTTTGTGTGCAAGTTGCGATGACGGACCAGGAGTGACTTGTGGAAGAAACCCCTGTCGCAGAAGTCGCACTTGAACGGCTTCTCTGCATTATGGGTCTTGACGTGCGTCCCAAGATTATACTTATCGAAGAATACTTTGCCGCACAACTCGCAGGTGAACTTTATCCCCATTTCTTCATTTTTGTGGCAGTTTAGATGCCGCATGAAAGTGTTTCTGAAATGAAAATCTTTCTTGCAGGTGCTACAATTGAAAGCCGGCTTCTCTCTGTGTCTGGAGTTCATGTGACATTTGGCATAATATAAGCTCTGAAAGGTTTTATCGCACTTCGGGCATTTGTAGTTGCCATCGGGATCGGGTTTCCAACAGGGTCTTCCTCTTTTCTTGGGGATCTTTTGTTTCACTTTTTCGGGATCTTGATCTGGCTTTGGATTCTTCCGTGGCCTCCCTCTTTTTCTGGGCGTCTCCCTAGTGGTCTCCTCAGCTGGTTCTTCCTCTTTACCATCTGGCCTTGATGATGTATTATCGTCACCATCAAGACTTTTTCTCGGTCTTCCTCTTTTCCTCGGCGGTTGCTCTGCAGTCTTTTGTGTACCTTCCAAACTTTCCATGTCAAATTCTACCTCGGATGGCACATATTCTTCATCATCTTCACTGTCATCTATGTCCTCCTCATCTGCCTTATCTTCGTCATCATTATCACTTCCTATCTCATCTTGATTAGCTGTTTTGGCTTCCTTCCCGTTTAACTCTTCCTTGTCGTGCTTCGTGGTTTTATCTTCACTCGTCTCATCCTCGGTTGCCTCATTGTTACCCTTTTCACCCACCTCCTCATCCTCCTCATACTCCTCCTCTTCCTTGTTTTTGACTTTTTCTTTCATGGCTAATAATCTTCTTGATGTACGTTCTGGCTTGTTAGATTCCACTCCTCTCTCAAGCGAACTTCTTGGAGATCTGCATGACTTGTTATCTTGAGCTTTACCTTTTCTCGTTGAATACACCTTGCTTCTTGTCGAAACACTTGTTGCTTTTTTAGCATCCCCTAATGGGTACAGATCATTGGTCTTCTTCCTGACTTGTTTCTTTGAAAGGCCATGTTTTGCAGCCAGGTGGCGTGACAGCACATAGCGCTTACAGCACGTCGTTGAACAGAGGTCACAGGCAAAAATAGCGTCACTCTTCCGAGGGTACATTTGTTCTAATTTGCTTCTGACAGCCTTAATAAGAAGCTTATGAACGTCAACCAAGTGCCTTGATAGTCTTCCCCGAACGGTGAACTTACCTGGGCAGAGATCGCAGGCAAACTTGGAACTATCAAGCTCGAGGCGCTGCTTGTTGGCCGTCTTTTCGGATTTATTCAAAGTCATGTCATGTGAGGACACCATATGCTGTACAAGCTTCTGACTCTCATCAAATTGAGAGTCACATTTAATGCAGTGAAACTGTCCACTGGGATCAGCCTTCTTAGTGACGGGTTCGTCTTGATGCTGAAGCTGCGCCAGTTTAACCGCTTCACAGACGCTACTTACTGCTTTCTGTCGCGAGAAGTCATGCTCTTCTATCAGATGAGTGCGGAGCTGGATACGGTTTTGGAAATACTCCTCACAAGATTCACATTTCATCACCTTGGGGGACGACTCCATGCCAACAGCTTTAGATGAGCCGGATTTCTCAGGCGTCGGAACTGGTTTAATCAACGGCTCTGGTTCATTAGTCTCAAGTTCAGTAAGGATCTTCATCGCCTCGGATATCCCCGTACCATGTTCATCCACGAGATGAGTATACAACCGCGCCTGGTGCTTGAAGTTTTGACCACAAGACGGGCATCTCTTTAAGCGGCTGCGAACGCGCGACTTCTTCATGACTTCGCAGAACCGCAGCTTGTGGAAATCAAGCATAACGGGAGAGCCAAGATCTTCATGACACAGGTCGCAGGAGGTCTTTGGTGTTGGCTCGTCGCTATTGTTCGCATTGTTCTCCTTCTCACTGCCGTGGTCCTGCTCGAAGCCGTCTGCCATGTCCTCATCACTCTCTTCTTGTTCCGCTGCGGAACTGGCAGCGGTAAAAGCTGGTGTTGCCGAGACTGCCTCAGGTTGGATGATGTCTTGCACAGTTTCTGCCTTTGTCGGTTTGTTCTGTTGTGCCTCTGTTGGTGAAAAACAGGAATTCAATTGACAATTAAACAAAGCAATGGTTTTTTAAAATTTAATTTGGGCTTGGGGAGAATATGTTTCATCCGAGTATGTTCCAAGGGGCATATTACAATAACGATTTCATACCAAGTTTCATCAAAATACAAACAATGAAAATTACATCAAAATACAAACAATACACAGCCAAACAAACACAAAATGTACCCAACTAAGGCCTAAAAAAATGTTATGTTGGCGTAACGGGCCAGAAAAAATAGGGTAGGTAGGTCAGGTTTTGGTTTTTTTCCCATATGAGTTAAACGAAACTTGTGAATTCCAGTTAACTGTTTACCTGTTTCTACCGTTCAAATCAAAACTTTAAGCCAGTGGATGTCAACACACTTTCCAGGTTTAAAAGAACACTATACCCACTCTTAAGGGTCACAAAACCATGTCATAAAACCACAAAGACATAGCGCTTACAGCTTGTGGTTTGATTGAAGCAAGAGTATTACAAACTGAAACAATGTATAACAAACTGCAGAGGATTAAGATAAGACGTAACTGGATCTCAATAGTAGGAGTGTCAATCATTCTCCCAGGGCTGGAGAGTGTCTGGGGCTGACATTAAATAAAGAAAAGGATGTCAGTCTTTTTTTTCACTTTCGGCTTCATTTGTGGTTGGAAAGTTGTTTTTTTAATCATTGACAAAACTTCAGCTGGGGGAAACAAAGTTGAAAAAAATAAAAATATCCAGGGTAGGCCGTATTTTTAGGGGAAGGTCGGATTACGCTAACATAACACATTTTCTTTTTTGGCCTAAGTACACAGCGGATATTTTAAAAAGCAGACACCCTCACCCCTATAAAAGGGGGAACAAAACTCTGCTAAAATGTAATTATAGACAATATGCCTCCTAAACAAGTTTGAGTCTTTAATTTAGCCTTGAAATGTGAAAGACCCCAGCGAATTAACGGATAACCCCCCTTAAAAACAGAGGTAGTGCATTCCACAACTTTGGAGCAACCGAAACAAAGGCGTGATCACCAAAAGAGTGCAGCATCCTGACCTACCCTGTCCCTAAATCCCGGTTCATACTTCCTGCGAATGCGAATGTGAAGCGAATTTTGGTGCCGCAATAATCGGTACGCGCTACCCTTTCAATTGTGACGCAAGAAAATTCGCTTCGCACGAAGCATTCGCAGGAAGTATGAACCGGGCTTTACTCTATGGTCCTACCCCTAGGATACTCCAGTACTTGTATTTTGTAGTATTCCACCTGTTGACCTCAGGCTATATATTGTCTTTTGACAATAAAAAGGTCACAGACATAACCAGGAGCTAAAAAGTGTATACATGTATGTTTAAAAACAAGCAGTACAATTTAAAAATGAACGCAAACATTAATTGGCAACCAATGCAGTATTATTAGTGTGCACTATGATGTCATGTATTCAATATGCATCTACACAGTAAACAGTTTGTTCTGTGCACAGTTGTGCCATATACATGTACAACTTTACAACCCGTGCAGTTGAATGATTTCAAATGGTGGGTCAACTTGTTGAAAAATGGTACCAAGAGTAGAAAGGTTAAGTCACCAAATCAAAAGGAAACTTTCTATATTAGTGCATTTGATTTTTTGTCTTCTTACCGACGTCAGTTACAAAAGTGTATCTCTTCTCTTTAACACCATCTTCACTTGTTTCCACCTCCACAAACAAAACACCGAGTTGTGAAAGGAGTTGGACAGCAACCTCACTATCTGAAGAAAAAAAACCGAGAAAAAAACATGACAATAAAACGTTTTGCTCTTTAATTGATTTACTTACTTTACTTTACTTTGATTGGGTCATTCTCAGATCCCGATCAATGATAGTCGTCTAGAACATTTTGGATTTCTTAAAATGTTTCCTGACTGTTTTGAAAAATGAATAATCAAAACAGCGCACTGGAACTTGACTACCAATGCGCTCCGATAGAATGAGATCATGTACAGGCTTATTTAGCATCCATGGATGGTTCTCCCTTTTTTCTTTTTTCTTTTAAAGGGGAGGGGAATCCTCTATTTCAGATGAAAGTATATTCTAGTGTCAAACATTGTTTTCACTAAAAATCATTGTTTTCGTTGTTTTCACTAAAATATTCATATTTGTACATTTAGGTTCATTCATCCATTCTTTAAAGGTTTATTTAAAAAAAAACATCACAACGAAATGGCTGAATGAGTGATTAAAAGGGAACATACCAAATACATCACATGAAAAATTAGAAACCATCAATTATTAAAAAGTTACATTCAACAAATTACATTCAACATTAAAGGGGAACTGCACAAATATAAATATATTAATAAACATCAAACATCAATAATTTACATTTAAAACAACTGAGGGGAAAACATTTTAAAAGTTACTGAGGGGTAAACAAAAATGCTTCGACATTTAGTAATTGAACAAAAAAAGGAATATGGCTGTGGAGGTACCTCTGTGTGAGCCATTTAGGGGTTATAAGTTTATTGGAGTTCCTCAGAACCCGATTGTTTTGATCCCCTCTGGTTGGTGGTAACGGTAGCCATTGACGGAATTGCTCAGATTTCAAGAGTGAATTGGCAAATGTGTGGGCATAATTTTTCCCAACGAGACTGGCATGACTGGAGGGTAGGTATTGTACTTTCCATGTTGGTTTTATGGCGACTGTATTAAAACTAGTAGATGGGAAAGAAGTAACTTTTTCCACCATTATATATTATTCAGGGTTCTCCTCATGCGCAAGCTAGCGTATCAAGCCGATAGGCAAGATTTGCGTGCTGATATGCGCAAATTTGGTTGATACATAAAAACAAATATATATCTTCTTTTTTTGGTATTATTATATTTTTTTTTACATCAAGAGAAAACCATATAGAATGCTCAAGATTGCACAGTAGGGCTTTTAAACCAAGATAAACACCAAGTAGAAAACATTCCGAAGACCTTGTTTCTAGGTCAAAAATGCCCCATAGTTTTGAAAAAACCTGGGAGAACCATGTTATCCCTCAAATATTTTAAAGTAAGCAATATTCAGCCTTCTCCCGAGGATTTGTCAAAACTGTGGGACGTTCTGGACCCAAATTTCCCAAGTTCGGTTGAAGCACACTGAATTGAAATGAAGTCCTTGGTATGTTATTTACTTGATGTTTATGTTTTGGTTTTTAAAGCTCTACTCGTGCAGTCTGGAGCATTTTAAATGGTTACAAGTAGTAATATTTTAAAATTTAATTCCAGACTGCAATTCACTCGTATCAGCCAGCAATTCGCGCGTATCGGTACTCTATTTTTTCTTTTTGGGCTGATACGCTAGCCTTTGCATCAGGGAGAATCCTGTTATTATTACTTTACTTCAAACCCTACCATCTTCGGATGCAGTCTGAGTCTGGATTCTAGCAACCAATCGAGTAGTCTTATTGGTCAGGGTTTCCAGAACTCTACTCAGCTGACCCTGTTTCCGTAACGACTCCCAAAGCAGGTGACAATCTAGAAAAAAAAATACATTAGACTTAGAGTAAGAACAAAAAGTTACAACTGTACAAGTAGGCCTACAAGTATAGACTGTGCAAGTCTGGCATGTATCGAAAACGAGAAAACAACTCGAAAAGACCATAATTCTCTATGAAATCTAATCTTCTGTTTAAATTCTATTTTTACAAAATTCTTGTAAGTAAAATATATGCACTTAGCAATTTGTTATTAATACAATTTCAATTTTTATATTTCACAAATAATTTGTTAAAATTGACATAGAAACAAAATTATATTGGGACGAGGATGCTTGTTTATCAGAAACCCAATTTGCCACTCACACCCTAATTTGTGCACCGATTTAGAGTTTGCCCTTAACTTTTTCAGTGACTGGCCAGCAGGACCAGTTAGCATGTCATTTCACTAGTCCACCAGCTTTTTCACTATAGTCCATAATTTAAATTGAAATAGAGATCTATGCTTTTCAACACTGAACTAGACAGTCGAACAACTTGGAGAGAATTTTGACTGGCCCTCATGTGTTTTAAGTGACATTTGGCCAGCGGACCACTGTTAAGGAAGAACGCTGCCGATGTGTATGTATAATGACAACTTTCCCAACAGCTGCTGACACATCCTACCAACAAGAAGGTCTAACGTTGCTGTTTCAGGATATAGTGTTTGCCAGAGGGGTGTCTGAGTGTCTTTTGGACACCCTGTTTTAAATTTGGACACCCTGTTTTTAAATTTCCAGCAAATTTGGACACCCTTTTCAGGCCTCGAATTACAATTTTTTAGGGCAAGGCCACTTTGGCCTTGGAGCAAGCCAAATTTTGGAGGGCACCAAGGCCAGTAGTTGGAATACCAGAACCAAAAATGTAAAAATAGAAAAGGCATGAAGGCCATTAAATTATGAGTTGTATTTTAGAATCTCAGAAGTGTAACTGAACATCGCCGATCGGCATCATTGTTCAGTGTAAGGAGTGTTGCCCCGTGCAGACTACATGTAGTTTGTGGCTTTGGGATACATATACTTATTCAAGACTTAGTTTGTAAAGCGAAATAAAACCACAATGCAGGACTTCTTGTTTTGTAAACAAAATACCATCTTTATTGAAAAGGTTTTAGTAATACCCTTTAAACAAAAAATTAAAAACTTAACAAATTGGGAAGAGGTTCCCCTGGGGATGGATGGGTGGTAAACCCAATGAAACAGTTTACATGATTCATGAATAAGATATTGATAAATCATACATGTCATATCTTATTCATAAATAAAACCGTACAAATATAAGCCAGCAGATGTCAACACACTTTCCAGGTTTAAACAGTTAAATAGAACACTGTAGTACCCACTCCATAAATCATGTTATAAGTTAAGTTAAAAGTAAAACTTACGGATATAAAATTAAAAATATAAAAAATTAAAAAAATTAGGCACCCCTATTTTAGTTTAAAGTAGGCCTATAATAAATAAAATAGGGGGGCCTAATTTTTTTTTATTCATTTTTTTTTAATTCAAATGTTGTCAATATGAACAAATCAAAAGAAAAACAAATCAGAAAATTACAATAATGTCTTGAGTTTGACACTGAAATATTAAAAACAATGAAAAATGAAAAACACTTTTTTTATCACGAAAAGGATGCAGTTTGGACACATTGCTTAATAAATGACACAATTTAGATGTGCACTTTTTATTACCTTTTGAATTGCCGATCCAGCTCGAGGCGGTCTGCATTTCTTCATCAACATGCTCATCTTGATTTGTAGATTCTAGTTTTACTAAAGAAACCGAAAAATCAGGGTCATCCATCGCCCTAGCTTTGCAAGCAAATTCCGAGTAAAACTAGAAAAAACGACGCGGTTAATTTTACAAAAACTGTCTGGTAATTTGTGTTCTTTAGAACTTCTAGCTCAGCAAAAGTTCGTGGGTGACCAGACTAAATTGGCAAGAGACAACTCGACCTTCTGTTCTGCACTGCGCGGTGCGGTGTGGGTGGGGTGCGGATGGAAATATGGGGGGGGGCAAGGGTCATGTTTTTTAAGGGGTGGTGCATTTTATATGGGTCGTGTCATGCTAAATTTGTTGCTTTCATTTACCCCTTTTTTAGGGCACCCCACCTCACAGTGAAACAAGAAAACTGTCTTGTTTCGGTTTATAAAAATACAGCAAAATAAAAAAATTAAAATAAATAAATATAAAAAAAGAAAATGACTTGTGTCTTTCAAGGGGACACATCAGATTGTTCTGGCTTGGAAGATCTAAACTGTATTACTATTACCTGTATTATTATGGACAGTGCTGATTATGGATTCTGAATTAAAATAATCGTGTCCCCCCCCCCCCCCGCCCCACACGTAACACAACACACACAACACAACTTCATCAGTCAGGATACTGCACTGGGCAAGTGATACAACAATTCGTTCGACCTCCGCCTGCATTGTTATGAGGATTGGAGCCTTGCTATTTATTTTCTGGGGGCTAAGGTTGGTTGCTTGGTGATTGCATATAAAGAAACATTTGTAACGATATCGATGATTGGTTCATTTTTCTAGTGTGCCTTGTAAGGCTTCTAACTTCTAGCCAATTGTAATTGCTGTAATATATTCCATTTCAGTCGCCATTTTGTTAGACGGACTGACCGCTTGTGCATGATCCATGATCGAGTGAATGTCATGCAATGTTTCCACTCTGTATGATTTGTTTTGAAAACGTTTTCTAATGATTTAATGCCACTCAAACTTCTTTATTGACTTCCAATGGTGATGAGACGGTAAGTGAAGACTCACTCCCCAGTGCTTGATCTTTTGATTCCTGGCCTGGATCTTCTTCTTTTGCACAATCTTGCAGTTGCACTAGCCCACCTTGTTGAGTCGAGCTGGCTCTATTTTAACATCGGTCTTATAACACTCACCATTACAGCCCACCATCCATACATGTCTTAAACGCGTAGTACTACTAACGAATATTCCTACACACGTTCAAAAACCTGGCGTACGAGTAGGGCCAATGCTATGTGTACGAGTTTGGGTGTGTACGAGTTTGCGTGTGTACGAGTTGGTTGGCGTACGAGTTGGTTGGCGTACGGGTTGACTAATTGGCGTACGGGTTGGCAGGCGTACGAGTTGGCGCGCGTACGAGTTGACCTGTTCAACTCGCCCAATAATCCCAATATACATTTTAAATCGACAAAAGAGGCATAGAACTGTAAAGTATGGGCTAAAAGGAGAATATAGGGCCTACATTGGTTTGAGGTTAAAATTCTTTTATGAAAATTGGGGTTTTTTAACGCGAAAATTTTTATCTCTAAGCAGCATAGCCGTTGGCCGCCATCTTGCCTTCTCACGGAGCTTGGACTGTACCATTCATGGGTGTGCAGATAATGCAATTATCATGCGAACAGAGGGCGCCTTCCTGCCCGGAGCCGGCCGCGCTGCTCAGCGGCCCGAATAAATTGTTTTATTTCTTACGAACGCCCTCTAGTGATGTATCGTATAATATTATTGCCCCTTTAGCGTAATGGTATGGTCCGCGCTTCCCTTTGAGGCAACATGGCTGCCGATTTCGTAGCTGTACCTAGAAACAATTTTCGTGAACTTAAAATGGAACATTTCAGACGTCTATAAGTTCCTGCTGTTACAATAAATGTCGTTTTGACCAGGTTCCATACTACTTCTATTGCATTAGAACGTGTTTTGGGTGAGTTGACGGTACGAAGCGTGTTGACGGTGAGTTGACGGCAAGTAGTAGGACCCTCTTACACTTATACTTTATACAAATTATAGTACAGTTGTTTTACCAGTTCTGGATCACTTTTTGAATCCACGTTGTTTTTGTTGCAATCTCTTTGACATCTTAAACAAAAAAGAGTCAAACAGTTTACCTAAACATGTCATGAAACTCGCCAAGTATCCATTGGCAAAAAAATATTAATACTCTTGGACTTGGACAGGCTTTCGAGAAAAGTAACGTCAGTCACCCGGATCGGTTGATTCTATTCCGGATCAGTAGCATGCCCTCTATTGCAAACCCATACTCGAGCCTCCCATTCATAAAACTGTTTCACGAGCACAAACTTCAGAAGTGCGCCACCAATTGACGTAGCGAGACGTTGAGTGATCCGGAACTGGTCAAGGGTACGATGCACCCCAAAACCCGATTTCGGTAATTTTATTTCCTCACAAAAACAAGACAACTGCTCAGTATTTACGTGAAATATTTTTTACTTATTCTTAGCATTTTATATAAATGTTACTTGCCCTGGCATTCCAATTTGAAAGGTGAGAAGTTTTATATAGTGTTTTTCAAACAAGATTTTTAAAAAAATAATGCTAATTATCGCACACAAACCTTAGAAAAAACGTCATAATTTTTTTTTTGGATAATGTTTGGTACTTTATTTTTGTTCTGTTGGTTTATTGGATGTTATACTTCACATGTATCAACAAAAATTGGTCATGTGAGCAGTAATTTAATTATGTGGTTAGTGCAAAGTTGGAGTGATCCGGAACTGGTAAATGATCCGGAACTGGTCAAACGACTAATCTTCAAAAAGTTCAATTCATTCAATAATGATAATCTCCCCATGAATCAGATCTTGTCATGTGCACCACTTGCACTTGCTCATTTGCTGTCTCTCGCATGGAGGAAATTGGTAAAAGGCAGAATTGCCTGATCTGCCGGAATGGTCGGAACTGTGAAAAACAAAACATTTTTTGGGGGGGAAGATATTGCTGCAGAGAAAGTCAAAGCTCATTTGCTGTCTCTCGCATGGAGGAAATTGGTAAAAGGCAGAATTGCCTGATCTGCCGGAATGGTCGGAACTGTGAAAAACAAAATTTGGGGGGGGGGAAGATATTGCTGCAGAGAAAGTCAAAACTCAGTTAAAAATATTTAAGTATTTAGGCAGAACAGAAATATAACTATAAAATAAAAAGAAATTAATAATAAGTTGTTGTCATATTAATGACCAACTTCCGACTAACTCTGCTCAAGAATTATTATCCCCGGAACTCGAGAACGTGAAAACTTGACCATGACTGACTTTGTTGATTGCCTGACGTGACGGCCAAAACAGACAGCAGCCTGCAGGATGGATGCATAAGTAACCCAGTCCAGAGGCAGAGCCCAGGTCATGCAGGTTGACCTCCTCCGTTTGCATACACAACGCGATGGAGTCTAGGCCTCGCAAAACAAACAAATAATATTAAATTTTCATAGTTTACTTTATACCCGAGTGATGGACGAAGCTGCAGCTTTGTTCACATAATGTTTAGGATTCCAAAGACAGCAGTGCCATATGAGGAGGCATGAGTGCGAGGTTCAGAATTGTTAATTTGGGGTTGGGTGACATTTGTTTCGAAGACAAAATGAAAATTTAAATCTCTGTTGTTGTAACTTTCTGTATTGACTCCGTACTATGTGAAAGCTTGAGTGGCGCGCATGCTTGCTCACAAGCAAATTGTCACTTTCGATTGTTTGTGCAAGTTCGTGCTAAGTAAATTGATGAATTGGTAATATAATTAATGGTTTCGTTTATTTGCAATAATTTAACTATAAAGTTTCTCCAAGTGCAGTATCGACACCTTCACATTTAATATACAAAAGCACTCATGCCTGAGCTTAAAGGCCATTTGTTTGTTATATTTATAAAGCTGTAGTTTTGTCCGTATTCACCCTTTATACTCAAGATTTCCATGGTTTGAAAGAGAAAGACTGGATCAGAAGATTTTAAAATAAAACAAGTTTGCTTTGACCTTTGTGCAGTCCTTTCAAAATGGAGTGGAAACATCAAAACAATGCCAAACACCTACAGAGTGCCACAAAAAAAGTGTTTAAAGTTTACATTACTACAGATCACACTGGGGAAACACCAGAGACCAAGAACTTGAACATTTATTGGCGGATCTCAATGATATTTGGATTATATAAGAGGGTATTCAATAAGGCCTTAACAAAACAATTGAAATGTTGGCGTAACCTGACTCACCCTAAAAATACAGCCGACCCTGGATATTTTTATTTTGTTCAACTTGTAATACTCTTGCTTCAATCAAACCACAAGCTGCCCACGCTATGTCTTCGTGATTTTATGACCTGGTTCTGCGACCCTCAAGAGTGGGTATAGTGTTCTATTAAAACCTGGAAAGTGTGTTGACATCTGCTGGCTTAAAGTTTTGATTTGAACGATAGAAACAGGTAAACAGTTAACTGGAATTCACAAGTTTCGTTTAACTGAATATGGAAAAAAAAAATTAAAAATGGGAAAATATTATGGCATTATGTCATTTTTTTGATACTTGAATTAATTATTTCTTTTATTTATTTTAAAATTCATCTAGGGCTAACCAGTATCCTGCAATGTGCAAATCATTGAACACGACCGATTTTTATATGATCTCAGCTTTCCGGTGAAATGGATTTAGTACCACTCGTCTTAAATCCAGTATCAGTAAAACCAACAAATGAAGTGATGACAACATCACCATGACAACACCGAGGTCAAATCACACTGGCAGAACATTGGGGAATGTTCGAGTTGGCAACAAAACGAGGATCTTCCCACCACTTGCAAAGACTCTGAGTGATAATTCTAATAAGGTATGTGTTTTGTCTTCAGTTTCAAAGATGAAAATTGTCTCATTCATAAAATACTTGTGCAATGCCCATATGCAATAGACTGTGCAAGTCTCGTGCATATTCGAGCTTCCAACCATATAGAGTTTTATGTTGGCAAAACTTTGTTTTGTCAATTATTTTAGTTAAACGTTTAACAAAGAAAACCTGAGAGTAAGACTTGACCTCTGTTTCCGGTTACTTATAACAAATTTAAGAATGCTGCCCAACTGACGGGCATATGGTCATTAAACCTGTGATAGACGCACACATTCGGGCATGATTGGCAAATGGGGTTTCTAACAATAAGCATCCTCGTCCCAAGTTTTAATTTTCTTTCAATGTTAATTTGAACAAATTATTTGTATTATTATACAAAACTTGAGAATTTATTTATAACAACTTGCTATGGGTATTTTTATTTTCAAGAATTTTATATAAATATAATTTAAAAAGAAGATTTGACATAGAAAAATATTGTCTTTGTTCAAGTTTATTTCTTGTTTTCGATATGTGAGAGACTTGCACAGCAAAACCCATTTGCAAGTGAGATTTAAAAAAATATCTGCTACAATATCTTAATTGGTCTCTCAAATTGGATTCTCCAGACTAAAGACTGTTCCTACCATAAGTACGCAGAAGTGCCCTTTGCAAAATGAAAATGGCCTTGCCCTCTCTAAGATGAAATTCTAGTCCTTTGCTGCATCACAGGGTTTGGGGCAAGCTTTTGATAGCAACCTCCAGATGGGCAAAACCTGTTACCATTGTGCCATACACATTGTGTACAGGTTTTCGCCACCTCTTATCTACGCCAAAGCTTGCCCTGAACCATGTGACATAGCAACTGTTTCTAGTCTGAGGAAATCTAACTTAAACAGTAACTTGTGACTAAAAAGCGAGTCACTGTAACAGACGTTATTCAAATTTACCTTGCAAATGGCTTATTGGCTATAAATCATAGTTTTCATATCGACAATCTTTCGCCGATTTTCTGATCAAGAAATCCTAATATATAGCCTTGGATTTTAGTACAGTCAAACTGTCGGACGGGATGGAATTAGGGTGTCTACATTTGTGGAAAACTCATATTTGGGGTTCAAACTTATCGCTCATTTCAAGTACTTTAACATGTAATAACAGATTAAACAGAGTGACCACTCTGCACTAGCAATATTCTATGAATAACCTACTTTTCATACCTTTAGAGTATAATTGAATTAGAGATTGTTTTGTTCAACTCTTCAAAGTAGTTTTTCTGTCACTTTTTTTGAAAGACTTTCTTCCAAGAGCACCGTCTTATGATTCACGGTGATGCACTATCTACCCCTTCCAAAACATCAGTAAAAGAGGAAGCGATATCCCCCAGGTCAGTGACCTCATCACGACCCCTGACCTCAAGATCAGATCCCAGCAGCAGGGCTCACGAGGAGATGAAAGACCTTCATGTAAGTAATCTCAGCAGGCCTGGGCCCAGTTACATAAAGCCTGTAAGCACAGACAAACCTTGCTTAGCAGAAACAGGTTACCAGCAAAAGTTCAATGAAGTTTACATTGTTACGAATGGTGCCCCAAGCATTTTTTGCTTTGCAAAGAAATTTGCTTAGCGGTATTTTTTGCTTAGCAGCTTTATGAAAATGGACCCTGATACTACGGTGACACCTTATGAGCAGTGCTGGTTCTGAAAAGAACAGGTCCCAGAAATTCTGTGCTTAATATGCTCAAAGGTCTCAAGCTTTACAGGGCGCCGTAAGCGCAGAAGTCTGTGATAAACATTGCCATGAAATTTGGCCCAGAAGAAAAGCAGAATGTTTACACTAAAAAGAGACGTAGTCATGTACTGTGTCTTAGATTGACTCGTCTTTAATCAAACAGTACTGTTGCATCAATGTGAAGCAAATGCCTAGTGACCTGCAAAGATTTGCTCAAAAGGAAAGATTTTCAAAATATGTTTGTATAATTATGTGTTTTATTTATAATGAGCCCTAACAGCATTTAATAATGTAATGCCATGCTGTAAATTGCTACATTCTTTGAGAAATTGCATATAAACATTCTAGAAACATTGACTTCAGTCAAGGCATACACAGTCAAAACTGACTACCCAAACTGTATTTTGGTCACAACTTAAATCCCCAAAGGTCATTTTAAAGTCCTGTGGTGTGTTTAACCAAGATACAAATGCACTATAAATATGGCCAGATTAATCAGCCCTGCCAATACTCAGTCTGAAAATTGGTTTGACTCAATGTGTAAACAGCAAAAATATTTAAAAGTAGATTCAGAAATTGTTTACTTGCCCTTGAATTAAAAGTTCATTAGTCAGAATATATCCTATTGAGATCTACTCGTCTTTATTTAAAATCCACAGACACGTGATAAGCAGCATCGCAATCGCATCCAATCCCTACAGAAGGTGATTGATCAGCTTAAGGCTGAGCTTAAAGTCAAGGAAGAAGAGCTGGCTGAAGTGCAGACACGCCTACTACAAATTGTGAGTTATTGTCAGACTATCAATTATTAACTAGTAGGTTTGATTGTTGCATGAAAGTGTGTGCACTTCTCATGTAGAAAGAAAGAAATCCCATGCAGGCTGCTCCAGCAGTGATCAATCCAACAGTATCAACTCTTGCAGCGGTAGAAAAATCAGTAACAATATTTTTCTATTGTCAGCCTGTAGCCCCTTGCAATGCATCCTGACATTAGCTGACATTTTTGCTGTTGAGGGAACATAAATTCCATATCACTTTCCTGTAGTTTTATCAGAGCAGGGGTCGATTTCACAAAACTCTTCCTAACTTAGGACTAGTCCTAGGCAATGCTAAGAGATAGGACTAGTTTTAAGTTAAGACCAGTTACTGGTCCTAACTTCAGACAAGACTAGTCTTATCTCTTTGTGAAATTGGCCCCAGGTCGCAAATTATACTTCAGGATATTTTGTGATAACATCTTTACTTTAAAGGGTGTGTACAACATTGGTAAGAATACTATACAGGACTCGGGAAAGTACTGAGTATACAGTGCTTTACACACATCGGTGTACGGGTAAAAAACCAAATATAGTATTCTTTATCCCCGATGCAAATTTAACATCTATTAAATTGGTAAGAATGAAAATATAAATGCGCACAGATTTGCACATAACTTACATGGTATAAAGATGGCCATGGTAGAGAACTTCCCTTGAAATATTTTTGCTTGAAATGCCATAGTTTTTAGGAGATGAGTAAAATAATAGTCTTTATCCTGCAGGATAAATTCCGATGTTTGAAAAAATTTTTTTAAACACATTAGGGTTTTTTCACTGTTTTCTTATGACTCTGAAGATCGATTTAGCTTAAACTTTCACAGGTTTGTTATTTCATGTATATGTTGGGTCACATCAAGTTTGGATACACAGGGTGCGAAATTAAGAAAATTTGCTGGTTGCCCCAGGGCAACCACAACTGAAAATCAGGTTGCCCGGAAGTAATTTTGGTTGCCCGAATATAATAATGCTTTGCGCATTGCATGCTTTTTATATAGGGTATCGAAACGGAAAAACGGACATCGCCGATCGTGAGTGGGTCTCATCGCCGTGATTTGAAGTAATTTTTGCTGATTTCGATACGTGTTCTTCATCATCCGTTTATCCGGCATCGGTATTGCCCCTTACGGGTGTTTTATCCAACGTAAAACCAAACTTCAGGAGGCTCATTGTGATTGTCACGTCATGAAACTTTGTCAAGTTTGACACATAAACACGTGAATTAAATCATAGCAGCGAGTAATATTCATTGCGCGCGCTCACACAATGTTCGCTAGCTGTCCCCACGCTCGTTATAATATGTGCAGCATAACGACTGCGGGCACCAGTGAATCATGGAAAGCGCAATTTATGGAAAGTGCGTGTGCGCGCGCAGTCTACATCTATTTTGTTACTTGTGAACGTTCTGTTCCAACTATAGAATCGACCTAACTATAGTTGGGCCCGGGCCAACTGTGTTTTGGATTGGGCCTGTGCCCAACTATTTATAGTTAGGCCGGTTCTATAGTTGGGATGGAACATGACCACGTCGCGTCGAGTCCTAGATCCGAACAAGACAACGTACGGTACATCGTGCACACATTATCCGCTACCATGCCGCTACACAGTGCCATCGCGCTGTGTGTGTGCATCGCGTACGTGCGCTGACGCTGGAAAGTTCGCACATGGTTCGCGGTGGACGGCGTGATTTAAAAAAATAAATAATAATTGTTAAACGCTTTCGGTGAAGTACAACATCGTAACTATTTTTCATTAAGCTTTATGTGGAAAATTCAAACGATCTTTGGAGCTGGCACAATAATAACCTGGGTAGGCCTAAATTCTTATTTTTTTTAAAGGTTGCCCGACGGGCAACAACGGTTTGATCACGGGTTGCCCGAGTGATTTTTTGGTTGCCCCGGGCAACCGGGCAACCGTTAATTTCGTACCCTGATACAGGTCTTTGGCAATTACCAATGTTGTACACACCCTTTAAAGTAATCTTTGTATGGTATCATCACAGGAGGAACATTATAAGCGTTTGTATGAAGAAGAAAAGCAAGCACACAGTAAGACGAAGGAGGACCTGAGCACTACAAGAGATGAACTCCGGGAGAAAACCATCTACGCTGAGCAATTGAAGACACAGCATGAACGACAGCTTGTCGATATCAAATCAATGGTGAGAAGAAGGTCTTTGAAAATTTGGGTCAAAATGTAACCACTTCGGGTGGGTATTCGGAAATATTTCCGTGCCTCTGCGCGTATTATGTTTTTGAACTTTTTGGAGCGTTAGGATTTATCATTTCCCCTTGAAAATATTGGTGTCACATTGAAACTCTGACTTGGCAAAGGAAAGACAACAAAGGTTCTCAAAATAAGCACTGGGATTTGTTGTTCTCTTTCAAGAAAGTATGAGTATGCGTTCAATGTGAATCGCAAAATCTTGGCTGTAAGCCAAAGCCGATAATCTGTCATGGTATGCTGGAATCTCGGAACACTTAGACTTACCTCCCATTGAGCTGAATACATTGATAAACAATGGTGACAGCTTTTCCATTCTTGTAAGCCACATTTGTATAACAAACGGACAAGGGCCTGGAATCGGGGATTACACATAACCCTCGGAAAAAGGGACATTTCGAGCTAGAATTCCAGTACAGTTTGTCCCTCTTTGTACGAGGGAAACAAAGTGTAGCACAGTAGGTGCATGCCTGTGCACTCTACCATTGGAATGTCCGGATACTTATACACCTCAGCCATCCAGCTGACTGCAAAAAATAGAGGGCGCTCTAAAGTTGTTCTGGAAAAATTAAGGGATGGTTCAACATTTCTGAGAACCGCATATACTTATTTAGATTTTACACATTAATGTGTTTTTACGGCAAACCTACATCTACTAGCTTTGTATGTTCTCTCTATGCAGCATGAGCAAAACATGTCAGCACTTCGAGTTGAGAAAGACAAAGAAATCAAAGAGCGTGATGCAAGAATAGAGAAGATGAAGAAGCAAATGGGAGACATCTTGAGAGATAACTCATGGTACGTTCACAGAACTTGCTAATTTCAGCTCAAATTATTACTCTCAGGCCAAATGTGACAATAGTACTCCTTAAAGGCACTGAACACGTTTGGTAATTGTCAAAGACCAGTGTTCTCACTTGGTGTATCCCAGCATATACATAAAATAACAAGCCTGTGAAAATTTGGGCTCAATTGGTCATTGAAGTTGCAAGAAAAGGATGAAAGAAAAAACACCCTTGTTGTACAAATGTGTGTGCTTTCAGATTAGGGATAAAAACTTCTTGCAAGAAGTTTTTATTATTTTAGTGAGAAATTACCTCTTTCTTAAAAACTACGTTACTTCAGAGGGAGTCGTTTCACACAATGTTTTATACTATCAACAGCTCTCTGTTGCTTGTTACCAAGTCAGTTTTTATGCTAATATATCTTTTGAGTAATTACCAAACGTGTACGATGCCTTTAACAAGATCAAAGCGCTTTACAATGAAAAAAACACACACTTATTAACAACTTAGATCAGACACCTGGAAATGTACAGGAAAGTGGATGCTATGGTGATTTGGAGAACGTGAGTTTTGAGGGATGTTTTGAAAGTCTGAATGGATGGTGAGGCTCCAATGTGATGTGGGATTTTGTTCCATTCTTTTGGACCGGCGATGAAGAATGCTTCGTCTGCTGCTGCCTTTATGTTGATAGTGACGTGTAAGTGAGAAGTATCGGATTAAGACCTAAGCATCTCCCGAACTGAGTGGTGAGAGAACAATAGGTCTGAAAGGTAGGAGGGTGAAGAACCTTGTTGGGATTTATATACAATGAGAAGTAATTTGTATAATGAAGGTCTTCTTATATAGGATTTGAGGCATTGCATGGTGAGGTATCAATATATGTTTGGTTTGCGGTAACACCATGTGTATATCTACTTGCTAGGTAGATTTTGTTCTTTGAGAACTTGTCTTGCTTATTATTCTACTGCCGCAGAGTAGAATATTCGGAATTTGGGGGACTTCTCAGTTCTTAAATCTACTTGCTAGGTAAATTTTGTTCTATGAGAACTTGTCTTGCTTATTATTCTACTGCCGCAGAGTAAAATATTTGGAATTCGGGAGACTTCTCAGTTCTGAAAAGAACTGTCCTTCTTATTAACTACTACCTGGGCGGGAGGTAGGAAATTGGGCGGACTACTACTTTTACTATGTGGATCGGGGGGACTTCTCGTTAATAACTACACTGCCGCGGAGTGAGTCGGTAGGTCTCAACGTTTCGACTAGCTTGCTCTAGTCATCGTCAGGAGACTGAAGAGTGTAATACATGTTTGTCCATCTATAGGGGTTCAGGGGTTTCAGTGTAGAGTCAGTCACTGCTCTGATTGGTTCTTCTCAAAGGAGAACTGCGGTTGGCTGGCCCAGGGCTATCGTGTGTGTTGCCCATTCTTCAACTGGTTTAATTCAGCTGGTTTTAAATTCCTTCTGTTTTTTCTGAATTCCTGTTATCAGGGAGCGTCAGCAACAGCTTGAGGAGTTGAGTAAAGAGTTAACGAAGGTATCTGATGAAGCGTCAGCATTGAGAATCAAGTATAAGAACGTGACTTCCAAATCACAGGTATGGAAATTATTCGGTCTGAACTTTGGCCCTTTTCCTTCCGCTCAGGCTCACTTATTTTGAAAACATACATTTTTGGTACAGGGATTCAAACATGAATTTAAGCCAAAGCCAGACCTCAAGCCTAAAAGCTGTGGTTTTAAAACGGGCCTTCGTTTCATACAGTTAAGATATGACAGGAAAAATGATAAAGTGAACCACTTATCTACTGTCACATTAGCAGTTTTTTTCAGTGGTTGCAACTTTTTGTTAAGTACCTTAAACCAACCCAATAGTGTTTCAACATTTGAATGGACATGCAGGCTTATACTGAAAACAAATTGAGCGGATTTGAATTCCATTTTCGCCTCGTGAAATGGAACTGTCCAGATTTCACCTTGTGATTATATTCTGCCATACTATACTCACATGCATCCAAAATTCTCATACTAATTTAATGTTTGTTTTGGTTTCTTAATCTTAGTCTTGCCAAAACTGCAGCCTCATGAAAGCAGAGCTTGAGAAGAAGACTAAGAAATTATCAGAGAGGGAGCTTACTGTCCAAAAACTCAACACACTCTGTAAGAAATTTGAAACACAACTAAAGCAACAGGTATGTACAAATGTATATATTCATGAATCTGTTTCAAGATGATTTAAAAAATTTCAGATGTCCGTTCCTCTTGCTCAGTTTGTGATACTACGAAGATTGAGTGTACTGGCTGATTTTTTATAACCTGCTTGACAGACTGAGGGGGCTGTTCTTATTGTCGAAGGTTGGTTAGACTGGTCCCCTGTCTTTATCCTCACTGGTCTTACCGGCCAAATGATTTCATTGGATACAATGATTTTGGGTGGCATGGTTGGGTTGTGTGTAAAGCGCTCACCTCTCACCAAGGTGACCCAGGTTCGATACCCGGCCAAGGCCATATGTGAGTTGAGTTGTGCGTTGGTTCTCTGCTGTGCCACGAGGGTTTTCCAGACCATCCGGTTTTCCTCCCTCGGAAAAAATCAAACACTTTCGATCTCTGGCTGTGCTCCGTGGTCATAATGGGTTGATGTGGCTGGCTGCCAAAGGTGCCCTTGCATGCCTGCTTCTGGAACACGTTGTAGCCGCGTCCTTCGCAATTCAGCTCTTAGCTGCCAGTAAGGATGATTAGCCTCCCAAATTATTATTTTTATTATTTCAATGGATACGTGCAGAGACGTAAGCTTTCCATATCTGTGTTATGATTGGTCCGAGGTGATGTAGTTTGTCAGCTTGCACTTTCGGGCGTCTGCATGTAACTTTTATTCACTATGTGTACATGTATGTGTGAATTGACCGAGATCAAATGGCAGGATCCTGCCAGGCACCCTAGGCAGGTATCTGGCGTCATTCACGAGCCTCGAAGTGTGACGTCAGATGTTCGGGCTAAAGGTTGGAGTAAAGCATCTCTTCAAAATGTCAAAGTTATAATAATAAAATAGCGCTTTACGTTTCCTTCTTCTGTAGGATATACTCTTGAAGGATTTTGCTGTAAGTAAAGGGTACAAGCCAGACAACGATTCCAGAAAATGAGTTTGTGATGAGGTCGATATGGACACCAAGCATTTTAGACCTTGTGCAACTACGTCTCAGATCACCAATACTTGCAATACATTGTTATTATAGTGGACACTGGATTAATGTACAGACAATTCCTGATAAACGCCATCTTTACAGGCGGGCAATTTTGGTTTCGTCACTTCATGTCTTTTTCAGCCAAACTTTTCCAAACTGAACAACGGTGGCATTTACGACCGCTCGTAACAACTTCAGTGTCTCCTCTTTTGGTTGTGGTCATCAGTGACCGGTTGACGTTTACAGACAAATCTGCTTACTGTTAAGCAGCACTGTCAAACTGGTCTGTGGTCTATTGCTGTAACTGTGCAAGGTCTAAATCAGCAGATGGACATTCCCAGTAATCAGGATATTTTTGTAAAACTTTTTAAGTCGCTAAATTATTGAAGGTGACTTCAATGGTGCTTTAGGATGGTTTGTAAAGAATAGTTTATATATAAAGATGAGTGTGTTTTCATGATTGCCGTGTATTACAGTATCCTCTGTAGTTAGTGCCCCATTGCTGCATTTACAAACGACTGTTAAAGTCATCGTGTCGGTGCAACAAGGTCGTGTTTACGTGAAACGCAACTTTTAGAATGTCAAAAGGTCATATCTAACATAGCGTTGTTGCAGTATCAAGTTACGACCTTGTTTCAACGATATGAGAATGCTGGGACCTGTTATGGTGCATGATGTTGTTCCCTTCACACATTTAAGTAATATGCATTGTATGTGGGAACTTAAGGTTCCCAAAAGTGTTCACAAACGTGCAAGACTTTTGCAGTCTTTAGACATCCAAAGAATACAAAAACAATTGGCTTAATTTTTTCATTTTAAAGTTGTTTTTAATAGTGAAACTGCCATTACAACATTTTAATGTTCTCAGGAAAGCCCTAACATTTTACATGTAACAATATTTTATCAATTTTTTTAGACCATAACAGCTGCAAATAAAAATGGCCACAAGATTTCACCTCCTTCCACTTGACCCAAATGGTCAAAGTCATGTTCTGAACACACATTTCTGAATGTTTCCATAATAATGTGATGCTCCATGCCAAAACCAGACACTTCCTGCCAAAACCAGACACCGGGTTTATTTGCGCATCAAATAGATGAGAAACGAGCGCTTTCAAATAACACCTGATTAGTGCCTTTAAGGTTAGGTATTTCTCAACATAAAGACTGTTTAAGATATCACATCACATTAATATCAGATTTTCAGTTGTTTTGGCTTTCAACACCATTTCACTATCAACGGCATTTCACTATTTTCGGCAAGAAGTGCCCGATTTGGGCATGGAGTGTCACATATCTACATTTCTAAAACAAGACCAAATTACTATTTGGTATTCTTTTTCAGACATTTTTACTGGAAATTTTTTGTAAAAAAACCCCAAAATTGTTGTCTTGTCTGGGCGTATGGTGATGATTAAACTGAAATGAATTGCCATTTTGGGATATGGTAATAATGATAATAGTTATACATTTATTTAACGCCAAATCTATTTTGGTTAAATGCTCCAAGGCGCTTCACAAAAAGCATAAATGGGTACAAAGTGAAAATTAAAAAATTGAAAGACACATTATGATGGCAAGAATTGGTTTGGGTAAGTCTGTCTGTAAACACCCAAACCCAAAGCAGTGCTCTCCTATAAAGTGTCCACCATATCTCAAAAAGGCTAATGTTCTCCTCAAGTGTTAAAACTGAACTATGTGCCATACTCATTGCTAGACCAATTCCATGTTAAGTTTTACAAGGTTTCAGTGATGCATCCAAGTTCTTTCTGTGTTAAAGGCACTGGACACGTTTGGTAAAAAAACTTTCTTGGTAACGAGCAAAGGAGAGCTTTTGATAGTATAAAACATTGTGAGGAACAACTCCCTCTGAAGTAACGTAGTTTTTGAGAAAGAGGTAATTTCTCACTTAAATATTTGAAACTGAGAAAGACTTTCTCAGGCATCTGAAAGCAGACAAATTTGTGCAACAAGGGTGTTTTTTCTTTCATTATTTTCTTGCAACTTCGATGACCAATTGAGCCCAAATTTTCACAGGCTTGTTATTTTATGCATATGTTGGGATACACCAAGTGAGAACACTGGTCTTTGATAATTACCAAACGTGTCCAGTACCTTTAAAGTTTAAAGCTGACAAACTATCATTTAGTTCAATCATAGAGAGTAATTATAAATAAAATAAGGACGGACAAACTCTCTACTTCAACCATATTTTTAACAACTATTTAAGTACGTGCAGTGCAGCCAACACTGGAGCTTCACCGTTTTTAAAAACGGGTTTTATGTAAAAGCCAACTTTCTTTATTTTTAAAACTGTACATGATTTGTAAATAATATTCAAAGGATATAATTTATTCAAAGTAACTTATTTACATAAGTTTTGTTGAGCATTATATTTGATCAGCATAAAATTAAGAACTCTTCCAGCTTACATGTAAAAATCAGATGAGGAATTACACACCCAAGAGTGGAGACAAAGGCAAAACAAGTTTGCCATTTAAAAAAAAGTAAAAGTTTTCCCATTGATTGCTTCATGTTCCCTTTGGTTTGCGGTACTGGTTTACTTCACATAATAATAATAATAATAATAGTGGCTTCTTATTAGCGCTCATATCCGTCACTCAGTGACGCTCAAGGCGCTTCAACATTCAGTATTTTGCTGCAAGGTATGTGGGGCTACGTAAGTATGAGACCTATTCCTTTACATAGCACCATGTAATGGTTTACAAGGTGCTGTGGCGCAATATGCTGCCAATCAAACCAGAAACACCGGGGTGAACCCCTTCTCTTTTCGATAAGTGCACTGGGTTCTTTTACGTGCATTACACAACACGTTGAAGCAACGGCTTTACGTCCCATCCGAAGGACGCAGCAATAATGGTTAAGTGTCTTGCTTAAGGACACAAGTGTCACGACAGGGACTCGAACCCACACTCTGCTGATCAGAAACACCAGAGCTTGAGTCCGGTGCTCTTATCCGCTCGGCCACGACATGCCATGCATGTGCCAAGTATCAGACGTTCAACTTGTAATTGAAAAAAAAGAGGGAAAATGGCCAAGCACACCAAACTTTGTGAAGTGTTTTTCAATTTTCTATTTTATTATAAAAAAAGGAAATCAGCTCATCAGCTGAAACATTTTCATGCATAAAGTATGTACATGTATGCCCTCTTGGAACAATATTTTTGTGGCAAATAACTATTTAAAAACTTTTGGGTTGAATAAAGACAAATTGACCGATTGCTTTTTTTGTTTCTTCCTTTTTTGAAGCCAAAAATTCAAATTCAAAATTACCCAATAATCAGTTTTCCTTGTGAATTATTACTTGATATTTTGATCCCTGTTCTGCCGCTTCCAAGGTTGTAACACAAACTTGGGTGTGATCCCTGGCTACATGGCAGTTACAGGTTGAATGGCTTCCGACTGGCATTCCTGCACAAAGATATTGACAAAATAGGAAGATCACCAACATAGGGCAAGATAGCTCAATTGGTAGAGCGCTGGTATGTTAATCCGGAGGTGGCAGGTTCAAATCCCGCTCTAGTCAACCCATAATTAATTAACAATTTCCCAGTCAATCTATAACGGTAATACAACAAATATCTTCAACACATTCCCTAGTGATGAATCTTAATTTGAAAAAAACCCAAACAACTTTCACATGTGACTTGAGCTGATTGTAAAAATACTAAGTTTTATTTACATTAAAGTTATAGGAGTTCTAAAATCAGGTCAGAATTTGTTTAATTTAAAATAATATGAAATAAAAATACAGCATTCCGTCCTTGTGAGCTGTGTGTGTATTTATATTACTGTAGATTTAATTATGAATTTCAAATGTTGTGCATGATAGAACATTTGTTTGCTGTATTTATGAAACATTTTGTCTTTTTTTTTTACAAGAAATAAAAAGGTGTTAAAATCCACATTCGTTTTTGACAAATCAAGGAATGTATTGCGAGTTTCTTTCAACATTTTGAGACCCAATATCTTTCAGGATCAGGTACATGTAACTATGGTGGTAATTAACCGTATTTATGAACACATGAGGGCGCTTTCAATTGCGTATTTCCTAGTATCACATATTACACAGTGTTATCTTATTCTCATTTCTGACTGCCTGTATGTTGTTTTATTTATCAATAGCCAAATGAATAATAACAATGATGAAAAAAACCCGTTTGTTTTACTTGTTTTGCATCAGCTCAGTTTGGTTCCCACATACCAATGCAGAGTTTTGAGCATGCGCACATTACCGAGAACGATGGAACTACCTGGTAAGTCTGCTGCTACCTAGCGTACCAAAAGTCCCCCATTGCCAAGAAAGAAAACCTTTTTGCCTTTGACTGAAAAAAAAAAATGCCCCAGGCATGTACATGTAAACAAACCTGGGGTCGATTTCACAAAACTCTTCCTAACTTAGGACTAGTCCTAGGTAATACTAAGAGACAGGACTAGTCTTAAGTTAAGACCAGATACTGGTCCTAACTTTGTGAAATCGGCCCCAGCTGTACATGTACCTACAATCCTGGCCATATCTCATTGAGCCCCCGTTCAATGTTGGCTCTCGTTGCACGGTCTCCGCTCCAGAGCTGGGGTTAACAACATTGAGCGGGAGAACGGGGGAGGGTATGTTGATTGTCACATGCCCCTAGCACTTTGGCCAGGTTTGTAGACTTAAAATTGGTACATAAAATGGATTTTATAAAAAGTGCAATCTTTAAAATCTGGTGCCAATTAGATGAAGCCTCTAATCAGACAGGTTGTGCTTACAAAGTTGCTCTTAGCACAGTTTCTATTGAAATAAATACCGCTTACTAAAGGCATGCAACTGCAGTTTGTTAAATAAAAATATTTAAAAAAAGGAAAATCACATGCCTTTGGCCTGGGGCTCAGTGTACATTTTGAGCCCTGTGGTTCGGTCATAACAAGGACTAGGACTGTCTTCCATGTGAATGATGACAATTTTACCTCTTACTAGAAAATCTAAAGAGGCCGAGGGAAATCACTGGAAAATCCTGACAAATCATGGGTCTGTTCAAAGGAACGGAAATAAAATGTTACATTTGGTTTTACCCTTACACCGATGTGCGTAAAGCACTGTATACTCGGTACTTTCCCCGAGTCCTTTGAAAAAAATCCACAGGCATATTACTCGGGTGGGATTCGAACCCAGGACCTTTGACCATTCTAGAGCAGATGTCTCACCAACTAGACCACCGAGATTGCCCGGTAGCTAGAGGCAGTTCGAAATTTAACATATATTAGAAATAAAATGTTTCCCCCATTTTTTTTCTTCATTTTTTGCTCAAGGAAGGGGTTGTGGCTGTTGGCTTTGGGTGCATAACAGGAGTAAGATTTTATGTATTTGACAATTCCTGAAAAAAAAACTGGCTTGTAGGCCTGGGTTCCCCCTTATTCTAAACCCAGAACCTACCAGCCAAATCCTACAATTCAGGAGGTTTACAGACTCTGCGCATCACCAGAAAACACAAAGCTACAGGTTTGGACACAACCTGGACTATTTAATTCCCTTCTGCGATTGCTTTACTTCTTTCATGACAAATTTGAAGACAGAAGGAGGTTTTGAGAAAATCCTGAAATCAGGAGACTCCTAAAGAAGTAATTATTTCTGGCAATGGCTGCTCAGCCTGATTCTCAATACAACAAGGTAGCGTCATTTGAATCGATCCAGTTGTTCTTGGACATGTCCTGCAGGATGGCATTCCTTTCCAGACAGAGATCTGCGTGGGTCTCGATGATCCGGAGCGGGTACATGACATTACACACCGGGCATGGCAAACAGTCTTTATCCTCGTCAGTGTCGACTAAGGTCTCTCCTGCTGATGGAGACTGAGAGGCTGAATTGTAACCTCCGGGCAGTGATGACGTTGAACAGATCTGGAGAGAATTGGCAGGTGTCTTTCCTGGATTTGGTGGTGATGAGTTAGGCGATAGTTGCTTCTTGGATGGTTTACGTGTTGAAACAACCCCTTTGGTTTGATAGCTTGGCATGACAGCTGTGGGAATGTGAGTAGACATGGCGGGAGGATCTGCAGGTGGCTTTGACTCTCTTACTTGCCTCCCACCTCGTCTGCCCCTGCCACGCCCCCTTCCTCCACCCCTCCTTTGAGCTGTGTTCCCCGAGGGAATAGGGCTTGGTGGCAAATCTGTAAAAGCGTTATGTGCCTTAGTAATGCTGCTTGCAGATTTAATTCCCTGGCAGTCAAGTACATGGCCTGTAATTTGCCTCGCTGTGAACTTCACTGAAAGTGGATGGAAGGGAAAGTGGAGGGAAACAATAATTTTTTGATAATCAGTCTCATATTGGAAACAATTTTACAAATAATTTTTTTTTCTGACACAATACGCATTCAAGATCAGTGCATCACTCTTTGCAGTCTACTTTTTAACTTTAATTTTATGAGAGATCGCCTAACATCACAAGGCCGGACGGCCACTTCGAGGTGAGGGCTACACTTAACTGATTTGGGCTAACAACCCAAATCAACTGTCACCAGGGGCACGTTGCCACCTACACCTGGGGCTGAAACATTCGTAAGGATGTAGGCATGGGTATCATCCACTAGGAGCCTGGCTGGAGAGCAGAGTGCACTACCTTCCCAACTTTTTATGAAACAATTATGTTCAAGTGCTGACAACACCAGAGCTTGGGTTCGGTGAACTAGACCGCTCGGCCACGAGGTTATCAAACACAGATAATAATTTGAGTTTTGGGCCTATATTAAAACCTTCACAGTCCAGCAAGAAAACAATTCAAAGGCAGATAATTGGAAACAAAGAGCAAGAACAGAGAAGATTGTTTACCCACCAGACCTCTGTGGATCTCCTGGGCTCGATTTCACAAAGCACAAAGATCGATCTTAAGATGAGTAGTCAATATCACCATAGTGATTTGTATTGTGACATCACACTTTGCTTAGCAACTAAGATTGATTCGCAGTTAAGATCAATCTTAGCTCTTTGTGAAATCGAGCCTTGATCTTATAGCCCAGTTATCAGTAATAATATCATGTGATAGGCACTTCTGACTAATTTCAGGTAAAAAAATAAGAAATCGGGGAATTTTAAACATTTTCATTCCATGGCACATGACATCATCATAAGTAAAAGGGCAATTTTTTATTAAATCTTTCAGTGCCAAGGTTGTACATGTCCGATCTATTTTATGTATTCCGAAAGCACCATTATCATACATGTACGATCTTTTTTATGTATTCGAAAAGTGTCATCAATCGTACATGTACCATCCATAATATACATGTTATCACGAGAGGGCATTATCACTCAAGAAATACTATTGACTTTGGGATGTACACAAATCAGCAAGATACATTTTGTTTGGTGAGAAAGACTTATTAGTATTTTTTTTACAGAATTTCGAAAAACCTCAAGAAAGCTGGGCATTTTGGGTTCAAAACACAAACAAAAGCGGGCACTGAAAGAGTTAATAATGCTTAATACTAGTGATAAATTAAATTACTTTGATCCAACTTACAGAAGCATTTGGGACAGTCTCTGAACTCCATGGGTACGAGATCTGTTAATGTCGATGAGCTGCAGTGAGGTGACGGTGCGCTGCTGGTTTGGGTCTTTGGCTTTGTCTTTGGCTTTGTGTTGGGCTTGGTCTTTGGCTTCGGCTGTGAGTTTTGTCCGAATTTCACTGCTTTGGGGACTTCAGGAGGAGACCTTGTATTGTATCCAAATAAAGAAATGAAACATGAGTAAAATCATAAGAGAATTACAGCAGGGTTTAATTTCATAGCAATAGACTGTGCAAGTCTCGCCCGTATTTGAGCTTCTGGGACCAAGTTGGTCCCAACCACATTGAGTTATAAGTGTGCTTGATTCTTTTCTTCAAATGCTTTACTTTTTAAAACATAGTTTATGACTATACAAATTATTTTATATTGTTGGGAAAGTGAAATAAATTTAACAAAACCAACAAAGAAAACCTTAGAATAAGACTGGGCGCACAGGTCGCTAGTAATTCACATCAACAATCTCTACCCTCACAGGTACCCAATTACTCCTGGGTGATGAGAATAAGTTAAAATTAAGTGTCTTGCCCAAGAGCAGAAGTGTCAAGACCAGGATTCAAACCCACACGCTCTGATGACTTAGCTTTCAGAACTTGAGTATAATGCTTAAAGGCACTGAACACGTTTGGTAATTGTCAAAGACCAGTGTTCTCACTTGGTGTATCCCAACATATGCATAAAATAACAAGCCTATGAAAATTTGGGCTCAATTTCAATTGGTCATCGAAGTTGCAAGAAAATGATGAAAGAAAAAACACCCTTGTTGTACAAATTTGTGTGCTTTCAGATAGGAATAAAAACTTCTTGCAAGAAGTATTTTATTATTTTAGTGAGAAATTACCTCTTTCTCAAAACTACGTTACTTCAGAGGGAGTCGTTTCCTACGATGTTTTATACTATCAACAGCTCTCCGTTGCTTGTTACCAAGTAAGTTTTTATGCTTATATTTGTTTTGAGTCACTACCAAGCGTGTACAATACCTTTAAGACCGCTCGGCCATGCCATGCTATATTTGGCTGTGTCCATTCTACTATTTTGTCAATGAAGTGTCCCTCGAAAATCAGGATTAAAACTCACCTGTTATTGATTAATTCATCTACTCTTTCCACCGCTAGCCCTTTGAAGACTTTCTTCTCTTGCTTGCTAAGTTTGCGTCCAAGAAGTCTCTCTAAGCCTGGCCGAATGTCTGAAAAGGCAAAACAATCCATGAGTTTGGCTCAAACCAGAGGCTGTTGTAATGCACAGTATCTTCATTAAAATACATTTAGGATGTAACTAAAAACATAGTTATGGATTAAAGCAAGGTATTACAAAAAAGGATATTTGACAAATAAAGGTGAAGGTAAACGTAAACTTCTACAAATAGTAAAAAAAACAGAAAGGCCAGATATACACATTTTCAAAAAAGACTGACACAAATGGAGTAACAATACATATATGTAAGTAATACAAATTAAATGCAGTCCACATTCAACAAAAGCAGAACAAGATATTTATATATATATATATATTTAAAACTCAAAAGCAAATATACAAACAAAAGTGTTAAAAGACAATATAATACAAATGGCCTGAATATAATATTATTATTATTATATATTTCTGGTAATTTCTGGTAATGAAACCAAGGATGCCTTGTAAGTGAACTTAATCACTGTAGCTCGCAAGCCTGAGGAAACCAGTAAACAAGGGTGCTTGCTATGTGAACCACAAACACTGGGGTTAACCCCTACTCTCCCACTACAAGTGTTCTGGGTTCTTTTCCGTGCACTACCAATGCTAGTACACTGGACCTACGGCTTACTGTCCTATCCGATGGACAAAGAGATTATGGTAAAATATCTTGTTTAAGGACATAAGTGCTATGACTATGACTCAAACCCACTCAGCTGATCAGAAACACCAGAGCTTGAGTCCGGTGCTCTTAACAACTCGGCCCTAAGATGCCACGACGACGGGGAAGATACAATTAAATATGGTCAACACAAAGCACAAAATCTAATACAAACTTAAAAGCAGAATGGGATATTTACAAGGGACACAAATAAGAACAATATAAAAATGGCCCTAAAATACAATAAGTTACCCATATTTTCAGTCACAACAGATAAAGAAAGAAAGGAAATAAATTGTTGGAGATATTGACAACTCTCTACTTACCAGATAATTTAGAATCTAACAGGACACGCCCATGAGACACGAGGAATTCTGCTGCAACTTGCTCAAACTGAAAATAAAAAAATGAAAAGAAAATCCTAATTGAAATATTGCAGAAATCAATCAGGATTATTGTGCAAATAAGCACAGAGGAAAGAAGCTTTGTTTTTGGAGAACGCTCCACTACTCAAGAAATTTTGGCACAACATATCATGAATGCTCTCCAGAATCCGGACATGCAACTTTGCACGGACAAAAAAGACAAAAAGTGCCAACTATACTTCAATTGTTCAGGTTTTTCCCCAGTTTTATATTGCACTATTACTGAGACAAAGTTTGCCCTTGACTTTTTCAGTGACCAGCCATTGGGACCAGTTAACTTGTTGTTTCAGTAGTCCACCAACTTTTTCACTGATCCATATTTCATATCATATAAGGGATACTTTACAAATCTGAACTAGCCAGCCGGACAAATTGGAGAGAATCTTGACTGGTCCTGAGGTGTCTGAACCAGCATGTGGCCAGTGGACCACTGTAATGGGAGAACACTGCTGAAGAAAGCAGGAAATCAGCTGAAAACAAGTATACCTGTGGCCAATTTCATAAAGAGCTAAGTTTAATCTTAACTGTGTATCAATCTTAATTGCTAAGCAAAGTGTGTTATTACAATACAAATCACTATGGCGATATTAACAACTTATCTTAAGATGAATCTTAGCACTTTGTGAAAACGTGCCCTGGTAATCAAGTATATTAAGAAAAGTATTGGCACCACTTTTACTGAGCTACGACCTACTTGACATTGCTTGGAACAAAAATCTTACTTAGTAAAAACAGTTTTTACCAGTAAAAATTATCTCATAATAAACTCTTCTTTTTTTCAGTGATTCTCTGTCAATTTTAGCTTAGCAGGTATTCTATTCTACTTACCCCTTTACATCTCATCTTGGTTGGGGATGTCTCGGTAGTGGAGTTACTCGCTCTTTTTGTCGGCAGTTTTGGACCAGCTGTCTTCTCCCTTTCTGTGTGACCTTTCTTGACCTCTGTCTTGCTCTCTCCCATGACCTTCTGCCTAACATTGTCAGGCTGCCCTTTAGACTCGTGCAATATTTTATGAGTTGAGTTCTTGTTGCCATGGATACGGTTACCATGGTGATTCGAAGGAGGAGGCGAGCTCATTCTCTGGTTTTCTGCATCACTATCCTGTCTCCGCTGATTTGCAGGAATCTTCTCTTGCCTGGAAGTTTCTCTGCTCCTGCTCGGACTATTGGCTGTATCGCTGCTCATAATACCTCTGGAGGGATGTTCTCGTTTTGGTTTTGGGGTGCCTTTACTATTGGACGAGGCAAGAACCATCTTGGCTGACCGGCTGAGGGAGTTTGATTTGTCCGATCCACTGTCAGCAGTTGATGCCATCTTCAGGAGTCTGTTTTTCAGTTCTGCCGTCTCTGCATCACTGGAAATAAAAAATCAAATAAACTTTTCACACCGGATTCTTGTGTTTTTAAAACCAATTTTGTAGAATTTGTTCTTTATTTTGTCACATGAAATGTCCCGACTTGTTCAGGAAACTTGTTCCCTGTGACTTGTTCAGTCACTTGTCCCTCTTAAAGCCACATAACTCAAGACTGATTATTTACAGCAATCTTTCCATATATTTCCACATCAGTGAAACTAGGTCTACCACAAAATGATGTTAAATTTGCATCAGGGATAAAGAATATTATTTGTGTTTTACCGATACACCAATGTGTGACAGGCACTGTATATTCAGTACTTTTCCCCCCGAGTCCATGCTATTGATTTTAGCCTAAACCTTTGCAGTACACATTTATTTTATTCCTTAAACCATCTCAGCTTCATGGGGAGTACATTGGCTGTGCTGCCAAGTATGTAGCGCACCAAGCTAGATCAATCACAAGAACCATCTCTGCCTCCGCACGATTTACTCCTGGGTGAAGAGAAGCAATTATAGCTAAGTGTCTTGCTCAAGGGCACAAGTGGATTTGAACCCACACCCAGATGACTTAGCTACCAGTCCGGTGCACAAGACCGCTCGGCCCGACACAGTATGAAATTGGGCCTAGTTGCTCTGACATAATTACATATTTCAAAAAAATAACTATGAAAATTATGTTTGAATGGCACTGACAATTGTGACACATAAAAAAAATTTTAAACTAGATTTCAATAGCTTCTAGACCACTGGTTTTGTGTTTACCTGTACTGATTGCTGTTGGTAGCCGTCATAAATTTTCTCTGGAAGCTGGAGTTTGTCTTCCAAGAAGGAGACAAAACCATGCGACCTCTTGGTGACTTGTTCGTGGTGGGTGTGGTCCCAGACTCATGATGAAGCTGCAAGACAATTTATATGCTTCTTTTATACAAAAATGATCATCAAATAAAGTGATGTAGTGGCTTGTTAATTAGGCATGATATTTTGCCTTTGGAAAAAAAAAGTAAGCAAATGTGACCTAAGTACGGTATGTTTTGACATGCTTTTCAGGCTACAATTTTGCTGGTTTTTTTCTGAAAGCAAAATGATCCAAAATCAAATTAAAGTAAGAAGAATATCATGCCTGGTTGATACAGTGATTTGAAATTATAGTAAGTTTTGCGGTAACACCATGTACATGAAATCTCTCTCACCTCGATGTTTTCATCAGGTGCACAATTTCATGGCTCTGCTTACCGCCGAATTCTGCGCTTGCGATCACCATTCTTCGCTTACAGGGCAAGCGCCAAATTTCTGCGCTAGATGTGTGAGTGAAGAATGCCTAGTAATGTGGACTACGCATGCACACAAGCAAAAATTCCCTGCTTACCCGTAAAATACGCTTGACGTAATCGTGGAATTCCCTGCTTCTGTAAGCGCCGATTCTTTGCTTACGGTAAGCAGAGCCATGAAATTGGGCCCTGTATGTTTTGATCGTCTTCTCTGATCATCTTCTTTTTCGGAAGCATTGAGTTGTTACACTACTGGTTCTTTTCAGAACCTCCACAACTCAAAGAGAGCGATCATGTAAAAGGTGTCATTGCAAGCCTCACTAGATTGTATTTCTACCATGAAAAGTTACAAATCCTAAAATTATAAAAGTACAAAAATACACAATAAGAAAGACACATCCCATAAGTAAATGGTATAAACTCCAAAGTTATTACAGGGTTAACAAAAACAGTGATGTTGTCGATACCCCTCAGCCCTTTAGAATACAGTCTAGCTAACCAAAGATATCACCAGACCATTTTCCTACACCCGAGCACTGTAACCTTGACATTTGATCTGATGACTTTGACTCACCACCATGACACAGACCTTTGACCTTTCCCCAAAAAATTAATCCCCACTTTTTTTTCCCCAAGGGAAACCCCCACCAATTTTACAAGTCCGAATGGCACTAACTGGAGTTACGGTCCGGAAACCATTTGGCTACAACTCACCACAGTGACCTCGACCATTGACCTTTTCACCCCAAAAACATTCCAAACTTTCCTTTCCCCAAGGGAAACCCACCAACCAAGTTACATGCACAAGGCCAATTGTCACTTCTAACTCAGGATACGGACCGGAAACAAAAGTGCCCAGCTGAATGGACAGACGCCAAAGGCAATTACACAATCCTTCAGCCTATTGGGCCGAGGGGTAAAAAGTAAAAAATAGTAAGAATTGACATAAGTCACCACAACATAGGGGCAACAACCTAGGCAAAACTAGAGGCAGTATTTAGAAGGAATTGGGCAAGAAAATAGAAAATACCTTGGTCATTGTGGGTCCTGGGCTTACAGTTTGGTCTTGGTCTTTCTTATCTTCTAGCGATCGGAGACGGATGAAGGCTAGACCAAACTGAGAATCTTTCTTATATGGCTGACTACATATTACTTTAATGCGATCCCATTCATCGACTAGACTTTCCTCAGTCAAGTTGGCTTACAGGGAGAAAAAACAAACGATAATCATAAAATCATGGAGTTTTGTTACTTTTAAATTGGGGACAATTTTCATTTACAACTTATTTCTATATATTCATATGATATAAAAACTCAGCATTTCCAAAACTTCTGAAGGTTAAACACTGAGCAAAATTAGAGTGGTTAGGGGGCCAATAAGTTTGGGCTTTTAATTGTTTAAAAAGATGTTAGTTAGCTGCAAGATTTTCTAGGTCGGGTTGGGAGATTGGAAACGCAACTATTTTTTTGTTTTGGCCTTACAACAATAATTGTGTCTAATTCCCTGTCAGCAGATTTTTAAAAAACCTTAAAAAGTAACTATCATAAATTTAAAAAATGAATCATTAGAACGATCTGTTAAAATAACGTACACGTAGACAAAAACAAGTGACAAAACCTGTGGGCCAATAAATACACTCTGTAGGATATTTAGACTGATGTACAATGTCAACTAGCCACTTGGGCCCAATTTCATAGAGCTGCTTATATGCACAAAAACTAGCCAAGCACAAAAACAACTGTGCTTACCAGAAAAAGGTTACCAGCCAAAATACCATAAGCACCTCCATGAAATTGGGCCTAGATTGTATGATTGTATGGTTTGTAACCAGACTGAAAGTAAATGTTGGGGTTCGGAAAATAACAACTTTTCAAATTGGCAAAACTTTTCCTTTAGCCAACAGAATTCGAAAGATATGCACAACAGATTGGTGAAAAGATGTCGGAGAAATATCAACTGCAATGCTAACTTTTGCCTACCATCTATTTATTTGATAGATTAATCAGTCTTAAAGTTTACCTTTGGTGAACATTTTGACGCCGCATTTATTCTGTCCGTTCTTGCATTCCATCGGAGACATCAGCATAGTGGCTGGGATCAAGGTGACAAATTTACTACCGGACCAGGAAGATTTCCGGACAAGTATCTCCACAAAGGCTGATCCATAGTTACCTGAAACAAACACATTCAAAAAATAACTAAAAATAATTCTAACAAGTATTTAGGGGGTCCTTGAAAAGCTGTTATTGTTATTTTTATTTGATGATTTCTTTGGCTTTTTCAATCTAAACATTGCAGGCTCTCCATTAAAGGGTCTGTATACGTTTGGTTATGATTCTGAAAATTAGTGGCAATAAAAAAAACTTTGTAAGAAGTACAGCAATTTTAGATAGTATAATGCATTTTGAGAAACTTTTCACTTCAAAGTACTTCAGTTATGGAAAAATATATCACTTTTTATCCCCAAAAATTTGAATCTGAGAAGCGTTACTGCAGTCACGTTTCTCAGATTGTGTATTCCAATTGCAGATTATTCTTCCTGCGTGGACACAACCGCTCCAGATTTTCGGCAATATCTCAAAAACGCTACCACCTTTTGAAACAAAATTTCACAGGTTAGTTTTATGGTATCATCTACAACTATAATGAGACAAACAATGGGTTCCAACTACCAATCATATACAGACCCTTTGAAAGTGGGCTGTGGGCCAAATGCTAGCAAAAACAGATGAGGACCAGTCAAAATTCTCTCCAAGTGTTCTGGCTTGCTAGTTCAGTGTTGAAAAGCGATCCCAATATGAGATTATGGACAAGTGAAAAAGCTGGGGGACAAGTGAAACGAAATGCTGACTAGTCCTGCTGGCTTGTCACTACTAAATTTCAGGGAAAACACAGCATTGAAAAAGATGCTATGTTAAATGCATTTCACAAGCTAGTGAAACTTATGGCTTGTGTGCACATTCACCTTGTGAGGTTTACCCATTTGCTAGCAGCATCTAAGGCTCATTTTTCAAAGTAAATCAACCAATAATAACAGACAGTTTTTATTGCGCATCACACTGACATTCTGAAGGGTTCCACAAAAGATGATTACAAAACTGATTTAACGGAATAATGCTAACTCAGCTCCAATGGCGACTTTAGTCGACCAAGAAATAATTTTAAAAAACACTCAAGATTGAGCACAAACACCACTTGTTATGAAGCTGTAGTTTTGTCCTTACACATTCACCCTCCATACCCAAGCTTTACTATACCGGTTGGAAAGAGAAAGACCGGATCGTTCTAATGGTGGTTAAACAAAATAAGATTGCTATAATGCAATCCCTTCAAATTGGAGTGGAAAGATTCGAAATGCCAAACACCTACGGAACGCGGTATAGTTGTGTACAAAAAAAGTGTCTGGGTTTATTTAGAACACACGGAGGAAACAAAGACCAACAACTTGAAAATTTATTGGCCGATCTCAATTGTTTTAAAATTATATGAAAGGAAATTCAATAAGTAAGACATTTTCTGTACTTATTATGCTCTAAAATGAAATCTTCATGGTAATAATTGAGTTTGTAATATTGAGCTTTGGACAGAAGCTTTCTGTTGTGTGAGAATGTGTGCTTCACGCTTGAGTGTTCAAACAATGTGGGCACCGGAGGTCGTTTATGTCAAAAGAATTCGGTAATACATGTTGAGAGTGCAGTTCTTATAGTGAATTGAGCGGTTCTAGAGTTCTGGTGATGTGAATAAGAACGAACAATGACCATGTTATGGTACGAGATTTGGGATGGACAAGTTGAGGTGTAGAGCTTGAAAGGAGGATACAACGATGTGGATATGAAAGTGATGAGTATAAAGAAGAAATAAAACCATGCAGTCAGCCAAAAAGTTAACTGCTTCATGAAATGTGGCATCTACTGCAAAAATTGACAGTCTTAAAGAAATGTTAGGCCTGTCCAGCCTCTAGTCCTCTCCGGCCTGTCAGGCGATTGGTCCACAATACCTACCAAGATCCACATAGCCAATCTTGGCTGCTTTCTCCAGCTGGAACTCTGCCTGTATAGAACCTGATCGGTCCTGCGGTGAACACAGCCATCGTTTCCATTGACTGCTCTGATGTAATAGATTCTCTACCTTGTGAACAGGATCCTGGAAATCACACAAGAAATTCTGTACATTTTAGTATTCATGAAAAGGACTGTTTCCCAACCTTTGCAATAGGCTTTATAAAAGAACAAATTGTGAATGTAACCGGCACCCCAATTTTTGTTTTAAAGGTAAATAAAGTCCTAAATTCTTACTGACCAACTGACCAACTGAGACAAATTAATTAAAAACGTTACCAACAACCAGTTGTTATAATTTATCTGCGATGAAGTTTTATTGAGACTTTGAAGTTGTTTGAAATAGACAATAAAACATTCAGTCATGTCAGCCATTATCTTCAATCCACAACCTGGGAGATGATATCTTTAACAGCACCATGTCGATTTCATGTCACAGCTGTGCATTTTGTACTTGTGGGCGCAAATTTTATAATTGGCTAATGTGCAATTAAATGGTCATTTTCAAAGATTGCGCCCGACAACCATGACAACATCAATCATTTTCAATAGTTCATGCAAATGGCATAAATACTACAGTTTCAAATAGACTAGCAGAGATTACTTATTATTATGATAACCTGCTACTACCCCCCCCCCTCGATTTCATGTCACAGCCGTGCAATTTGTACTTGTGGGCGCAAACTTTATAATTGGCTTGCGCAATTAAATGGCCATTTTCAAAGATTGCGCCCAACAACCATGACAACATCAATCATTCATAATCATATTCACTTCAATAATTCACGCAAATGGCATAAATACTACAATTTCAAATAGACTTGCAGAGATTACTTATTATTATTAATTTATGATAACCTGCAACCACCCCCCCACCCTCTAGTCTACCTTCACCTGCCAGTACACCTCTTTCTCTATCTATTCCAGATTCAACAAAAACATACTGTGGTTGGTCACTGCAACGAGTTGCCTTCGGACCGAGTTGACTCGGACCGAGTTGACTACGGACCGAGTTGACCCATAACCCTGCACTCAACCTCAACAACATCATGCCACACACATGCTAGTTGCGATAATCGTAGCCCCATAAATTGGGCCAATCACTTCGTATCCTTGGCCCCAGCACCATTGCAATTAAATGTTTGTGGATTCTTAAAGTTTCAAACGGCCTCATAAAAACTTACCAATCGGATACAACTGTAATTGCCGATAACCGGCATGTTGGTTTTAGTTTGAAAAACATTATCAGTTTTGGGGAAAAATCAAATGATTTCGAGTGTGACCTTTTGCAAAAATCTCAACGATCGTTGACCTCTTGCTCTTTGCGAAGGCGTACACTTCATAAAAAAGACCACTCTGGATGATGATTTAAACCATGCACTTTTCGACCAATCAGCGGGGTGGAGCCTTCGGCTGTAGCCGAATCATCATCCAGAGTAGTCTGGTATTCGTCTGGTTTACGCTTGGCATTTCACTCGGTCTCTGGTCAGTTTTTGTCTTTTTTTTTTTCTAAATATTTTTTCAATGATGTTTTGAGTGTTATGAATGGATTCATTACACATTCAAGATCAAATCCGTGTTCTTGGAATGTGGGTCATGATTTTTGAAAGTGGTAAAAATTGGGCAAATCTGGTCACAAGTCTCGAAAAAAAATTCACATTTCACATTTCGCACCCTTTTGCCATAATCCAACTCGTAACCCTCCGGTCGTTCCGACCGTCGGGAGGAGGGTTACGATTATCGCAACTACACACATGCACGCATAAACAAATCTACTGTCAGTCTCTACTCTTGTGCGACTAAAGGGCAAAAACAGCTCAAAAATATATATGTGGTGATCTTACATTCTTAGTAAATACTTCCTTTCAAAAAAGCTTACCCCGACTTAACTTAAAACAACGGTTTCATACAAAGAATGTAACAAACCTGTGTACTAAACACGAACACTTCTCTCAACTTCACTGGCGCCATGTTGAAATACCGCGCCAAACTTTTCACTGGTACCCATTATATGCAAACTTTCACAGTGCTTAAATTGTAGACACCAGTCAAACAAATTGTCACAAGTTCGGGGAGTCTCACTCTAACATAAACACGATTTTGTGTGGTGTAGTGGACCTTAGTTGTGTGGGGTTTTTTTTATTTTGGTATTAACAATATTAACATTTTTACCTTTCTATTTACGATATGGCGGATCAAGAAGAGAGTGACAATCTTGCATATGTGCAGGTAATATTCTTATAACATTTTTTTTCTTCTGAGAATGTTGTGACGTGAGTTAGCTATTTTCAACAAACAGTGAATGAGTGATTACAACTAAACTATATGACCATAGTCTACTTAGACATGTTAGAGTACAGTCTGTGGTGAGTCTTACCACAGTAAGCAAAAGTAAGCTTACAGTACACACATACAATACAAGTTAACAGCTTTTCTTTACAGTTAGTTCTGGCTGCAGCTTCCTCCATGAGATGACAATAAAAACAAATAATGTTACTATCATTGTATCAATCACTTCTTTCATCAGTCAGACATCAGCGAGTGAGGTTTAATAATTTCGACCCCCATCCTGCCCATCATCCCATGACCCCGTGGTTTATTTTTTATTTTAAATATTAATGGTTTTTTGTAAAGATCTTGTTTTGTCTTGTTGGGGTATGCACCAAACCCCTTCTCATCAACGCGCCATACTGCAGTACCAGCAGTGGGTCCTACTACTTGCCGTCAACTCGCCGTCAACTCACTTGTGCCGTCAACTCGCTGTCAACTCCTCCAATATACATTTAAAATCCACAAAAGAAGCATAGAACTGTAAAGTATTAGCTAAAAGAGAATTCTCATAAGTTTTAGGTTACATTTCGGAATAAAAATTTAGTTTTTTTCCTGTGAAAAAATTATCTCGCTTGCACAACATGGCAACTGAGGGCGCTTTTCCTGCATATGGATTAGTCTTGGCCTAAGATGTCAATGATTGGTACTATTTATTTATCAACACAAAATCGTTTTTGTAAATGAAATTTTACCGAAAACCATAGGAAATATGTAGTTTAACCCAGACTTAACACTTCCATGCCCCATTTATAAATTGTTGATGTATATTTAATGAGTTGACGGCACGAAAATGAGTTGACGGCGAGTTGACGGCAAGTCGACGAGTTGACGGCAAGTAGTAGGACCGCCAGCAGTAGTCATGGTAGTGTAGTGTGTACATCATAACATGCAAATATGAAGCTTGGTCCTTGGTTGGACATACAAACAATGTATGCGCGCGTACGTTAGTGAATTTTGCCCTGTTGTCTGACACATACAGGTGGGTACTGAGCTTCTATTTTCAGCATTAGTGTGGAGTGCTTTGTACTTGCATAACTTTTTAAAGGTGTGATACAACTTGTTTCTTTGAAGCATTTAGTTCATTCCAACAGTTGCAGGGTGGTGACCATGCAATAAACGACCTCACCTTCGGCTCGTCCTTTATCACACGACCACAACCCTGCCGGTTATAAGCAGCTGTTTAAGACCTTGTCGCCACTATTTTATCCCCTTAATCAATAATATTAAATTTTGGGTTTTTTTACTCAGAGATTGAAGGCTGCAGTCCATTACAGCGTGGGTCAGGTCTGTGAAGAATTATCTCAAGAGCTGGATGTGACATTTTCTCGTCAGTTTATCGCTGTTCTCTCAGAAGCAACTTTTAAACAAAGTGGTAAGACCCCAATATTGTACAAGACTTGATGTTACCACAATGTGTGACCCACGGCTAATGTTTCTTACTCCACAATTCAAAGCTTTATATATGCAATTGCTGAACCAGCCATAGTTTGGCATAGTCTTGGTTCCAAGATGCTCACTGTTGTATTAGTCAAGAAAAGAAATCATCACTGATAGAGGGTGCTATTAACCCCTGAACTATTATTGCACCAGGAATCACTATCTCTGCCGGTCAAGATTTGGTTTCACATATCACAACTCAAACAATAGGAGCTTCTTGGAACTAAGACTAGTAGTAGAACAAACATAACACTGAGAAAAAAAAAGTAGAAAACAAAGTCCAACTCAAGGATCTGGTTTAAGGACTTGTGTCTAAATTTGCCGGCAGTTTAAAAACAGGGCGTCGTCCACAGGCTCTTTCTTCAAACACTTCGGCATTTACATTATACATGTAATGTTAATGACAGACGAATGCAGGGCAACAATATTGTGTGTTCAAAAGACACTTTGGGCATGAATGTATTTTGCATTTAGCAATCTGCAGCTGAAATTTTCTTGACTTGTTAGAGGAAAAACTCAACTTTTTCTTCTGTCATTTTTCTTGTTACAGCTATTTTTGCTACAGACCTGGAGCATTTTGCACAGTAAGTCATTTTTGGTTTCATGTATACAAACTTTTCAAAAAATAGTGCACTCTTTTGTTAGATTTTTCTTTCACAATGTTGTGTTACATTTGATTTTTTTCTAGACATGGTAAAAGATCGGTCGTCAATGCTGATGATGTCAAACTGTTAGCCCGAAGGAGTGCACCATTGGTATGCTATCAAGTCATTATCTTCTAAATTATCCCAATTGGGATATACTCCTACCCCGATTTGAACCCTTTATCCCGATGGGGGCGTCAGTGGTTCCAATATTTCAGCAAGCCTCGTGATTGACAATGGCACCTGCTAAATCACTCCAAAGTAGATGTGGTTTTAAAACCACCTGTACAAATTGAACTAAGATGGTACATGTATGGTGGGACCTTGACCTAATCCCAAGACCAGTTTAATTTGAATTTTTGAGTCATTCTTTGTAAGATACTCCATAATGTTTGACAGATTCAATACTTCATATTGAAGCAAGTTTGTAATCATGTAATTTTGGGGGGTTGAACAGAGAAAAATTGACTAGAGCGAGACTTGAACCTGTGACCTCCGGTTTAACGTGCCAGTGCTCTACCATCTGAGCTATCTAGCCCTATATTGGCGGTCTCCCTATTTTGTCAATATCTTTGTTCGGGGGTGCCAGATCATTTACTTTTATGAGTTTATTTAAAAAGAATTCTGGTAATGAAAACGAGATCCCGAAAGCGACTAGCACTGAGACCCGTAGGGCTGAAGATACCTGTGTAAAGAAGATGACGAAGAAATGCAAAGTTTTTAGATTTGTGAGGAAAGCTGGGGAAGATTAATGTAATCAGGTAGGGACTGGCAAACCCACTCCACTATGAGGCTCTGATGCGAGGTCCGATTCGAACCTGGGTCCACTGAGGTGAAAGGCAGGGAAACTGGGCAAGATACTACTAATTCAACCTGGGCCAAATTTCATAGAGCTGCTTAAGCAGACAATGATGCTGAACAATATTTTGCTAAGCAAAAAACGAGCAGGATACCAGTCACATATTGTACGGTAACCTTATTCTGGTAAGCATAGCTACTTTTTGTGCTTAAGCAGCTCTATGAAATTGGGCCCAGATCATAGATCATATCATCATCAATCATTATCATCGATCGACTGACTGACTTAATATGTTCATCTCGAACTAGCTTCAAATTTAAGCCATCAGTAATTTTCAAAGACCTTCTCTTTTATCTCATAAAAACTACAGGCAAAGCACATACGTGATATGAATGAGCAGCAAAACGCAAGTAACGAAGTTGAAAAGGAGAAGCGGAAATCCAAGAAGGGGAAAAAGTCCAGTAAAAGTACCTCAGTGGACTGACGGAGGACCAAATCAAAATACTCAAACACCATAAAAAGGAGCCATTCATAATTATTATTGTTTTAACATTTTTATTTCAAAAAATGTTCTGTATTTTTCTCATAATTCTTTTTTATTATTACTTTTTTATTGGAAATCAAACTAATGATGATTTTAATTTTTTTTTTTTTTTTGATAATTCTGAATGGCGCCTAAAATATTATTGTATGTCGTATTCACCGCATGATATCATATTGCAGGCTGGCATAGCTTAGCTATTAGCTGTCAGTCAAAACCACAGTGGATGATATTGAATGGTCAGACAGTTGGAGGTTTGACTGTGTACCGTGAAGACACAACACATTCACCACATGATGTCCTTTCTTAAAGGGTTGCAGGGCAAGTTTGCGCCCTGATGAGATGTGTATTGGAATAGAATTTATTTCTAAAAAATAGCTGTGTTTGACAAATTATTTTTTTGCATTTGTGGGTAGATTTTTTCCAATTTTGTTTTCTGTTGCCCTTGAACTGATGAACGATAAGCACTGTACCCTATTGTTTTTGCGAGTCTCGTGGGAAAAAATATAAAATAAAAACAAACTTGGTGGGATTCGAACCCACTATTCCCACATAATCTAGATCAGATGTATTAACCTCTACATGCATTAAGCTTTGGTTATTTAACCCTAACCCCCTAAGCATTTCTACCAGAAAGCTTCCACAACCCATCATACTCCAACATTTTACTTTTTGGAACAGTACACAAACCATCATACTCCAACAGTTTATGTACTGGAACAGTACACAAAACACAACCCATCATACTCAACAGGTCCTGTGCTTCTGGACTGTGATTTAGTGGGTACTCTTCACAGGACCAAACCATCCAAATTCCAACAAAACCATCTGTTTGATTTTGGCAGGCCTGGGGTGGTTAGGGTTAAGACAATGTTTTAGTGTTACATCCAAGTTATTGTTGATATAACTTTTATTATTCTGCAAATTTCCAGTGTAAATAAACCAATCTTTACAACAAATACCAGTTCATTTCTGTTTCATTCTTATTTTTATGAGTACATCTCGGAATGTATATTCAAAATTAAAACTAGTTGTCAAATCAGAAAATCTTGAAAAGCAATCGTTTTTGTGGAAACATTTTGACAAGAGTGTTGCAATTAATGTTTTTTTCAAAAACAATGATTAAAATATACGGGTACGGTATACAAGTTCCAACCAATGATGTTGCCCTTTTTGTCAGTTAGAAAAAAATAATATAAACATCCAGTTGTACTCTCCACATACTCGGTTTACTCAAGGGATTTACTGAATATGAACTCTGCAATCTATTTACTTTTGAACCCATTTCATAGATACAATTATTGAGGTTTATTTAACAATTTTGAGCATGCTAGACATCCACCATGCTCGTAATCCTCTAGCACAAATGAATTTTAAAGACCTATATCCTGTCGCCCTGTTGGTGTTGTATTATGTCACCCTTGTGCATACATGTATCTGCTGCTTGCCCAAAATTTTCACTACCTCGGGCTCCAAAGCTGGCATACATCTGTGTGAAATTTTACCGAAAACCATTTTATCGGTCAAAAGCAATTTCTTATGACAGACCTTCATTTCTAAGAAGACCTTAGAATTTGAAGAATGCAATTAAAGGCACTGAACGTGTTTGGTAATTGTTAAAGACCAGTGTTCTCACTTGGTGTATCCCAACATATGCACAAGCCTGTGAAAATTTGGGCTCAATTGGTCATCGAAGTTGCAAGACAATGATGAAAGAAAAAACACCCTTGTTGTACAAATTTGTGTGCTTTCAGATTAGGAATAAAAACTTCTTGCAAGACGTTTTTATTATTTTAGTGAGAAATTACCTCTTTCTCAAAAACTACGCTACTTCAGAGGGAGTCGTTTCCTACAATGTTTTATACTATCAACAGCTCTCCGTTGCTTGTCCCAAGTAAGTTTTTGCGCTAATATTTGTTTTGAGTCATTACTAAACGTGTACGATAGCTTTAACATCTATCAAATTGTCGCGGTACCCGCTGCTAAAATATAGGATTCTTACTGCCTCTAGCTACCAGGAAATCTCGGTGGTCTAGTTGGTAAGACATCTGCTTTAGAATGGCAAAAGTCGTGGGTTTGAATCCCACCCGAGTAATATGTCTGTGGATTTGTTTTCACAGTACTCGGAGAAAGTACTGAGTATACAGTGCTTTATCGACGTAAGGGTAAAACCAAATATTCTTTATCCCCGATGCCAATTTAACATCTTTTTTATTATTATTATATATTTCTGGTAATGAAACCAAGGATGCCGCACAAGTGAACTTAATCACTGTAGCTCGCAAGCCTGAGGAAACCTGTAAACAAGGGTGCTTGCAATGTGAACCAGAAACACCGGGGTTAAACTCCTACTCTTCCACGATAAGTGTTCTGGGTTCTTTTACGTGCACTACCAATCCTAGTACACGGGACCTACGGCTTAATGTCCCATCCGAAGGACAAAGCAATTATGGTAAAGTATCTTGCTCAAGGACACAAGTGCCTCGACCGGGACTCGAACCCACACTCTGCTGATCAGAAACACCAGAGCTTGAGTCCAGTGCTTTTAACCGCTCGGCCACGACACGCCATGAAACAAGTTCATTGTTCAAAAGCATTTCTTATGACTGAAACCTTCATTTCTGAAAAGACCTTAGATTTGAAGAATGTAATTAAGCCAAGTCTAATTATTAAACTTTTTCTTGCATAAATCATCAAAGAAATGGGTTTCTGGTAATCAGTGGAACCAGTCTGTGTGAAGTGGGCATGGCTTACAGTGAAATTAGGTCAAACACGTTTACAAACGGAGCCAAATTTCATAAAGCTGTTAAGCAGATAATTCTGCTTAGCAAATACCTGTGCTAGGCAAGAATTGAGTGGGGTACCAGTCACAGCAATGTTAAACTTTATGGTATTTTGACTGGTAACCTATTTCTGCTAAGCAGTGTATCTCTGTGCTTAGCAAGTTTTTATGCTTACATGCTTTATGAAATTGGGCCCAGCAGGATAGTCACTGTGTGCAGTGGATGTCACTGAAATAGCAATGATTCGTATTTCATTAAATATCTCATTGAATCTCATACCAGATACCTAATTATTTAAAATTAACCTCCACCTGTGACGTCATGCTATTGTTTCATCGCTCCATCATTTCGCAGGAATGGCGCGATGGCTACATATTAAACAATATCGCGCCATTCTTGCGAAATAATGGAGCGATGGAACAATAGCATGACGTCACAGGTGGAGGTTAAGTCACGTAATGCCCTTGGTGTACGCGCCATTCATGGGTAGGAATGGCCCGAGGGCGAACCCACGAATGACGCGCACCTCGGGCATTATCCTACACATAAAAGGCACCCATGTATTTACCAAAATAAACAATCATGCTAACCCATCTAAATTATGTACAAACTATCTTACATCAATGTTTTGTAACAATTGTTTTAAAAATTGAAGCCTGAAATTAAATTTCCTCTTGACCCCACCTGTTGACCAATTGTGGTCCTCTGGCCCAAACATCTCATCAGCTCAGTCTCTGTCAATGCTAGAAGCCACGTGGTATTCCTACGAACCAAGCTGAACTTATTCTCTACTACAAGAAGGTGCAATGTATACTGTACAAAACTTGGAGGGGAGGGCATTGTAAGTAAACATACAAAATTAAAAACAGTTCTGACACTCAAACTTAAAGTTTTGAAAAAGCTACAATAAAATAAAAATAATTGTAAAATCATTTCAGTTACTTTCCAAGAATGAGGAATCGATAGTGTCCATGATTGCAGCATTGTTGGTCTTTTCACTGGCTCCCACTATTATTAGCATAAAGTGTGCACAGAACATGTTCAGTCCAAATATTTTGCAATGCAAAATTGCTGGACAAAATCCTTCAAAGATGCATGATATTAGATCCTTTTGTTTTAAAAAGAACTGAAAATCTTATTGAGAACAAGCCTACAAATGATTTAAGATTTCCTCTAGGCTTTTATGACGTTTTTTAGGAAATCATCTTTTTACTGATTGGATGAGGGCAAAACAAAAAAAATCAGAAATGAGTTTAAAACAGGAAAAATATCATGGCTGAATGTGTCAAGCAAAATAAAATAAAAAAACTCTCTCTACCTTCTTGTTTACATGTAGCCACTTGTGGACGGACATTAGAAAGAAAGAAAAATGGTTTGAATAAAGTATACTCAATCGGGATACCTTAGTTGAAAACAACCCTGAATATCACTCAAAGGGTTTCTCTGTGGGGAAAGATGCTATCTCCATTGGGTGAAAAAGGTTCCAGTTGGGGTTCAACTATACCTCAATCGGGGGTATATCCAGTGTGAGTTACTTGTTCGTATTCATAAATACAATTCAAAGTCGATTCTCTTGGACTGATAGAAGTTCCCTGCTGATCCAACTTTCCGAACCCACACACCATCGGCAAAGAAGTCCTGATCCTTCCAGTCCTGCATTTGTTGGCTTTCAAAAGGTCCATATTTATCTGCTTCCTCCTTGTTTTCCCATTTGTACTCCCAGTAGGTTTTGTCTGGGTCAAATTCGGTGGCAGCAGTGGGATTGGAATTTGCTCCATTTGTGTCTTTGCTGGCTGCACCTGGAATGAAAAAGGACTTCAATTTTTAAATCACAGGCAGAGAAGTGTAAAATTCAACTTAACCAAAAGTGGAAACTCTTCTTTCTTGGTATTATCGTCATATGAGGGGTAACTGCAAAGCCAGAAGCTACTTTTCGTAAAATACAACACATTAACAGTTGTTAATTGTTTGCATTTCTATATTTGAAGAAGTTGGATTTTGTTCTCTCGTAGCTGATAGTTTTATGAACCAGAGTAAAACAGTTGTAAAAGAAGAAGGCATTAGAGAGGTGGTTAAGCTACAAGATATTGTGCCAGACTTACGGCAATAGTGCTTACGTGAGACACTTTAAAGTTTCGTGTTGTCATTCCGTTGCCAGCTCAAATCTTTAGGCCACATGTTGTGTGTTTACCCGCGTCATGGAGAGGGGCATAAACCATCAGTTAATAATGCCATTTGTCAGGGCGGATCAGATGAAGCCAAGAAACAGTTTGTAAAAATGTGCCCTCAAAAATTTGTTGAACAATGCAGATTTCTAACATTGTTTTCTTAAGCCTTCAGGAGTGTCGTTTTGAAATTGCTAAGGTATACATGTGGTAAGGCGTAATACGCGTGTAGCCAGCACGCACTTTTATGATGATGTACTTATTTATCCATGATGATGTACGTATTTATCCATGACGTAACATGGGTGCTACATGTATGATGTACATGTCATGAGAAAACGTGTAGCTTTTTGAACCTCTCTATTAAATTCAGATTACAGAACAATTTTCAATTTATGCTCACCATCTGCTGAGGTGGTGACTCCATCTTTCTTTGAAACATCTTTCTTTGCTGGTTCATCCCCAAACATATCAAACATATCCTCATCTTTCTTACTCGGTCCTGCCTCTTTCAATAAATGAGTAATCTTCTCATATGTGTACTGATATGCCTCATAGTTACCACTGGCAACTAGCTCATCTACAAACCCCGTCAGTTTCAACATGCTTTCCTTATCCACGTCGCTCCCTTCTCCTTCCTCCGTCTTGGCCTTCTTGGGACCCCACTTTCTTGTCGCAGCTACCCCTTTCTTTTTCCCGCCGCCAAGCCTTCGAAGTGCCTTTGTGATGGTTTCGCCAGGTTTAAGAAACCCAATGATGTCTGCCAAGATTTTTGATTCGAGTCTACTCGGCTCCGGTTCTGGACTCTCTGTGATGATCTCCTCGTCGCCAGTGCGTTCTTCCGTTCCTTTCTCCGAGTATCTCATCCAGTCGATGTTATCCAGCCAGTTGTCTCGGACTTCCTTGTCTTTCTTTTCATAGTAGTTTCCATGCTCATCAAATCGTCCCTCTTGCATCTCCTCCGATAGATTGAAGGGAGTCACACGGAAACCCCCTTCAGCTATAACGGTAGCTTCCTCTGCTCCTGCAAGAGTACATGTAATATGGACGTGTTGGTTTTTTTCAGTGAAATTCAACGTCTACTGTGATAAATTGTTCAAGGTATATTAATTTTACTTAGCTAGCTTGGTGGTCTAGTGGTAAGACATCTGCTCTAGCAATGCAAAGGTCGTGGGTTTGAATCCCACGCGAGTGATTTGCCTGTGGACTTTTTTCACAGAACTTGGGAAAGTAGTGAGTATACAGTGCTTAATACACATCTGAGGATATTCTTTATCCCCGGTGCAAAATTAACATCTACTAAATCGTTGCGGTACCCGCTGCTAAAATATAGGTTTCGACCTGCCTCTAGCTTAATACACATCGGTGTAAGGGTAAAAAACAAAATGTATAATTTTACTTAGCTAACAAGAAAAATTTGTATGCTTCCTTTTTGGTGATGTTCAATAGCTTAAGGTTGGGTCATCGTTTGGTTTTTGTCAATGTATTGCCGATTTATAGGCACAAGAAAGATACAACAAAAGTCACTGTGAAAGTTTCAGCTGAATACAGTGTCTACTTGTTGAGGAAACAGCAAACAAAAATACAAGGTACATATATTTTCATAAAGAACGTTGAACCCATCCACATTTAGCGAGGCGACAGCAGTACAACGCAAATGTACCACAACCATGTTTCTCACCGAATTGAGGGCAGCATGCAAACGGGCACCACACAAGTCGCCTGTAGGCGTTCTTCAGAGATTTAAATTCTTTGACATAGTTTTATTGGGGCACTTCACATGAAATTTGGGCTTTTGGATATAAATTACACAATATTTCTTTTCCGAGTTATTACCAAAGTATGACACTACAGTACATGTAACTAAAGGTATTAATTTAAAGATTTGAGAATTTTATACATTGTATCAAACCTTATGTGAATTTTTGTAAATCATTTACCAGCTTTAAGCTTGCAAACGTAAATTTCTATGAATGCATTTTTTTCAATCTTATTTTTAAATATTTATAAATTTCTCTTTGATAACTATTTCAGATTGGTTCATATGCTAACAGTCAGTTTTGTACCAATAATTTTGGTTGAATATCTTATAATTTATGTTTCTTGTCTGTACTTTTTGTTTCAACTAAAAATACTGAAAATGAACGAGATAATGTAGTTGAAATTTGACTAGCACTATCAGGTCTAAAACTCGTGGGGACATTCCACAAGACCTCAGGGCTTGCAGTTCAAGCATTTACCTGACCAGAAATCTGTTTACAAGACCAGAATCAAAATATTACACAGTGAAGTACATTGTATTATAATTCAATTTACCCAGTCAGTTTCCCTTGTGGTTTAGACCTATTACTTGATATTATTCAATTAAAAAAACAAGACCGCTGCACTTGCTCAAACTTGGCCTGGTGCTAAAAAAACACTGGCCCCAGGCTTCGACTCGGGCCCGTGTTGTCCAGTGTAAATTTTGAGCTCTGCTTAACTGATGCAAAAGTGCTAGGCAACCAGATCCTGACAGATCCCTTAGAAAACCTACCCTCTACATCGTCCTCTTTCAGCTCATTCTTAACCTCCTCTTTGATATCATCCTCCTCGTCACTATCCAGCGTGTGTTTGCTGCTGAAGGTTCGATTCCAACTCTTCTCTCCTGTTGTATCACCAGCCGCTCCTCCTCCTCCTCCTGCTGGTGGAGGTTTGTTTTCTTCGAAACGTACCTTCCTGACTGACATTGTGCTTTAATTCTTGGAGAGTCTGTTGGTTTATCCGATTAAGGTATGGCATATATGGAGAAAAAACATAGGATATACCGTAGATTAGAAAACAACCCTAGAACGAATTTGTGGCCAAAATTAAAGCTATCTTTTTAAAATAATTAATTGAGTCACGTCGATGTAATTTTGTTTTGGCAACATGGGCCACAGAAGGTATCTACTTTTATCATACTGGGATAAATAAGGCTCCCTTGCACAACTTAAAATGTATCAAATTTTTTTATTGGGATTTTTAGGGGGGGGGGCAAAAATCGAAAATTTGCTTATTTCGCAGGTCAGCAAATGATTTTAAAGGAGAACAGTGCCCCAGTATGGTGTTCCAAAGACGACAGGTCGCGTCGCCGTCGCCGTCTCTGTCGCATTTAGCCTATTAACTTGTGCATAAACAGGGGCGACGGAAATGTTACCATCGCCGTCGCCGTCGCTGTCGCCGTCGCAATTTCTGAACTCTTGAGGGCGCAACAGTACATTTCACTTAGATTGCTTGATCGATTGCTGTCACCAGACCGTAGTCAGCACTAAATTTGGTGCTGGCAAGAAATTTAGTGCTAGCTCCAAATTTCAAAAAACCTTGTCGACGACCGTCATTGACAGTTCGATGGGAATCCCGAATTCTCGTGTTATTTCCTCGTTTTCAATTGCAATGTTTTCATCTTAAACACGTGAAATCGTGACGGCGACGGCGACGGCGACGCGACCTGTTGTCTTTGGAACACCATACCCCAGTTAGTTAACTGTGTACTCTGCTGGATGTAGCTCTGCAAAAATGCATTAGGCCCTCATGACAAAACAATAATATTTAATAATAATGCTTTTGTTCTACAGTTTTTTTCAGGGGGGGGGGGCAAAAAACGAATATCTCCTCATTCATGTCATTTCAGTGAGTCACTAGTCAGCAAATTATTTAGTACAGCGCTCCAATTACTGGGTCTAGTCTGCTTAGTGCTTACCACCAAAGAATTCTGAGTTGACTTGGGACATGAGATACAATCATGTATGAATGACTTTTTTACTGTGATGAAATTGACTCAACACTGACTCAGCTCAATCATTTTGTCAATTCAAAAGTGAAAACCAAACAATTCAATTGCGCACGTTAAACATTTCACCACACTTCAGTTAATCGGTCCCTAGATTTACCAGCCTTAAAATTAATTGTTGACTCAAATCTCTGCCAAAATCTACCCGCAACACATTGACATTAAAATTTTTAAAAGAGAAAGTTTACCTGAGTTTTTAACAATTCAAATTCGATTTGATACCGTCAGGACGACACCTTCCTTTGCCCATTGGTATACCGCCACCAAGAGATTTCGTAGGGTAATGTTGACCCTCTAATTACTCGAAATTTAGTACAAAACATCGATGCTCAACAGAGGGCGCTTCTCAAAATTGTGTTCCCTACCCATCCACCTCGCGGGAAATTGTGTCGTCTGCTGTCTTAAATAAAGAGAGGACAAGCAGAATGTGAAGTGTAGCTCATCTTTTTGCAATTTTGTTCGACACTTTATAGTCACCATGGATGACTTCAGTGACGCAGAAACGATAGTGGAGGAGTCTTTGGATATTTACGACTCACCTTCCATTCTTAAGGGGCTTTTCCAGTTGAGTATAAATTCAAACTCGGGTGTGCAGATATGTGGGCGTGGCAGTCAGTTATCTTTCTGGTCATTGCTTTGAGGGCCGAGTGTTATCAAAATAACGAAGTTTTATCCTAAGAAAGATAGGCCAATACTTCTCAGTCTCAATTGAAGTTAAATTGTAAAAAAATTGGATTGATTGTGGTTTCACAGATATAATTTTGGGGCCTATCTTTTTCTTTCTAGCTAGAAACTAGGCAGAGACCAATCCATGGACTCTGGAGACTGGAGAGTGTTGCATAATTTAAGCCTGTCCTTTTTTTCATAATCCTGATTGCTTTTTATTTTTAATCTTTATGAAATATTCAGCTTCAGAGTGGAAACAAAAACGGCAGAAGAGAACAAAATGTACATCAGTGATGGTGAAAATTCTCACGAAAGTGCAACAGACTGTCCAATCATCAACGACGATGACGAGGTTGACGTATCTTCTGCTCAAATTTGTAAGCCATCTGCTAAACAACAGGTTTACTACACTGGTGACTGGCAACTGGTGTACACTATTAACTATTACATTAAAAAGGTGGCCCAAAGGCCAAAATTGCTTCAAATGTACACAGGGTTTTAAAAAAATGTAATAGAATAATTATTTCAAGTTACAAAATTTTAACATGTCATGATGTTAGACATTACAACCACCATTACAATTTGGTGTCATTACACTTGCTTAAATAAGTCTACAATTTGTTTATAAAATTGTATTGCTTTTGTAGGCATTTTTAGTAGGCCTATAGTAGGGCCTATTATTCTTTATATTCTTCATTTTTGTTTCCCTCAGAAAATCAATAAGCAGGCTTTAAATTTAAAAACATCAAAACCTAAAATTGTAAATAAATAGGCCCTTGTTGTAGGCCTACTCGGTGAGATTTTTCTACTTTTTTCAAAATCAAAGGGCAATAATATCATGCCTGCTTTTTGTATTAAATAAACAGAATATTTGTATTCACTTTTGGTATTTGTTGAAAATAAAACTGTTGCTGTGTGAATGTCAGTTTCCAATCATTTACACGGAGTCATTATTGTTGTGTTATTCGTCAGATCGAGATGAAGCCACCAATCCAGAGAGTGACCCCCTGGGTACCGACTCGACAGATTGTCAAAGTGAGATGTCCATCTCAATACTCACATCCAGGTATGTATTGGCCCCAATTAAAGCCAGTGCCACTGGACTAGCTCCATATCCATGGGGCTACGTACAAGGCAGGGTGCATTGCTTAATTTTGGAAAACTGTCTGAGAATCTGGCAAAGGCAATGCCGGGACTTTAAAAGTGGGATGCAAACTTTCTGCCAGACAAATTTGGCCATTCAAACTCCTGACAATTCAAACTCTTTGTGATTGAGTTAAACAAGATTGTGTGTATGTACCATGTGTCAATGTTTAACTCTCAATATGCTGAACATGGATCCACCCTATAAAAGGAAAGTGCACTTTTTACCACAAAGAGGAAGATTATTTTAGAGTACCCTGCTAGTGGACACAGCCTCCCTGGTAATGTAGGAGTTGTGCACAGGTAAACCAATTAGTTACAATGTCGAGGGTTGATGGTTTGGTATAATAAAAGGGTATCAAGTTTCAGTTAACTTCATTTTTTCCTTTTAAGGCCAACACGTGCAAATTGTGGCCGATACGCAACCAAAAAAAGTAATTAAATTGTTTTTCATTAATTGTTTTTTGTTTTACTTCAAATCAAATTCATAAAAAACGTAAAGATAAAAACCATTTAGAATGCCCCAGGTTGCTTTTAAATAGGGCTTTTAAAACCAGAGAAAAAAACAAAGTAACAAACATTGTTATGGTTTTCGATTCAGCTTGCTTTAGGCTAAGCTTCCAAAATTTGGGTCCATACTGCCCAACAGCTTTGAGAAATCCTGGAGAGAACCCTGTTTAGTGTGGGGAATGTTTTCATCAAATTTGCCTGTTTTCATTCTTTTCCCAATGTAACATCGTGCAGGGTGCCACAGAAGAGAATGCACTCATCAACTGACAGTCCACCAGACTCGCCAGTCTTTGCACATGTTTTATCGCCAAAGTTTCCAAGATTTCATGATGTGACTTCATCAAATGGTGCTGAGGAATCTTTGCGCGATGGTAAAGTCCTACAAAATATTGTTATTTATCAAAAACTTATCAGCATCTGGATTGCAGTTTTATTTCTTGACTATACAGATAATTTATAAATTTATCAATGATGGTCATTTCCCTGACTTGGTCTGCTGTAATATGAACTTAATTTGTGTCATGTATTTTGATGTACATTTTTTGATGATTTTAAATTAAGTAAACTCTGAAAAATTTAACAAGACTTTAGTGTGCGACCTGAATACAGTTATTGCTCAGGCCATTTTGAATTAAGTTTTGTTAGTTCAAAGCAAATTGTTTTGAGTAAATCAAATTTAAAAGGACTATATTAATATCAATTTCTATTTTTACTTTTTAGATCTGCAAAGTTCTATGGGAACCTTGCATTTTGAGCCTTCTCCAATGCCATCCAGCAATACTACCTGCCCATCTCAACACTGTGTGCATCCTCTTATCCCTGACTTGAGTCAAACAGTGACCACACCCACTTCATCCAAATGTGAAAGTCTTTTGCTACAAGATACCCCAGCAGAGAATTCAGAATGTCAAGCAGTAACCACGCCCACTGCATCCCAGAGACCAAATCTTGAGTTAGAGGGAAGCCTGCTGAACCCTTCAGAATGTCAAGCAGTAACCACGCCCATTGCACCCAAGACAACAAATCTTGAGCTAGAAGATACCCTGCGGAACCCCTCTAAAATTCAAGCATTAACCACGCCCACTGCTTCCAGGGGTATAAGTTTTGGGTTAGACAATACCCCACCTAACCCTTCGGAGTGTCAAGCAGTTACCACGCCCACTGCTTCCAAGAGTCTTGAGTTAGAAGATAAACTACCCGACCATTCAGAATGTCAAGCAGTAACCACGCCCACCCATACTTCCAAGATTACAAGTCTTGAGTTAGAAGACAACCCACCCAACCCTACAGAATGTCAAGCCTTAACCACACCCACCGCTTCGAAGTGTATAAGTCTTGAGTTGGAGGATTACCCAACCAACCCTTCAGAATGTCAAGCACTAACAACACCCACTGCTTCCAAGAGTATATAAGTCTTGAGTTAGAAGACAACCCACCCAACCCTACAGAATGTCAAGCCTTAACCACGTCCACTGCTTCCAAGAATTTCAGTCTTAATTCAGACAATAAACCACCTGACCCTTCAGGATGTCAAGCAGTAACAACGCCAACAGCTTCCAAGAACTTCAGTCTTGATTCATCAGATGATAAACCACCCAACCCTTCAGAACGTCAAGCAGTAATCACCACTCAATCAAGGAGTACAAGACGTGTGCATAAAGGAACCCAATCTGAACCCCCTCATCAGCACATCCCTACAATGCAATTACTTCCCAACACTAAGACACCAGACGGGACTATTCTTACAAGGAGGATGCCAAACCCTGTGCCTAAAAATTCCCAACCAAAACCCTCTGAGCAGCACGTCTCTGGAACACTGTTGCTTCCCAGGAGCAAGACACCAAACGAGATTGCTGATACAAGGAGCAGTTCTTCTTATGATGAGACACTCTCTGTCTGTGTATCCAAGGAAGAGGATGAGGCAGTGATTGAGATTATGAAGATGCAGCAGGATATAAGACAACAACTGATGCACAGTGGCAGAGATAAGAACAATGGTAAGTAATGACGTATCATGATCTTGGGGCATCACTAATTCTAGAAATGTTATTTTAATTGTTTTACTTGTAATATTGTTGCTCATGACTGGAACAGTGTACATTAGATCAATAAACCGCTCAACAATAACAATAATTTAATAGTAATATTTAACTTCATATTGTTAAGCCCCTTTTCCAGCCCTTTTGGAAAGCAGAACGGTGATGCAAGTTTTGTTGTTACATTTCTAAAACCATTCTATCATTTAACATTATTTTTTATTATCTATAAAACAAAACTTTTTTTCAGAAGTCATAATAAACAATCGCATTTGATTAATATGATGATAATTGCATTAGAACGACTCCATAATGATCCATGTTATAACAATTTAATTTCATTGAAAAGACACTAGTTAATTTATTATGCTATCCAAACACAGATGCTGGAAACATCAAAAAAGGTCTTCAAGAAATGCAGGGCAAACTCCGTCAACTGGGCACCAAACAACAAGAGCAGCGGCGTCAGCTTAGTGTCATGATGAAACAACAAGCTGCATCATCCAGCAGTAGCCAGTCACAGCTGCAGCAGCAGGAGGTGAAAGCACAGCTGCAAAACATGGCACAGAGACAACAGCAGCTACTCAAACTGCTGCAGTCACATAAGGACCTTGCTGCCACTCTGCATACCCAGTGTGCAGAACACCGTGCCGTGCAGCAGCAGCCGGCAGACACTAGCCAGGAACATCGTAGCTTGCTGCAGGGTGCATCATCAGGTGTCAACCGATCGACCCACAAAGTGATCCGTCAGCCAGAAGCAACAGTGTCCAATTTAACACATACGACAAAAATGAAAGATGCGGCAAAATCAAGCTCAGTAGAAGCAGACACTCCCGCTGTTCTGTCCCAAAGCATAATTACAGCAGCAAGTCAAAACACTTGTAAGATTCCAACTCTAAGCAAGGACCCCAGGTCATTTAAACCACCCTTCAAAGCGAAGCAGGCTTTAAGAATGCCATCAACACAACAAAACACTACTATCATCTTGGGAGATAATCCCTCAGGACCTGGTCCCCAACTAGAGGCACTTGGAGCAGAAAAAACATCCTCCTCGGCTGGTTCGGAAGCACAAAGCCGTCTTATCAGCCTAGGGTCAGGCAGCATCCCTCCTCAAAGCCCTCCCTTTTCCCAGTCATCCGATATCAGTAATGGAAACTGCATTCCCGACAAAGCAGGTAATGAGAGAGAAAAACCGATCAATCCAAGAGGTAACACAGCACAAGACAAGCCTAACCAAAAGCCTACTTCTACCCAAATATCCTATCCCCATCTAAATCAGGCGAGCGATAACATCAGGCAAGATACTGAAACAAATTATGGCACCATCGATAAAATCAACCAGGGATATACAAATAGAGATCCCCAGAGTTTACTGTCCAGTAGCAAAGGCAATCCCAGATCTGTGGAAAACAGCGTCATCTCCAACAGTACCGTTGACGGTTCATTAGATGCAGTTTCCAAAACACAAATTGGAAAAACTCTACTACCTGGATGTCAGTCCCTGATAAGAGGCAGATCATCTGCAGCAGGGCAAATCCAAGTCAATCTAAAAGCCAAACAACAAGCAGGCTCACAAGCAACAGTCATCATCATATCGGAGAAACAATTAAATATATTACAAAGAGTCCAAGAATCTACTCATCATAAAAAGTCAACGACACCATCAGTCATCACGCCAACTATAACCCGTGTTCCAGTAGCTCCAGTTAGATTACAAAATACAGCTCTTGAGACTCCAATAACACCACGGGAATCTAAGAAGGTAGCTTCAACAAATCCCCTTGGAGCAGCACAATTGCCAACTGCAAATAATCCCATGGGTTCCAGCATGCTCCGTACAGCACCTCATTCAGGCACGGTGTCTGCCTCATCTATACAGCCCCAGGTGTCAAAGACAATGGAACTTATACAATCCACAGTTACACCTGCTGCAGACAAATCCAGAGACGACCAGACTATTGTGGGGAGCCCGCAAGGAGTAACCCAGACTCTTTCCAGCATCCACATAGCATCCTTAAGACCAAGTACCCAGCAGAAGGAGCCTGGTGAGGATGGGCGTATCCCATCCCTGATGGATTTACTACGAGCTGAGCTCATCCAACCGGGCGAGAATGTGCTTACAATAAAGGGCAAGGTAACTGGCAGACACAATAGTTGTAACACTTTGTGTAATGTAATAAGATGTAGTCACACGGCTCGAATTTTACACTAAACCACACGCCCGGGGCCAGTGATTTTAGCCCCGGGCCAGTAAACTCCTGACCGGACAAGTCCGACAGTCTTGTTTTTTTCAATTGAATAATTATACCTCACTGTGTAATATCTTTAACCATTAATTTTTAATTCTTGGCTGTACAAAAATGTTATCCAAGGTTATATGGTTTTTATAAACTAGTTGATTTTACTTCACCATTTGGGAGAGGCTCAAAAGTCGGGCATGTTCTCACCACAAAAGAACGTTCTCACGGGCGCACGCCCCCAACCCATCACACCGTCAAAACATTCCACTGGACCGCATCAATGTACCAAAGTACTGGAGCTCGCGCATTAGTATTTTGAACGTTCCAATGTAACGTTCCGGCGGTCCAGTGGAACGGTCCGAGAGCACACGCTGGAAAACCTATCCATTCCAATTAGAACATTCCTACCGTTCTGACTTTTTGAGATGCTCCTTTATTTTTATTCCTATCAGAAGCAAATTTTAAGCACAGCCTCGCTGAACGCAGATGGAATGGTCAGCCCAGCCAATACGATGAACAACTTCAATAGTGGCTCTCTACCTCTGATGGTATCTCTTGTGAAGCATAAATCTTTAAACTGGATCACCAATAACCCCAACATATGGAAAAGTGTCTTCTACAAGGGGACACCTCTGATTAAACTGCACAATGACTACAAAGGTAAACCAATACAACAGTTCATGTAAACACATTTTTCATCATTTGGGGACGGGATTGAAATTTGCTTACAGGTTGGAAATACACAATCCAGGCTGCTTAGGGATCATCCAAATTTCTCAGCATTTTTAAGGTTGTACAAAGGGTACTACTTTTAAAGTTCCCCATTAAACACCCCCCATGGCGTGTCGTGGCCGAGCGGTAAAGAGCACGGGACTCGAGCTCTGGTTTGTCTGATCAGCAGAGTGTGGGTTCGAATCCCAGTCGTGGCACTTGTGTCCCTGAGCAAGGTATTTTACCATAATTGCTTTGTCCTTCAGATGGGACATTAAGCCGTAGGTCCCGTGTACTAGGATTGGTAGTGCACGTAACAGAACCCAGAACACTTATCGTGTAGGGGTTAACCCCGGTGTTTCTGGTTCACATAGCAAGCACCCTTGTTTACAGGTTTCCTCAGGCTTGCGAGCTACAGTGATAAAGTTCACTTAAATGAGGCATACTTGGTTTCATTACCAGAAATATAAAACAATAACATTTTTCATAATTTGAGTAGCGATGAGCATTATTAAAATATCATCTAGCGATATTTTCTTTTGTATTCATAATTGACTAACTTTAACTTGCCTATTTGTTTTCTTCATTGGATAAAAAAATGAGGAAAGGGTGCTGGGAGGATTATGGAGGATTTTAAAAACCAGAGAATTCCCCAACCAGAATAAATAACGGTCTTGGTGAAAAAGAATATATATTTTCGAAAATACGAATTGAATAGAGACCTGCAAGGTGGTCCACAGCAGGAATTGTATTGAAAGATCATTCAATAACTTTATAAACAACCTGAACTCTTAATGTTTTAAATTGATAAAACCCTTTGCTTTCGTTGATGTATGCAGATTTAATCAGAACTGATCCATCACAAACTGTTTTAAAAGGAAGGAAGCTTTCTCCAAACTTGCCAAATACCCAAGCTGCAATCACAACGAAAACAAAGTCTAACATTCTACAACCACCAATAGTCACTACAAGCGTTGCCCACATGTCAACTCCATCCATCTCAAGATGGCAAAAGCCTGCTGAAAGCCAGGACCCAGCCTCATCATCTGGTCTTGGACTGACCTCATCGTGTTTTGACCCAACCCTGAGAGGTCATGACCCAACAGGTCATGAAATACATCCACCATCAGGTCACGAGACAGTGTCAAGAGCTCATGATAAAAACCCAAACAGTCTTGGTCCGGTGTCAAGAGGTGACAACTCCATCACCTCAAGACATCATGACCTTGTGTCATCATTGAAGAGGGTCCTCTTGATCTCTGATGATGAGCTGATGCCTTCATCTTGGGGAACGTCTTCAAACTTCTGGAGTGCAGGAAACAGCAATGACGCAATCATCAATCCAGAATGGATCAAAGATATAGACGTTTGGTCATAACGTTGCAAAAGAGAGTGACCCAATCAACAAATTGTAAAAAATTGCTCTTCATCTGGAAAAAAGAAGACTTACTTAATTTTGTCAATGTTTGTTTTCTTTTAGTTTTAGTTGGTGGCGCAATTAGTTGGTGGCGCAACAGTCGGGGCGCAATTTCATAAAGATGTTTAGCACACAAAGTTGCTTAGCACAGACAATTCTTGCTTAGCAAAAACAGGTTACACAGCAAAGTCTGATGTTATGTATGTTACTTGTGACTGGTACTTTGCTTAATTATGCTAAGCATTAATTTTTAAAGCATTTTTCCCCCTGCTTTAACACCTTTATAAAAATGGGCCTTGAGTTGTGGTAGCTATGGCGTGGGTTCGATTCCTGGTCAAGTAACTTGAGCAAGACACTTATCTACAATTGCTTCTCATCACCCAGGAGGATAACATGGATAGCTGTGAGGGCAGAGATGGATCTTGTGGTTGTTTTATCTTGGTGTTCTACATTATTATTATTATTATTATTATTTATTCGACCAAAACAACGCAAAACGTACAATACATAAATAAATGTACATAATAATAAGCGTGAACAAAAAAAGGAGCAAGAAAGCAAACTTACAAAACAAAAGAAAATACAAAATGGGCAGAAATACACAGAACCTAAACATCTAAAATGGGCCAGTACAACAATAAATACAAGTAATTATGGACGAACAACATAGTACGTAGCACACGCTGAATATGTACAATGTATATTTCCAAGGGAGCTGAGGTGGTTGAACAGCAGGGTATACTGGTGGTAATTGTCAAAGACCAGTATCCTCACTTGGTGTAACCCAACATACACATACACGTACAAAGAAAATAACTGTGAAAATTGGGGCTCAATTGTTCATCAAAGTTGCAAGAAAATAATGAAAAAAAAACACCCTTGTTGCATAGAATTTTGGGCTTTCAGATGCCTGAGAAAAAATTACCTCTTTCTCTAAAGCTACATTACTTCAAAGGGGGTCGTTTCTAACAATGTTTTATAATATTAACAGCTCTCCAGTGCTCTCTACTAAGTCAGATTTTATGGTTATTAATTTTGTGAGTAATTACCAAAGGTATACCCTCCCTTTAAGGAATGAATACCCTCCCTTTAAGGAATGAAATTAATGTCCCAGTGATGAGGGTAATAGTGTTCATGCAACACGAGCATCAAAATTGGCAGACAGCGCTATATAAATTTTCCAAAATTGTTATTTGATTACGAATTGGGAAACCATGCACAAGCAAAATGGCATGTGGATGGTTACCACGCCTATTTCCGCCAGACCATGTTTGGAATCTGTATAATTCTTTGCTCTGACCTGTGCCTAATTAAAAAGTGATGCACTATAAGCTCAAAAAAAAAAAAAAAAAAAAAACGACCTGAAAGGAGACACTTTTTCAATAAATATATATTACTAATAAGAATTGACGTTGATTTTGTTTTTAAACAGCAAGAAGTCTATGACAGAATTAGGCAAAATTATGCATAAAAAATGTGTCAATGGGAAACTGATACTGTTGTTCCCCCTGATTGTTTAATATAGAAATTTGTTACATCTTGTTAGATTTTTCATGACAATACAATTGTAATAAATACATTCTACTCAGAAAATATACAAATACAATATATACTGAGCTTTTGGATATATATATATTTGTTTCTTCATATGTTTCAGGCCTGGAAAACACGGAGGCTATGTAGGCCATAAGTCATTTTTAAATATGGTGGACACGGTACTAGGGCACTGACTGGTTAGGACAAATTTGTTTGTACATGTATACACCCAAACGTGTCCACCATACCTCAAAACAAAAGTTGATGGACTTTGTTGCCCTGGTCTTGGCCTTGGACGCTTTAAGATTTTACAATTGGAAGTGCCCTATACAAAATGAAAAATGGCCTTGCCCTCTCAAACATAAATGTCCAGACCTGAGCCCAATTTCATAGGGCTGCTTTTAAAGCACAAAAAGCAGCTAAGCACAACAAAATTATGCTTACCAGAATAAGGTTACCAGCCAAACTACCATGCAACATGTACAATTTGTGACTGGTATCCTGCTTATTTCTGCTTATCAGAAAATTGTTAAGCAATATTTTCTGCTTAAACAGTTCTATGCAATTGGGCCCCGGCGTTTTGACAATAACAATTTCAGTGTTGTGATCTTGTGCTTTTTCTGAACAGTTAAATAATTTTCTTTGTGGTGGAACAAAGTTTTGTATAAAGTTTAAATGTGGTAAAACCTGTAAAACAAAAATTGAAGTTTTAGCACAACAATCATCAGGCAGTGAGAGTGATGTTCTTCACATGTAAATAACAACAAATCCATAACTTTTAAAACAATACTGGTGCCGATTATTACAAGACAACAGAACAGTTGAAGTAAAAAAGCTGCAAATAAATAACCTTGAACTAATGCTTGCATAAATATTTACATAATGTCATGTTCCTTAATTTAGATGATTTTCAATACTAAATGATTTACACCTCTACATGTAGATCATTTCTTCATAGCACGGTGTACTGTAGCAAAATAATAAATAAGAAATGTGTACAAATGATCAGACAGTGACTTACATAAAAAATTATTCTTTATCATGGAACCAATTTAAAACTTGTTTTTCATTCTATGAGATATCGCCTAACATCACAAGGCTGGACGGCCACTTCAAGGCGAGGGCTACACTTAACTGATTTGTTAATTAGAATTGTTTGCCTATAGCAGCAGTGTAATCAAAAGTTGGCCCCTTTCGGCTCACCCTGTTGGTATGCGCAACAAGTGCCGCACCTGTTGTATGTGCAAAATTAATTATTGATACTTCTGGCTCCAAAACTGGCATTTTTTATGTTTGTAAATTAAAACAAAAATCACAAGCTTTATTATTCATAGACAATTCTTGGGACAGAAACTTCAAACTTTCACTAGGCCTTGAACTGTTTACCCAATAACTTACAAGGCAAGAACAATGATTATTTCTTTTCTTAAAGAAATCCCGAAAGAAATATACGCTCAATAAATTTCCCCTTGGCTTCTCAAAACTGTTTGAGTTGACAAGAAATTTTCACATGTTGCCCATGATTCCTTCACTTGCACATCTAGTACTGAAATTCAAGCATTGTTAGCAAGAATATGAAAATCACAGGTGCATCTTTTTGCGGCAATCTACCAAACTTAGTACCCTTAGATTAAAAATTGTTACATAAAAAACATGCAGTTCAAGTCAAATCAGCATCAAATGAATTATATGTCAATGTTTTATTAACAAATACTCATAAATACCCAAGTAAGATTAGGCAGTCCTATTGGTTGAAAGGTAGTCACATGACCGTTTAAGTCTGGTTTTAAACGGCTGATAAAGACATAACTGGAGCTGTGAAAACGCGTGCTGGCGCACTAGCTTACGCGGGTGCTAATTTTATGGGTAATGTAATCACTACATACCGGTACTCAATGTAAAATCTAGCAACCCTTGAGCACTCGTGCGTTCGCACAACCCTTGAGCGTCGCATGAAACTTGACCCTTCGCGAAACGATTGAAAATATAGGCCTACAAAACAGAAACGTTTTACAGATTTTCCTACATTTTTTACGATTTTAATAAAGAAGGGCATTTGTGATTGGGAATAAAAGAGTAGTGGTTCGGTCTTGTGAACGGCCATTGAAAACCTTGCAGGGTTGTGGCCATGCGATAAAAGACCTCACATTCGACTTGGTCCTTTATCGCATGGCCAATGACCCTGCAAGTTTTTAAATGGCGGTTTAAGACCGAGTCACTATCACTGTCACCATTGGAGTACAAAAAATGGGTCCAGCTGCTTTTAAATGAGAGATCTTAAAGATGGAATTACATAAATAATAGTAATTATTACAATCAACTTTTAATTCTTACAAATATTTTTGACAATGAATATGATTTACACAAATCTGTTATCAAATATTGATAAAATTTATATTTGTACCAGAGGGTTTGAATTTGAAAATGATTCTGTTTTTGTATGAGTGTGAAGATTGCAAGAAAATTTCAGAATATTTTGCATAAATAATGATGAACAATATATGTATACATACATCCATGATTCTGTTGAAGAAACACATTGATGCTGATGTCACTGTAAGGGGTGGGTTCTATCGATGTCACCTCCACAGCCGTGATTGTGTTGTAGTTACTGTAAGGGATGGCTTCTATTTCTTTCTTCCACCATCCTGCTGAATGCTAGAGCCAACTTGGCATAATCCACAGGAGACGAAAATGACTTCCCTGCAATGATATTCACACACAATCCTCATAAGTTTGGATATTTTTTTTGTTTTCTTTTTTTTGAGATTCGGGGGTGAGAGTCAAAGTTCGGGTGGGTGACTAGAGTCGACTAGACTTAATAATAATACTAATGAACCATTCTTGTATAGCGCATATCACATTCACAGAGAAGTCTCTATGTGCTTTAAGATGAAAAAAAAGAGAAGTTATATTAAGAAAATAGGAATAAGTAAGTACAAGAAGGAAAATTTAGTTGACACAGCAAGAAAATACTGAAGGCTATTGCAAAAATAAATGTGTTTTGATTGAGCATTGTCTTAAAATGAATTCACTGTTTCTGCTTGCTTTATGTCGTCCGGAAGACTATTCCATAATTTTGCTGCCATCAACCATATTTGATCTAGATGTCAGCCAAATACTGTGTGGTTTGACTAGCTAGTCCAATGCATCAACCTATGTCACAATTAATGAGTAGTTTAACGTAACCGTAGGTTTTGTTCTTGAAATATGACAATAATTAATCTTTGCAGTGAGAGAATTAATTAGTTTTTACACTAAAGTAGACATCAACAAAATACATTGACAAAGTAGATTTGACAAGTCGTTAGACTGGACGCCGAAAGACTACACATGTATGACTTAAATTGCAAGTTGACAAAAGTTGTTTGTACAGCCGGTATTATTAGGACGCCTACCACAGACTGCCACAAAGTACCATACCTTCCAGGCTAGCATTGGGTGAAGCCAGTATTATCAGGAAACCCCATGGATTGTGTACTGTGGACATACATGTAGTCTCCACAGTCTGCTATGGAACTTTGTGGCAAAAGCCAGTTGGACAGGAGAATATCGATGCACAGATAGTAATAGGGTTAATATGTTTAAAGGAAACAAACCAGTGCAATTTAACAAATCCAAACGTTCAAGTGCCACGAGACTTGCACAATGTATTAGTCTTACCGTTCCATTGGAATGCCTGCAGTGTGTGCTTCAGTGTGTTACACTCACTGTTGTACTCCAGTGCCGTTTGAATTAACTCACAAACACTCTCCTCCGAAACAACCCCTGGTAATTAAAAGACAAAATATAATAGATCTATGTATAGTCAAAGTGTTTATCATTGAACATGGGATCTAGGATCTCAGATGGAGTTTCTGAATACTTCAGAGAGAGAGGTTTGTCACAGTTTCTGCCAGGAAGGAATAATGGACAGTGGCTAGGCTGGTTGTATTTGCTCATTTAACCATCATAATGGACCTGTGTAATCAAAGTGTTTATCATTGAACATGGGATCTAGGATCTTAGATGGAGTTTCTGTATACTTCAGAGAGAGAGGTTTGTCACAGTTCTTCAAGAAGGGAATAATTGACAGTGGCTAGGCTGGTTGTATTTGCTCATTTAACCATCTACCTGCATGAAATACTTATATATTCTATCACGAAGAAATAGACTATAGAGCTTTGATTTTGATTTTGTCTTATTGTAACTCGACCCTCCTTGTGCTTTGAGTTACTGTGGTCAAGTGGTTGGACTGCAGGACTTGCAATCACACGGTTGTGGGTACAAATCTGGCCAAGCTAACTGCTAATTTCACAATGACTAGAATAGTCGTCGAGTAACCGAATCTTAATTCATTTATTTGTGCAATTCATAATCATAGACGTTAAGCCAATGTATGAGAGAGATTGGCCGTTGCCAGCTTGGCATTTATATCCCCTTGTGTGAGCTTTGCCGAGTTCCCTTGTTGGAAAAATCATCTAAACAAACAAAACTGAACAACGAAAAACTAGCCCCTTCCCTCTACACCCTCCCGCCCCCTTGTCTCCTTTTTCATTGTTCATCCCTTGCTTTTTCTGACTCCATTCTGTCTCTCTCTTTTCACTTCTTAATACTTGACTGCATCTCTTTGAGAAACACTCTGCTTGGATCGAAATGTGAGGCCGTTAACAATTTTTTTCAAATGTTCTATCATAGTGGTTTTTACCTCTACGGTTCATTGTACACGTTCTTGTGGATGACTACCGGTGCACCAAAGAGTTCAAGATTTTGCTCTTTTTCAGTGCCCAAGGAAATCTCTGACAGAGCCATGCATGTGGATTTGGTTTTATATCACTCCTACTTAATGGTGTGGATTTCCCTTATTGAGGTGTTTCTCCCAAATCTAAAACTAAACATTTCTTTATCTTCTCTTTCTCTACACAGGTATCTTCAGGCCTACCCGGGTCACAGTGCTTGGTCACTTTTAGTGGATTCCTTGGTTTCATTACCAGACAGACTTAACAGACTTGGCATAAAACAAAAAGTAAAATAGAATATAACTAAAATAAAAGGGCAGTATTTGACGACTTACCTTGGGGAGGGAGAATACAATGCGCAACAACATCCCTGAGTTTAGTTATGGCATCACTCTCCTTCCTCTGCTTAGCCTCTGGCTGTCCTTCTGTCACCCTGTTATCCAAAGACTGACATCTGAAAGGTAAAATGATTCAAGCTGAGTGTGGAGAAACAATGCCGATCTGTGCTACAACATGCTAGTTATCTACTAGTCTTGGCGGAAGACCTACTCGTGTTGATTTGTCATGATAGCGCCCTCCCGTGGGGAAATTGGGACAAATCAACACGAGAATGTCTTCTACCAAGACTAGTTATCTACATGTACCTCACAAGATCTGAGTGATTAAACATCTTTTCTTACACGGACTGTTGTGATTATTGTTGGAAGAGAAATTGATTTTTCGGTTCAGAGACAAAATCAAAAGATACACTTCACAGCGATTAGGGCTACAGTGCCAGTCACTTTGAGAATCCCTTGTTTATATAGCCATGAACATTTTAAATAAAATAAATCACATTTAGCAACACAGAGATTATCAGTAAACTGCCTTTGAAAACAGATTTTGACATCAAACACTAAAACTTTTTCAAATGGTAGGATTTATTCAAAGATGATCGGTTCATTTCTCTTGGATCCTCAGTGGCATCACCAGAGGGGGGCCAGGGGGCTGTGCCCCCCGCTCAGAACCCTTGCCCCCCCCTCTTGCCCCCCCCATATGAAATCACAGAAAAGTATATTCTTATAATACTGTATATAAATCGTTTAAGGCTGCATAAAATGTTGCCGTAAAAAGTAAAACTTTTATTCATATCAGTATGTGGACTATAACGCAGTCCTGACAAATGCATGGAAACGCGCGCGCGATCGTATATTGTGGTTTTGCGGTTATAGAGAGTGCAGGATCAGAAGTCACAAAGTTCAGTTTAATACGTGGTGGTCTGAACGTAGTCAGATGCACAACAGAGAGATTTAAACAGCAAAATGGCCAGCGAAAAAGGTAGCTTAGACCACCCTTAGACCATTTCTTCTCCATATCAAAGCGCCCGTCTTTGCCTCGTGCTCCAACACCTAAGAGGCAGAGACGGGAAAATACAAAAGATTCTGATTCTGATGTGGTACCATCAGAGTATTGCATGGACTCTGCATCCGAGGATTCCGCCGAGGAGAATTTCGAAGAAGATGTATCCGTTAGTAATACTGGGAGCGCTAGTAGCACAAGTGCCCTGACAAGCACACCCACAATTTCAATCCTGTATTTTGGTTTTGATTTTTTTTTTAATGGCTTACACTAACTTGTCACAATTATTATTTTTCGGGTATTTACACTGAAATAAAGCATACAAACAACAATTTAATTAGTACTCACAGAGCCTAATTTGAGAATGCCGTGTACAACTCTAAATTGATACTTGGTAATCACTGTTGGTAATTTAATCCTTGTATACAGTTGAAAAGTTTTATCTTATAAAAATTACAAGTTCTTTAAGATTTGGTTGTTTTCACAATCTTTTGTTACCTGCAAACGATGTAGACTGTTTTAGAACTGCATTGGTGTGTATCAGCTGGTGTGTACCAACTATCAGTTAACATATTTAATGATAATCTTGCACTTCTTTGGCCCCCCCCCCAAATTTAATGTCTGCCCCCACTTGCCCCCCCCCCCCAAATGAAAATGTCTAGTTACGCCACTGTGGATCCTGTTTTTTCAAAGTATGAGAAGTGGAAGGGGAAATGGTTTGGAATTGAGTCTCTGTATTTTGATGCGACTGATTTTCTGAAGACATGATGTACCTGAGCCGTTTCCTGATGATAGGGTTGTTTGCTTTAGCCACAGGCTTCAATATGACTCTTCTCTGTGGTAGACGCATTGAGGTCAGCTCCTCAGAATGGACCCTCAACGCTTCCTCCATTAAATTCTGACGAAAAACAAACAAACATACTTTAGACAAAACATGCAATTGGTTGCGTTACATTGTCACATTAAGCGAATTTCCCATGAGCCAAAATCTCTAAATTATTATTATTTTATTATTATTATTTATTTGGCAATTCACATAAAAATACAAAATTAAAAATTTTATATGAAAAGGATAAACTCTTAAAAACATAAAATATATAAATATATACATCTGAAGAAGGTCCGGTCTGGATCGAAAGCTAAGGCCATCTACCCTACTTATTAAATATATACATCTGGATATAAAAAAAGGAGGGAAGGCAGTAAAAGAGAAAACAAAGAACTGCACGGCTGAGGACAACAGAAAGACATCAACTACTACAATCCAGGTTTGCCAGGACTGACAAAAGTGCTTGCACTGTCACCAAGAGGTGTGTCAGTCCAACCTGGAAGGACAAGAGACAAAAGGACAAACAATTACACATAACAAACGGGTTAACCAACAAACAAACAAACGAAAGAACGAAAAAGACAAACAGGCAATCAAACACCCTGAAGCACAAAATTACAAACAAACATGCAAACTAAACAAGACACAAATTAACAAACTACAAAGACAAAACAAAACATGGATGCAAGACAACAAGAAAAAACAGACAAGATAAAAACATTACTGTTTACAAAACTGCCAGAAAAAGGATCTAGTGGGAATAAACTGCAACTTTTAGTTTCCCTTTAAAAATATTGAAATTATCAGTAAGAATAAGTAAGTGAGTTCAAGTTTTTTTTTAACAAAGTCTGATGACAGAGACTGTCAAAGGCTCTGCTGTAGTCCAAAGAAATAATATCAACTCTAGAGTTTGTTTTGTCCAAGGTTTTGAGCCATTCTGTTGTGCAGTTTAGAAGGAGGGTGTCACATGAAAGACCAGGCTGAAAACCACGTTGAAATATTAATTTGAATTGATTTTAAAGTTCTACCTTGTCCAGCATGATAGCAGGTGAACTGAGTTCAATGTTGGATGATCTGTTTTCTTGTAACCAAGGGTGATCCATGAGTTCACCGATCGTCAACCTCTCCATGGGGTTCACCTGCAATAACCTGCATCGACCACAAATAATCAAAACATGGAAAACAAGCTTGTGGATTGAAAACTTGGTAGTATAATTTTAATAATATTTTAGTAAAGCAGTTATAATCGCCCTTTGCACGGATCCGCCATGTGCGTGTATAGAGCCTGGACTTCATGCTTTATTTGTGTTGTATTTATGCATCTGTTTGGATGAAAGTGTCATTACATTACCGTGACAATACAGAGTTACACAATGCTTCTATTCACTGCTGTCCCCAATTCGAGGCTCTACACCCAAATGGATGACTGTGCAAGATCTCAAAGCGGTTCACAAAAATACATAAATCAGCAACTATATATTACAGAAAGTACAAAAACAAAAAAGATCAACAGGTAGACTAAGCAATTAAACTAAATCAACAGTAAAATTACAGGATTTAAGTAAAAATGTCAATAACAGATCCAAAGAGGGGGGGGGGGAGAGGTTACCAGCACGATTCACCCTCAGCCAAGATCCTTGGCATTTGGCTATTTACAGTTAGAACAATAATGCTAGGCTTAAAATAAAAACAAAACCAGAGGGAAAATTCAAATATTTGGAAAAAGAAGGAATAGTTGTTTAACAGATGGAACGTTAATAGAGAGTCAGCATTACGTATAGACCCTGGCAAATTTGTCCATAGCCTTGGTGCTGCATGCTAAAAATGTTGTATATTAGGCATACATTATGCGCTTGTACCAAAGCGCCTTACAATATTACTACCGAAGTTTATTGGGCCTTAAAGCATTCCTGAAACATCCTCAACTCCTTTGAAGTATGCAGCACCGGCTGCCAAATTGGCGCAGAGGTCGCTAATCATTTACATCAACAATCTCTACCCTCGCAGGTACCCATTAATCCCTGGGTGATTAGAAGAAACTAGAGTTAAGTGTCTTGCCCAAGAACACAAGTGTCATGACCGGGATTCGAACCAACTCTTACGTCATGTTATAACTCGAAATAAGCTAAACAAACTGGGATGTTGTGCAATTAAGCACTATCACCAGCTAGTTAGATCCCGTGCCAAAAAAGTGAGAATTGCATAAAAGGTGTGCTATTTGTAAAAGCTTGAAAAAGGTAACACAACGTTGTTCCATTTAGAAAATATTTGGGGGTTTACCTTACAATGCAAGTGCTTAATTTTAAATCAAACGCACACAATACTTTCTCCTCAAACTTCATCCAAAATATAATTGGACTGCTTGGGGATATCTTGTGGGTTGGAAAACCAACTGTGGAGAAGTCTCTCCGAAAGTTATCCGGTAATAGTTTGAGAAGGTGCCTTGTTATTATTATGCTTTTTCAATCAAAAGTTACTTAGTGACCTGACGTTTCGACCCTAGTAGAGTCTTTCTTGAAGGCTAAATGACAACACAACACACATAAACTGGTATACTGGTGCAATATAAGCAGTCAAGTGGAAAGAGAAGACAGAGATGAAAGCACAAAGAAAAAGCAGGGGATGAACAAAGAGGAAGGTGACAGGAGGAGGGGAGGGGAAGGGGCTGGTTTGACCACAAGAGGTGGGAACACAAAATACAAAATCAATGATGGGAAGAGGGAGAAAAAAGTAATTAATTAGTGAATGAGACTGACTAAGAAGGGGGGGATATCTGTGGTAAAAAGGAGAAGGCAAAGACAACAAGTTATTAGTCATTGCCTTTTGCATTTTTTTTAAGCAAATAGAAAAATGTCAATTTTTAAGGGTGAACCATGGAAACACTTTCTCTGAAGGGGGTAGTGTGTTTGTTGCACTGTTTACCTGGAGACAACGTCTTTAGCTTGATCCGATATCTGTGACCATTCTTCAGATGGGAACTCATACTGGCCAGCCATTATGCGATGACACATCTCACGGGATATCTTCCTGTTGGGCAACTCCGGATAGAACGGTGGGTAGCCACAAAGCATGATGTAGATGATTACACCCAGCGACCAAATGTCACAACTCTAGAATTGGAGGCAAAGGATACTCACATAAGCAGGTTTCAAATTTTGGGAGGGGGGAAATCCATAAGACTGCAGCGCTTGTACTTCCGGGATCAAGTTGGCCCAAATCATATTGAGTTTTACGTGTGCGTGATTGTGTTTCTTCCAATACTGTAGTTTAAAGGGATTGTATAGGATTGGTAATTGGAACCCCCTGCTTGTTTCAATCTTATATAGTTGTAGATATATACAATAAAACTAACCTGTGAAAATTTCATTTCAAAAGGTGATAGCGTTTTTTGAGATTTTGCCGAAAATCTGGGGCGGATATGTCCACGCAGGAAGAATAATCTGCAATTGGAATACACGATCTGAGAAACGTTTCTGAAAGAAACGCTCCTCAGATTCAAATTTGTTTGGATAAAAACTGATATATTTTTCCATAACCACATTACTTCAAAGTGAAATGTTTCTCAAAATGCTTGATACTATCAGAAGCTGCCGTACTTCTTACAAAGTTTTTTTTGCCACTAACTTTATGAGTAATATCCAAACGTATACAGACTCTTTAACGTAGTTTATTGCTAAAAAAAATTATATCACATGTTGCAAAAGTGAAATTTAGCCATCATGAAGTATATGAAAGTAAAATAAATTTCACCAATCAACAAAGAAACCCGAAAATAAAACTTGACCTCTGTTTCTGGTTACTTGCAAACAATTTAGAATTTTGCCCAACTGACGTTCATGTTATCATTAAACCTATGTAATGAATGGTCACACAAATTTGAATGTGATTGACAAGAGGGAGTTTCTATTTAAAAAAAGCATGTTCTTCTCAAGTTTTTATTTTTTCAATGTAAATTTTAACAAATTATTTATATTATATAAAAATTAAAATTGTATTTATAACAAACTGCTATGGGTAATTTTATTCTCAAGAACTTTGTATAAATAGAATTTTAAAAGATTTGATTTTATAGAAAAACATATAGTCTTCGTTCGAGTCGTTTCCTTGTTTTCGATACGCACAAGATTTGCACAGTCTACTGGAAAAGGAAAATATGTTAACCTTGTCATAAGTATAAGTGCCTGGAGATGTCGGTATGATTCCCTTCTGCTGTCTTTTCTGTCTCCTCTGAGCTTCCAAAACCTAAAAGAAGGACAAGATCAAAATCATAAATTTTCTCCCCCTTCTTACATTCTTAAAGATAAACAAAACTTTCTAGCTGAAGACAACTACATCCATCCCAATCAAAAGTTGTCAATCCATTTTAAAAACGCATATATCTGTGGTTACTGTGAGTGAACATATCGCTGCAAAACCCTCTATTTTTCATCACATTTTGTTTCTGGGCCCAATTTTATATTATAGACACATGCACATGGCGTCATTTGAGTAGGACGCTCTCGGCTAGAGGTCAAAACAAGATTGCTCAGTGGCCCATCTTGTGCACCGCGCGTACATGTGCATGTTTCATCATCATTTAACATCCAAGATGGCGGCATATTGACATCAATGCATAAGGTAATTTCATTTATTCTGGTTGTGAAGCCAAGAACTCTCAGAAAAGCGAACTTTATCACTGTACTAGCCAAGAACCCAATGGAGAGAAGACAAGGAAGGAAGTTTAAGTTTTAGATGTGGGAGGAAAACCCCACAGAATTATTCCAGGGAAAACCCACGCAGTCAGGTAGGGACTGGATACCCAATCCACGTAGTGCCCCTGGCGTGATTTCAACCGGGGTCCTAGAGGTGGAAGGCGAGTAAAGATACCACTCACCAACCCGACCACCCGTCTACTGCTGCTTAAGCAGAACATATTGCTTAACAATTTTCTGTTTGCTATTACAGCAAAAATAAGCAGGATACCAGTCACAGATGGTACTTGTTACGTGTTTTTTTTCGCTGGTACCCTTCTTATGGTAAGCATAATTTTGTTGTGCTTTTTGTTCTTTATAGCAGCTCCATGAAATTGGTTCACTGCTGCTTAAGCAGAACATATTGCCTCACAATTTTCTGCTTGCTTACAGCAAAAATAAGCAGGATACCAGTCACAGATGGTACATGTAACATGGGTTTTTTTTTTGCTGGTAACCTTCTTATGGTGAGCATAATTTTGTTGTGCTTTTTGTTCTTTAGCAGCTCCATGAAATTGGTCCATTCCTGCTTAAGCATAACATATTGCTTAACAATTTTCTGCTGCTATTTCAGCAAAAATAAGCAGGATACCACAGATGGTACATGCAACATGGTTTTTTTTGGCTGGTAACCTTCTTACGGTAGGCCTAAGCATAAGTTTTCTTGTGCTTTTTGTTCCCGATCATTTCTCACCTGTGGTGCTACGTAGTACGGTGTAAAATGGGGTGTTGTTAAAGATCCATCGTCAACCTTAGCAAAGCCGAAGTCAGACAGCTTCACTGGGGAATTCTAAAAAACACAACCAAAACAAAAAACCCAAAAACAATTCTTAAAAATTGGATTAAAGTAAAACATGATAAGTCTAGTATACTCAAATGATTTGTGACTTTTTATCCAAATCATAGTTTTGATTTCATTATAGGCAGTTTGGCTGGAATGTGGACCACATCCTTCCATTTCCTCTACTCCTTTTTGTTACTCCACACCTAACCTTGATCAAGGCGCGCCAGCCGTACAGAAAGATTTTAGTTGCATTTTGCCCTGATTTTAATAGTTAACTATAATAATGCCACAAACTCCAGTTCACCCCCACGCTCACAGTGCGTTGATCCACACACTCTTACTGCCTGTAGGCCCTACATCCAAACTACAACCGTAATGTACATATACACACGTGTAGATGTTGTGTGTACATAACATGTAGTGTGTATGATTGACAATACATGTGCGTAGACTGTGTGTGTGTGTACGTGGACTATCAGAGTGTGCGACTGTGTATCATCCTTACGGACTCCGTGCGTGGGTAACTACCAGGGCAAAAGGTACAGCGTGCAAGACAGCCTTGACAAGGCTACTCCACACAAAGTTGTTTGGACTTAGATAATATTGGAATGCCTGACCCTGTGATAAGCAATGGTTACATCGGCCTGCCGGCCGAAATCCTTCTAAATCCTTCACTTGGGCAATTGGATATAGGAGGAATTAGGACTGTAAGGGTTAAGACAAAATATTCTCCAAGGAGTTCAGATAAATGTACAGGGGTCGATTTCACAAAACTCTTCCTAACTTAGGACTAGTCCTATAGGCAATGCTAAGAGATAGGACTAGTCTTAAGTTACTGGTCCTAACTTCAGATAAGACTAGTCTTATCTCTTTGTAAAATCCACCCCAGGTCGCTGAGATAAAGGAAACTGAATTCAGTTTTGGCCTGGGATACATGACTGGGTCTTACCACTGTACTATGTGCAAACTATTACAATTTGTTTCTTTCAAATGCAAATTTGAATTCCTTCCCTATATACCTCCCCTACACAGCTTGATTGAAGCCACGCCCCCTGTTTCTTACCTCAGAGTTGTCTTTGAGAAGCAAATTTTCTGGCTTTAGATCTCGATGGGCAATGTTCAAGGAATGGCACCTAAGGATGGCACTGGCAATCTAAGAATATGACATACAAAATAGAAAACACTTAAATTTCACAACTCAAGTTTACACCATCATTACCTTTTCTCCATGCTATAAACTGATTAACACTAGCAGAGTGTATAGCATTTGTACTGGTTGGAACCATTGATCTCTATTATATTGACTGGATAGGACACGTCGGGCGCGTTTGTACACGTTCGATGATCCACGGTGCGGCACGCAGTGTAGTCGCTCTAGACGGTTCACAAGTGAAAACACGCACGCGCAGGGGATTTGCTCACGCATAAACGTACATGAAACCTAAAGCAAAATGTCTATGCCTATTTGTGGTAAAGTTTACGTAACGTCTAATGATCACCCCCTTAAAACAGAGGAGTTTGCTGGATAAAATACACATACGGAGAAATCTATTCCATTTCAGATATCGTATGCGATTAGGATCTTACAGTGATCAAACAGATCCGGCTAGAAGACAAAAGACTAGTGTTAAAAACAGTCAAAGTATAACGTTAAGCAGATAATCAATACAGACTAAAACAATTACTTGGTGAATGGAAATTCAAATTTTCTGAACTTCTTTGCGTCTGGTGTTCTGACACCCGATAACTGCACAATAGTTCACCATTGTTGTGTGTGAACCTTTGGGTTTTATTTAGATTACTTTCACATCTTGTTATAAAACTGAGTAAAAATGAGTCAATTTTGTTGCAAATAAATTTGCTCCGGCATGAAACTTCATTGTTTGCGTTGCGTGCAGAATGGTGTGACGACCCCGCGTTTCAATTTTCAAATCATCTTGAAAATACGCGCGCGTTGACGCATGGTGGCGCAACGTGTCCTATCCAGTCAATATAATAGAGATCAATGGTTGGAACACAACATGTGATCTTCAAATGACCTTTGGGAAAGTTCATGTTGTGACCAATGGGAAGTCAGCTTTGTGTGCATGCCTTGACTGCAGTCATTGTTTTTCTACATCTTTGTTTGCAATTTTAAAAGTAAAACAATTGCAGCTAAAATGCATGGCTTTACACATGAGGGCACTGCTGGTGTTAAAAAATTCAAAAAGTGCTTATCAAATTTATTCAACTGAGCAAAAATTAGCAGAGAACCAGTCATAATCATTACTAAAAATTTTGGCTGGCAACCCGTTTCTGTTATGCACAATTTAATACACTAACTATAGGTGATCTGTGAGATTAGTTACTCTATGAAATTAGCCATTGTACCCACAGGAAATGTGAATAAATTCACTTCCCAGTCCGACAGTTAAACAACTTAATAAGTCAAACAAGAATTTAACTTCTTAAAGATGCTATTGTAAGTCTGAGTTTTGGCTGATTTGATGCGAAATTTCAATTAAAATTTTAAAAAGCTATTTTTATAGATTCAAGAAAGTTACATAAGCTTTCATTTAAGGTACATGTACTGCACTAACACATTCCACCAATGACAAGTGGTAGTTATTTGACAACTAAAAATTAATTTGTCGGGATCCCCACATCATCTTACGTCCATCAGTCATGTACAAACAATGTTGCATTTTATGTATTTTGTACATTGTCCGTGGCATGTGCAAATTTCTTATGTTTTTCAATTTGAAACAGCATCATCTGTCAAAATTCTTTCAAAGAAAAAAATATCATTAAACAACTTTCTGTCAGTGAAAATTGGGCCATTCAACTTTGATTTTGACAAAACTGAAAGTAAAAGTTTCAGTTGGAATATAACCTACATTATGTGTGTTGGTTTTAAAATAAAAACCAACATGACTGTAAATGATTAATTTATACAACAAGGAAGCAAGACATTAGCCAAGACAACCCAACGCTATTCCTTCCCACGATCTTAACGAAACACATCTACCTGGACGGTTTGTATCACAAGGTCTACATTAGCCTTCCCTTCATGTCTTATCCAACCCCTTCCCTCTCACCCATCCCTCCTCATTTCATCACATCATAAATCATGTCTCAGACTTTCAAGCAAACTTTGAGAGATACCCGGGGCTCTCTCCATAGATCGCCTCAAACTCCATCCTGGTCTCTTATCGTCAACCTTTCCCCCTCACCCCCCTGTCAGTAAATTTAACAAGTCCTTCCTGAGTATTGGATTTCATTAAAGGGAAGTGAGGAGATTAACTGAATCGCAGACTTGTTAATAGTGGGAAACAATCAGAAACACGGCAAACGTGCGTCCAAACAAAAAACTTTAGTCACGGTTTGCAAAACTTTTCCACCCAAACTTTACCACATGCTAAGGTATTAAAAAAAAATACTTACTGATGTCCAGAATAGAATTTCACTGGGTAAATTTTTAGCATGTTTGAAAGAAGTAATGGGACATAAAAGAAAATTACAGTATGTCCCTTTTTTCGATAAGTATAGTTCGGAACCCCTAACCCTTCCCCCTCCCCCACCCTGTGTGTCGCCTGTCTGACTGTGTGTCCCTCCGTTGATTAAGCATGATTCAAAACCACAACCCCTTCCCCCACCCTGTGTGTCACCTGTTCGACTGTGTGTCCCTCCTTTTATTCAATGCATGGTTCAGAACCCCAACCCCTTCCCCCACCCTGTGTGTCACCTGTATGGCATATCTGATGGCTCGTGACTCAGTGAAGCCTTTCTGTTGACTGATGCGATCGAAAAGCTCCCCACCATCCATGAGCTCCATCACCATCAGGAGTCGTGGGCAGGGCTGAGTCTCGCCTGGGAATTGCACCTGAAATTAAGTCCAACAATTATCAATCACAATAAATCAGTCTGTGCAGAGGAATAAAGCTTTCAAGAACCATTTAATGAGTACTAAAAATAAGTTTTTTTCTATTTGAGGCACAAAAGTGCAGCAGTAGTTCCTCAGTGATTAGGGCCTACGTACATAGCTCTGAAAGTGAATGTGTTGATCACGGATTAAATCCATCCTTATACAGGGAGACAAACCAGCTTGGCATAGACCTCTTGCAATGGCCGTCATTGATGAGGTCAAACAATAGAAATGTGAATGCTTGTACACGCAGCACACAACTCAAAGCCAATGATAGGTCTTTATTGACCTCAGTGAGGGCGCTGTTTGGGCTTGTGACTTCATATGCAACCTTGGGTCTAATACATACTATGAAAAACTAGATTGTATTAATTGTACAGTTTTTTATGAGGAACCTGACAATTTTATGTCAACTTTCCTTTGACATTTTGATAAATCTCACTGGAAGAAAAGACAATTGGCAAACAAATGTCGATTTGTAATCCTCTTGGTGAACCAGTTTGTATCCCAGGAAATGACATTGAAATTTGGAACATATTTGTTATTGCAACTTACATATTGCACTATAAAAAACAATCAAAAATTTAATAATTCATTATGGGTTGAACAAAGAAAAATTGGCTAGAGCGGGATTGGAACCTGGGACCTCTGGATTAACGTACCGGCAATCTACCAACTGAACCATCTAGCCCTAATACTGGCGGTCTCTCTATTTGGTCAATATCTGTGTGCCAGTAAGAAGCCATTCAACCTGTTACTACCGTATAACCAGGGATCCCACCCAAGTTTGCGATACAACCAGTGAAGCGGCAGGAGAGGGATCACCTTATGGATGCGCCTTTATTTATTTATTTCAGATATCAAATAATAAACCACAAGGGAAACTGACTGGGTAAATTTTAATTAATTTGGGGTTGAACCTCTGATTATATTTACAGTATTAGTGTTACATGTCATGCGTGTGTTACCGTTCAATAATACAAGTAGGCTATTTATAAACCACAAGGGAAAGTGACTTTGTAAATTTTAATACATTTTGGGTCAAGAACAAAGAAAAACGGACTAGAGCAGGATTTGAATCTGCCATTTACGGATATACAGGTTCTGGTTGAATGTTGCTTCTGATTGGCACCCGAACAAAGATATTGACAAAATAGGGAGACTGCCACAACTGGGGATGTAGATGGCTCAGTTGGTAAGAGCGCCAGCATGTTAATCCGGAGGTCGCAGGTTCAAATCGCGCTCAAGTCAAGTTTTCTTTGTTTATAACAAAATTAATTTACATTTACCCAGCCAGTTTCCCTTGTGGTTTAGGCTTATTACTTAAAATGTAATAATTCGGTAAACAGGTAGTTGTAATCAGAGGTTTGTAATACCTTTCACATGTTGGCCCCATCCGTCGAGGCAACATGAAGTCTGACTTTTGGATCGGCAGGCCTATACATGTTTGTTGACTTACAATATGAATTACATTTCCCCATTACATTAACCTACACACGTACGTATCTTAATGTAAATCTTCACAGGAAGTTAGGAAACTTCCCACATCTACAGCTGGGGCCAATGGTTAACTGGTGATTGTTTAGTGACATACGTAGGGCATGCGTACAGAAGTTGAAGTACAGATGAGATGACTCTAGTCATGTCATGTCAACGTGACCGGCGGCTCAACATGCGTTATCATTTGCATATAACTAGTCCACTCTGCACTGTGCTATGAAAACAGCTATTGATAACCAGCGATGCGACCATGCCCGGAAAGGCTGGTTCCAAATAATGTAGTCGACTAGAGTAGTCCAACTATCGTCAACTAGACATGAGTTTGGCATTAGGGGCCATTCATAATTGTCGATGTTTTTTAAATTTCGATTTTTTTTCGAATTAGTGGGTGGGTGGGTCAAGGTAAATAATTGAAAATCGAAATTCACTTTTCATTAAAAAAACAAACCCCAAAACGGAAAAAAGCTAGACCGTTTGACTTGCCTGCGTACAGCGTTCCTATGCGCGTGATGACCCGAGGTACAGTGTACGTACACGTACATTATAATTTGTACAGCATGCATGTGCGTGACTCGCCACTGTGCAAAAAACACCATGTACTTGGCCCATTATGTGAAACACCATTGGGAGGACGGCCCGCGTGTGATTCGGTACAACGGACGAGTTGACTTTTCTATTTTACTTGCAGCGGTCGAGTTGGAAAACGAACGTGTTGGACAACAGACGAGTTGAGCTTGTAAATTGAAAGCACAACTGTCGAGTTAGTACAACGATCGAGTTGGTAAACGGTCGAGTTGGTCGGAATCGAGTTGGCAAGCGGTGGTCGAGCAGGCATGTGAGACCTCCGCGTCCAACATCGATCATCAAGCAGCTCTCACAGAGAGGGAACCTGGCATCGGGAAGCACTTTAAGTTTGCCTGTATAATCATATATCGCGGAACCACAAGGCGTGCATGAAAAAAACGGCACGTTAACAATAAATTGCGGCCCGCAGCTGGCCCGATATGCGGCTTGCGGTCTTCCATGAATACTTGGGCGAGTAGGGAAACACGCAACTCGAATTTCCAGGGTCAGAAAACGTGCGGTGGAGTCTAATTTTAACCTTGTTCCTGTATTTTTTAATGCAAAATTATAACCTCGTACTCATGAACACATCGCTCTCGCCGCAATTTTTTTTACCAATGTGCGTCGTCGACCGATCGTTAAATCACGAAGATTTCATTGCAAAAGAAGTTCTGTAAAACCGATCCTCAAATTACGAATCCATGAAAGTTGCTATTGATGAAAACAAATGCAAGTACATGTACAATGCAAACAACATGTAGTTGTTTTTTTAATACTGGATAACAAATCAATTTTTTTATAATCGAAATTAGGGGTGGGTGGGTGGGTCAAAAATCTTTGGAAAAAAGATCGAAATTTAAAAAACATCGACAATTATGAATGGCCCCTTAGGTAGTCGAACTACGGTCAACGATAGTTCTTGCGCAAAATTGGCCTAGGGCTGTCATGAACATTTGGGATCAACATTTGGTATTGCTTTGCCATGTGCCACAAATCCAAATGGCGAAAATTTTTGTTTACTTGAAGTTAGGATATTAACATCCTGTCAAAATTTTTCGCACTTAAAGGCATCGTACACGTTTGGTAATGACTCCGATAACTACTGGCAATAAAGACTTACTTGGTAAGAAGAACAGCAGCTTTGGATGGTATAATGCAGTTTGAGAAACTTTTCACTTCGAAGTACTGCGGTTATGGAAAAATATATCACTTTTTATACCCCAAAACATTTGAATCTGAGAAGTGTGTATTCCAATGCAGATTATTCTTCCTGCGTGGACATACCGCTCCAGATTTTTAGCAATATCTCAAAAACACTACCACCTTTTGAAATGAAATTTTCAAAGGTTAGTTTTATGGTATATATCTACAACTATAGGTTTGAAACAAACAATAGGCTCCAATTGCCAAATGTGTACGATGTCTTTAAGGGTGTGCGATTGCAGTTGTGATTGGTCAATTCCTCAAGGGGTGGAGCTTAATGGATCAGTCTATTAATTATGTAAACATTTCTTACTTCATTTGCATAGACATCATAAACTGCCACGATGGCTGGATGTTTACTACACCGGCAGTGAAGATTGATCTCAGTCCTGGAGGCTGCTTTATCCGGAAGAATCTTCAAGGCGTACCTTTCATTCGTTCCATTTTTCTTACATGGCCATACCGGACCATTCACCCCTGTCCCCAGCTTCTGGTTCCAGTTGATGGTGTAGTCATCTACGATGGATGTGGTCTGAAGGTTAAAACAAATAAGAAGCAATGCTTGAAAATTTATCTTGACAAAAATTATTGAAATTAATAGCCTAAATACTCAAATTGGCAATACAGTATGTAAAAAAACCATGTGGCAATCAATCAATATCCTGCAATTAAATTACAAAACTTTTTGCATTTCCATCTTTTGTAGGGTTCTAAGATCAACATCCATTGCTTCCTGTGTTGCCTTATTTTGTGAGTGTTTAAACTTTTTCTCTCTCTTCCCACCCTTGATTTTGTCCTTTCTGTTTCCAACTTCTTGTGGTCAAACCAGCCCCTTCCCTCCAACCAACCTTTGTCTCCTTATTCATAGTTTACCCCTTGCTTTTCCTGGGTGCTTTCTGCCCCTCTCTCTCTATTCATGTATTTCCACTTCTGATACATTTATAAATATACCTGGTTTGTTGTCATTTAACCTTTGAGAAAGACTCTGCTAGGGTCGAAACGTCATGTCATTAACCACTATTTTTTTGTGTTTAAATCAACTTACACCTGACTAACTTCTTCCAACCCCACACCACAAAAAAACCCCACAACATATTACAAAATTAATAGCAAATTTGATTGAGACGTTCAATTCAACACCACCAATCATAGCCATCACCACTTTTCATCATCAACATCTTCTGATCCAGCTTCGACATCTTCACATCTCCGACTCGTTTCAGCTTTGATGTGCACGTTTACACCTCTTAATGAGCTTATTTATACGGGCAGTTGATAACTGCGACACTTGCATTTTGGGAGTTGGACACTCTACTCATGTGGTTAAAGATCTCCTTTGCAAATTCTCAAAAGAATGCTCCATTTGGAGCAGTGCAAATGCTAGATCTGACCTCCGCTGTAGCTTATTTTTAAAGCGAGGTGGGCACTTAAATCATGATAATGCTCATGATGATACCCTTCTAAATCTGCCTCGCTAATAATAGCGAATGCTCTATCATGATACCATAATGAGAGGTTTGAAGCAAGGAGGGAATAATGCTTGGTGCCTCGCTTATAACCTACGATGGCTATGGGAAACGACTCAGGGTGCAAAGCACATAGAATTATTTGCCTTCTGCCTTTTGTAACTTGTGAAGTCAAGTCCTTGAGTCTATTGGCGACATCTTTGATAAGATGTGCTGCACTGGGTAGGCTACATCTTTGATAAAGGCTTTCCATCAAACGCCTACAGATAAGGTTACACCTTTACCTAGGACACCTTGCATTCTTCTATATTTAATGATCAACACCGACTGCAAAAGTGCCTAGGAGAAGTCCGTCGCAACCCTCCTTGGGATTACTGAAGACAAACTTCTATTTGTGGTGATGAACTGATGGCATCAACATATCTACCCAAGAAGTATTTAATTTCAGCTAAGCATGTTGATCTGTGGACAACATTTCACATTACAGAGTTCTAAGCCCTTTGGATTTTTCATTTACAAGGCGTAGTAATAACGCTTCTTTTGATGCGCATCTTCTTGATGATAGAGCGGTGACTGCTCTTTATTCCGACACCCCTATGTTCCAACAACCTTGTGTTCCGAAAACCCCAGAATGATTAACTTGCTAGGTTTAGAGTTAGGGTTAAGATTAGGAAAATACACAGGGGTGTCTGAACTTAGGGGTGTCGAAACATACAGGGATCAACAGAACATAGGGGTGTAACAGAAAGAGCCAGTAGCGTCTAAACGTGCAAAACACGACTGTCCTCCAATCATTGTCAATGTTCAGGGACATGTGTATTTGGTTGTTGAGTACTCCTAGTCCTAGAAATATGAGGTTCGTTCTCCAAGGAGACGATAGCTGGACGAACCTCTAGCCCAGGTTGGACTCCTCCGTTGCATAGTGGCACTGACTGACGTCCTACCAGGGCTAGACGAACCTCATAGTTTTAGGAGTAGTCGTTGAGCATTTAATTTTTAAATTGACCTTAACAACAGCTGACACAAAAAGTGCTAAGCTAACCACTGCCAACATTTTGATTCTGAACGGACAACTTTGTAAACACTATTTTCACCTCCTGAAATGGAGGTGTGCAGTTGCCTTCTTTTCTGAGTTGAGTTTTCTTAACACCTCAAGAGATGAACATGCAAAGAAAACAAGTTATTTATTCTGCAGACATTTTGTTTCATCTATCTATGATCTATTCTATTCCATTCAGTATTCAATTTCAATTCATACTAAATTAATTGTGATTGCCTGTACAGTGTAGCTGTAGGGTTTATTATTGTAATATTTAATTTATACAAATTGTACAAGCTTACGCACTTTTATCTTAGGCAAAGCATTGTTGGTAGTTATCTCATTGACATTGCTTGATGTCTCTGCTTGATCATTGCTTTGCTCCATTGCACCCCGGCCTATCTTCCTCTCAGCTGAGGCAACCCCACCACTTCGTCTTCTGTTTGATGCCCTCTTCTATTTTGGGTCAAAGTTCAATTAAATACCCTCACTGGTCACGCATCTATACTAATGCGTACGGTAGTCAACCATCAGGGTACCATCTGTATGAAACAAAATGGCAGCTCCCATGAGCTAACAAGAAGAGCAGCATCACATTGAGCGAAGGATTTCTATGATTTTGTTTCAGTTACTGGACGTCCGAATTGACCATGGTTGATCCAGGATGGAAACTGGTTATTCCGAAGAAGTACCTGCCGTATTTGGGAGCGGGTGCTGCCGCTGTGGTCACATTTGCCTACATTCTGTGGGGTCCGGATGTCGATCGTAGTTTCAACTCGAGATCTGGATCGAAACGTAGGGGGCGCTATATTTTGTTTTACTTTTTACTTTTATTTTCAAGTTTTTTGACTGCCATCTTTTCACTCAATATGATATGACCATTATGGACACAATTATATCTGGCTGAAACATACCCCCCCCCCCCCGAAAACTGGATTAAATTATTATGTAAACGCAAAGCATGGAGGGAAAAGTTTTTGCAGCATGCCTCCAATTTCTAAGGGATTTATTTGATTTTTTGATGGATGTTGGACTTCATTTCCCTTTTTTTAATATTCCTCGGTAGGAATTGGTAGCTGAAACGCTAAATTTTGACCTTTAAAAATGAAAATTCAAGAGCACATTTCACAGCACGGACGGAAATCTTGCGCAAAGTCGCGCACTCGTGCGCAAAGTGACTAAAACAGAGTGTAGCAAGTAGCGCTGTCAAGACCACCGTAGACCCGAAAATGACTTATTTTTCATGATTTTGACACAATTAGTAGCAGTTCAAAGTGCCTGTGCCTTTCTGTATACATGTACATTCTGTCAACCCTTCTGGACAGGTAAGGATACAATTTGACCTATAAGTGAGATAACTTGGGGGCATGCTGCGGAAAATTTACCGATTCAATCTTCCCGATGGTTGAAGTGGATTGAGGGTTAAGATTATTCCGATTTAACTAAGTGTCATCCATTTTTTTGTAAGACTTGTGGATCTGGCTAGATACGAAATGCCATTTAATATCAACCCGATAAATCTTATATATCGCCCTCTTTTTGATGCGTAACTTGAGTAGCCGACATTATTTAATGCATAAAATTTCAGGGATTTTCGACCACTGTTGCGTCAGCTCAGTGGAATGCCTTTCGTTTATCAACCCTCATGTTCTGTCAGTGTTCTAATCCACGCTGTCCCATTATTCTGGGAGGATTTGGGGGGAGGGGAGGACTAATAATTGTTATTGTGTTTTAAAATTAAAGGTAGCAGGCCTACCTTTGGTAATTACTCCAAAAATTAATGAACATAGTATGAAGCACTGCAGCCGTTGATAATAAAACATTTTGAAAAACGATTCCCTTCTAAGGAATGTGGTTTTAGAGAAAGAGACTAAAAAAATAAAATATCAATCTGAGAAACGTTTTCTCAGATTGTGTATTCCAATTTCAGATTATTCCCCCTGCATGGACATAACCGCTCCAGATTTTCAGCGATATCTCAAAATCGCTTCCACTGGTAGTAGTAATTTGCACTGGTTGTAGTTTTATTGTATCGGATTAAAACAATTGAGCGGTTCCATACTTTGCCTTTAAATGATAATTAGACACTAAAGTGTCCCTAAGTTGTGTAGCCCAGTGACAGGTATTTATAATGGTTTTTTTACAGGGAAAGTTGCAGGACTGGAAAACCTTGGCAACACTTGTTACTTGAACACCATTCTACAGAGTCTTGCAGCATGCCCAGGGTTTGTCAAGTGGCTCAGCCGAGCTCTCAGAAGAGGATTCTTCAAAGGGAAACACAATGAACTAGCGTACAAGCTCTCAAAGACTATAGAAGGTAATAACAATCTTAATAGGGGCTTCTTATAATACATGTAGCACTCAAATCTGCAACCTCATCTGGTAAAAGGCACAATTATATATAGGCCTAAGAGAAACGAAACGTTCTTTAAGGAGATTTTACAATTCAATGGATTTGCCATGGCAACAGCAATGGCTTTTGCCATAGATGTCATGATCGAGTTCCAAGGCCCCTGGGGTCGATTTCACAAAACTCTTCCTAACTTAGGTCTAGTCCTAGGCAATGCTAAGAGATAGGGCTAGTCTTAAGTTACTGGTCCTAACTTCAGATAAGACTAGTCTTATCTCTTTGTGAAATCGGCCTGGGGGTCGATTTCACAAAACTCTTCCTAACTTAGGACTAGTCCTAGGCAATGCTAAGAGATACATGTAGGGCTAGTCTTAAGTTAAGACCAGTTACTGGTCCTAACTTCAGATAAGACTAGTCTTATCTCTTTGTGAAATCGGCCCCAGCTCATTCAATAGGAGCAGGGCTCGATTTCACAAAGAGTTAAGATTGATCTTAAGTGCAAATCAATCTTAGCTGCTAAGCAAAGTGTGATGTCACAATACAAATCACTATGGTAATACTGACAACTCTTCTTAAAGGCATCGTACACGTTTGGTAATTGTCAAAGACCAGTGTTCTCACTTGGTGTATTCCAACATATACATAAAATAACAAGCCTGTGAAAATTTGGGCTCAATTGGTCATCGAAGTTGCAAGAAAATGATGGCAGAAAAAACACCCTTGTTGTACAAATTTGTGTGCTTTCAGATACAGGAATAAAAACTTCTTGCAAGAAGTTTTTATTATTTTAGTGAGAAATTATCTCTTTCTCAAAAACTACGTTACTACAGAGGGAGTCGTTTCCTACAATGTTTTATACTATCAACAGCTCTCTGTTGCTCGTTACCAAGTCAGTTTTTATGCTAATACCAAACGTGTACGATGCCTCTAAGATGAATCTTAGTGCTTTGTGAAATTGACCCCAGGTTGTACATTTAAGCAAATTGTTCGTACATAAAATATGTCCAATCATGCTCTATGGTCCAATTGATCTGTATTTATCTTTAATTTTCGGTAATTCATACAGTTTTACTTTTTGTGGGCATACACATGTAGGGGGGCCTAATGGAATGTATTAATTCAAACTGACTTTAATGAAGAAATAGTGTTTCACCCATCTTCTGATAAATTAAAAACCAACAGATTTAAAAAGCTGTCATGTATTAATCGTTTTGTACAGTTGTGAATGACTATTCATCAAGCCAGAGTGGTGCCCAGGTTTATTCTCCCCATGAAGTACTGAATGCATTATACAGGTGTAGTTGGAAGTCTGACAGGGACCAACAGGCAAGTATTAATCAAGACTAAAATGATATTGATACATGTTTTATCCAACGCCAGTTTTAGTTTGAAATTGCACAGCTCAAACAATCATCCAGCTGGGGCGATTTCACAAAGAGATACGACTAGTCTTATCTGAAGTTAGGACCAGTAACTGGTCTTAACTTAAGACTAGTCCTATCTCTTAGCATTGCCTAGGACTAGTCCTAAGTTAGGAAGAGTTTTGTGAAATCGACCCCAGGGCATTTAGCTTGGCTCAGTGGGTTTTTTCCCTGCCTTTCACTTCTGTGGACCCCGGTTCGAATCCCGGACGGGAGCCTTGCGTGTGGATTGGGTTTTCAGTCCCTACCTGATTGCGTGGGTTTTCCCTATTTTGGATTTTCCTCGCCCATCTAAAACTGAAATCTTCATCATCTTCTGTAAATAGGTATCTTCAGGCCTACTGGTCACAGTGGAAGTCAATTTGAGGGGTCCCTTGGTTTCATTACCAGAAAGATATAATCTATTTAGGCCACAGGCCAATTTCACAAAGCTTGTAAGCAGACATTTTCTGGTTACAGAACGGTCGTTACCTTAGTTTTTCTTTCATAGTGTACCGTTCAGCAAAGCAAAAGGCAAACTAACTTGCTAGAGTTTCTTGTAAGCAGATGAGTGATGCAACAATGCAAAGTCTTTGAGAACGCACTCACAACGCTGTCAAATCTTCTTGGTCGTTTGTGAAATACACATTTGAGTAGTGCACATTTTTTCTGCTTTAGTAAGCACAAAAACTTGCTAATTGGTAAACAGCTTTATGAAGTTGTTCCCAAGATGTATGCCGGAGCCTAGTTCCATTAATGTGCTCTCAAATTGTTTGCATTAAGCAAACATTTGTGGGTAACCGGTCTTGCAATCAGCGTCACATTGTTTCAGCTGATAAAAAATCATACATTGGTGCAGGGCAAAAGTACCGGTACACATTACATACGCTAAGTAATTTTCAATGATCAAGTAAATTTGTGTGCTTAGCCAGTGTTCTCCCTTAACAGTGGTCTGCTGGCCAAATGCCAGTTAAAACACCTAAGGACCAGTCACAATTCACTCCAAGTGGTCCGGCTGGCTAAGTCAGTGTTGAAAAGCATCACTATTTCAATTGAAATGTGGACCTGTGAAAAAAGTGATGGACTAGTGAAATGACAAGCTAACTGGTCCTGCTGGCCAGTCACTAAAAAAGTTGAGGGCAAACCCTGTTAGCAGTGATATTTAATTGAGTCCTGTCGACCAATTTGATCAGTTCCCACTGATAAATGTTTTCCCTAACCACCATTAAGGTGTTTTCTAAGCACCCTGCTAAATGAAACAAAATGGGACAGAGGATTCTGTTGCATAGAATAGACCCCTTGCATTGGCCGCCATCGTTGATTAAAAGTCCACGCGTGAAAGGCTATCATTGGCTGAGAGTCGTGCGCAGCGGGTACACGCCTGCACATTTCCATTGTTTGTCAACAAAGATGGTGGTCAATGATGTCATGTGCAATCCATCTATTGTGAAGTAAACTGGTTTACACCAGCCATGGCACTGGACATTTACTCTGCTAAATGCACCAATATGCATTAAGTTTGCTGTGGATTGGTATTGCACTTGGACATTCTAAGGCCACGTAGAACCCTGCTAAATGCGGTACAGTGCAACAGAGTATGGGATTTGAATTGACTGCTAATTGTAACAAACTACAACCTTTATCATTGGGTGCATTTGGTTGCTTTGGTAGATATAGGGTCAAAGTGGTGGTTTTTGATGGATTTGAAAGGTTTTATGGATTTTCACCAATCAAGACCTACTCTTTTAATTTTAACCATTTCTCAATATCTTAGGATGCGCATGAATTGTTCCAGTTTCTCTTGTCTGTTTTGGGAGAAGACAAGGAACCAGTTCCTTCCCCATTGCCCCTGTGTGATACATCAAGATTCACGGTAAGAAAACCTTTAAAGGGTGGCTCTAATGTCAATTTCAGTTTTGTGATGCACTCATCATCTAATATATAAAGTCCTTATGAAAGTGGGAACAAAATTACAAGTAAAATGGGTGTAAAATGCCATTGTATAGACCATGTGTTATTTTAACCGTTGTTTACAAAAAAGAGTAACCTTGGGTAGGCAAATGCAGAGCTGTGGGGACTTTTACACAATGGAACAAAGGTACCCAGAACGTTTTTCTTTGTTAAACTGGGTCCCCACAAGGGAATTCTTTAGAAAAGGGAATAAAATAGAACAACAATAGCAGGACCCCACAAACCGGATCCGTAAGGTTGTGTGTATGGGTAGGCATACAAAGAGTTGTGAGGACTTTTACACAATGGAACAAAGGTCCCCACAACATGTTTATTTTTATTAAACTGGGTCCCCACAAGGGAATTCTTTAGAAAAGGGAATAATAGAACAACAATAGGAAGTCCCCACAACTCTGTGTGCAAAAGATTGTGTGTACATTCCAGGGCCTTTTCTGGTAGGCCAGATGCTACACTTGTCATGTTGGAATTTTTACATTATTTTGTTTGTCAAAATTTCCAACATAAAATTATAAAAATAACTTTCAGTAGATGAGTAGAGTCTTGTATGGGGAAAGCTCACAGCTAACATTGGTAAAAGACCAGTATCCACACTTGATGTGACCCAGCATCATGAAATAACAAACCTACGAAAGTTTAAACTTGATTGTTCATCAGAGTCATAAGAAAATAGTGAAATAACAAAACTTCTTTGTTTTCACTGTTTTGGGACTCACATGATCAAAACTAAATGTTTCACTGATTTCTCAAAAATTATAGCTTTAAATATTTTAAAAGAAGGGTTTCCACAATAACCATCTTTATACCATGTTAGTGCTAATCTTTGAACATTTTTATTTTTAATCTTGCCAATGTTGTGCAAGGATTGCTTGAGGGCTAATAACGGCAATACTCTACATTGATTTTTATGATTGATATAATTTGCTCGTATGCCATATGTATGTTGACAGCACTATCTACTTTTGAAATGTTCAACAAAATGCAGACATGACCTAGAATATTTCGTTTTAGTGAAATAAGCACCCAATTTCACAGAGCATGTAGAGGTTTTAAACACACAATTTTGATTAAAAAAACCCAAAGTTATTCAGAATGTGAACATTTGGAGTAGCTAAATCAGCCTACCAAATGAATTTCTACGTATATGGTTCACTGCTAAATAATGGTCAGCAGATTGAACACAATCAAGTTGTTAGTGTCCCGATTCAGAATCAAATAGCAACCGTTAGCTTGATTTTGTTAGACTGCGTAAATGAAGTCAGTTGAGATGTTAGAGCAAGTCATAATAATTACCTTTGAGTCCATCGGTGAGAATGTTGAGTAAAACATATCATGTAGATTGTGGTGTGTTCAAGACAATGGACCCCTCACATATGATGACACCAGCTCAAACAGCGCCTTCACTGAGGTCAAAGGAAGACCTGTCATTGGCTGAGAGTTGTGTGTGTCATGTACACAACAAGTGCTTGTTGCCATTGTTTGAGAGGGGTCTATTCAACCTCGTCCCCATGGTTTACTTAATTTCCAACCATGTTTACAATAGTAAACCCTGGGAGGGAAACTCCTTACTTGGACCCTGATTGGACAACGACTGGTGTACAAAAAAGTGTATTCAGTATTCACCATGTTCACAGCCAGACTATTCTAATTTGCATACGTATCCAAAAAAAATTATATATGCAAATGATCCAATACCAGGGTGAGAGAGCGGTCAACCTCGTACACATCGTACTGCTCGACACACCCTAGGGACGAGGTTGGGGTCTATTAAGAAGTGTGACGAATGGCTACATGGTACATGTACATTGTGTGTCATTTTATTCACGCAGTGTACGGGCCTGTCATTTAATAGTTGAAGGTTTGGATGCCACAAAAGGTTTAGGGCATTTGTTGCTCTAGTATTTTTTTCTTGGTGACAAACTGGCTGTAGTGGTAAGGCTTGTGTGATGGCTGGCTAATACTGTCATGGCTAGCTCTCTGGTTAGCCGGTAGCTCTCTGGTTAGCCGGTAGCTCTCTGGTTAGCCAGTAGCTCTCTGGTTATTAGCTGGTTCTAAGCTGTCTAGCTCTCAGGTTAGCCACGTAACTCACTGGCTAGCCGGCTAGCTCATCACTGGTTAGTCCGTCTGGTTTGCCGGCTAGCTGGTCAGACAGCATGTTGTCTAAAATTTCAACATGTTTTCCCCCCTCATTTTCTTAGCCTATGTATGAATCACATCTAGCAATAATTTACATAACGTGCCGGTGTAAAAATAATCCACATTGTGCACATTACATTCGCGGGGGCTGGCGGTAATCTAATGAGAAATCAGCATATAAAACAACATGTGTTCAATTTCCCCTTCCTGATCCATGTAGACATTTTTTTACACGTTGCTTTCTGGGTCGCTATGCCACAAGCAATTATTTTGCTCTACAAAAGCAAACCTGGCTCCCCCTCCACTGGGACCGCAGCAGTTCCAGTTTGTGTAGCTGGCACATCTGTAGGTTGTTGTGGGTGCCAGGAATATTCAGGGTTGGGGTCAGATTTAGGAACGCATAATTGCATTTGATTTAAAATTTTGACTCTAGAATATTTTTGGGGGATTTAAGTGACTGCACCCTCCCCCATGGAAACGCTTGCCTGTATCGACAGCTTGTACTGCTTTCAACTAATACTGGAACATGCGTGAAGGTATTGGAATAATTGGGGCAGAGCTCTATTTACATTTACCTGTGCCACAGGTCTCCCTTCCTCTTCCCAAGTTGCTATTGCAATGTGGCTGTTTCCAAAAAGTTGGGGCATTTGTTGCTCTAGTTTTTTATTTCTTGGTGATACTGGCTGTCTGGTTGCCTGACTGTAGTGGTAGGCTTGAGTGGTGACTGGCTAATACTGTCTGGCTAGCTCTCTGGTTTTATAGCCGGTAGCTCTCTGGTTATTACCTGGTTCAAAGCTGTCTAGCTCTCACGTTAGCCAGGTATCTCACTGGCTAGCCGGCTAGCTCACTGGTAAGCCATCTGGTTTGCCGGCTAGCTGGTCAGACAGCATGTTGCCTAAAATGTCAACATTTTTTCCCCTCTTTTCAATTGGGGCAGAGCTCTATTTACATAAACTTGAGCCACAGGTCTCTCTCCCCTTCCAAAGTCGCCATTGCAGTGTTTTTTTCCTAATTTTTCTTAGTCCTTGAAAACTATTTTGAGGAAGTTGGATGTTATTGACAGGTTTGAAGAATTGAGGCAGATTGACAAATATCCCTGTGTGTTATACAGTGTAGTGCGTGTTTTAGGCGAAGCTTTATTTACACGCTTACCATTGACTCCCAAAATAGTGAGCGTGTGACACTGACATGCGTGCAATTGGAGGCAGTCTACGTCAGGCCCTCCAGCCACATGGGCCCAAGGCATTTAATAAAGAAAGCCACACTGTTTGATATTGAAGGATTGAGGCAGCAGGGATCCTTACAAAACACCTCTTTGGTTGATTTTTAAGGATTGAAACTGTAGGCATCCCACAAAACCAATATCAGTTGATTTTGAAAGATAGAGATAAATGAGGAACCAGACAAAACCTCTTGTGGTTTATTTTGAAGAATTTAGGCAGTTATAAGGATCCTACATACATATTGTACTTATTGGTTGACTTTGAAGGATTGAGGCTTAGGGATCATGTAAAACTTTTGTCGGTTTATTTTGAAGAATTTAGGCAGTTGTCTGTTTAAAAATGCTAAAATAAAACTTTATGTTGTGACTGGTCAGACATACATGTACATGAGAAGAAATGGTTTATGCATTTTCCATACTATATGGTTTGTAGTGACACTGACAGTAGTGTAATAATCTTTTCTTGGAAGGTGCTGGAGGTCATCTTTTTTCACTGTCAATTAATATTATTTTTAAAGTAATAAACCACAACGGAAAATGGTTAGGTAAATCATTCATTAATTTTGTGTTTCAAGAACAAAGAAAAATTGGCTAGAGTGGGATTGGAACCTGCGACCTCCGGTTTAATGTGCCGGCACTCTACCAACTGAGCTATCTAGCCCTATTGTTGGCGGTCTCCCTAGTTTGTTAATATCTTTGTTCAGAAGCCAAGCTGACTGGCACCGCCCCCCCCCCCCAAACAATGATATTTTTACCAGTACCCTCCCCATATTTATTCTAATTTGATAGTATTTTGTTTATTGGTAGGAATTTGACAGGAGTGTCTTCACCCAACTAGACCTTCATTCTAACATTGAGGCCGACTTACCCAAAGTTTCCAATAAAGACGGGGAGTCACCATTCAGGGGACTGTTAGCCAATCATCTCACATGTACAGTGTGTGGACACAAGGTAATTAGAGACCCCTAGCCGGGCATGAATTATCCAGTCCTTACTTGCTGCTTGCCAATTGTAAAACAAACCCAAATAAGTACAACTTTAACAATGAGGTGAAACAGAGAGCCGTCTGAAAAACAGGTTTTCTTCTAAAGCGGAGTGTTTTAACGCTACATACGAGGTGTGGGCCTGAGAACAAAAAAGGTCCACATAATGTAGGGACTTGAAACACTGTGTGGACTTACACATGTTCACATAGTGTTTTTTACAGTGTAGGTTTTTCCTTAAGTCATGTAAGTCTACAAAACAAAGGAATGTCCACAGAGTGACTGCAACACAGAGCTGTGTGTGTGTGCACATACTCATTGGAAAAGTTTATTGGTAACAAAGGGAGTATTCATATTTTCTGAAAACAACAGGAAAGACCATTCAGTTCAGTTTGTAAACTTTTTGACATTAACTTTTGAAGTTTTACCGATGTCAGTACAAGATTGGTGTTTGCATTAAACCAACTAAAATGGCAGATCGACATAACACAATTTCCTTTGCAATTAACTTGGATATTTACAAAATAATGTCATTGGTTTTGACATTGGCCATGTTCTTTTGTGATAGAAGTTTACAGATGTTTTGGTTTAATTCAGTAATGTGCCATCTGCCATTGCCTTGCACACTGATACTTTTTATGTGTCGTGGCCGAGCAGTTATTAGCACCGGACTAAAGCTCTGGTGTTTCTGATTAGCAGAGTGTGGGTTCAAGTCCCGGTGGTGGCACTTGTGTCCCTGAGCAAGTTACTTTACCATAATTGCTTTGTCCTTCTGTTGGGACAGTAAGCCATAGGTGCTGTGTACTAGGATTGGTAGTGCATGTAAAAGAACCTAGAACACTGATAGTGGAACAGTAGGGGGTTATCCCCGATGTTTCTAGTTTACATAGCAAGAAGCCTTGATTTACAGGTTTCCTCAGGCTTGCGAGCTACAGTGATTATATCCAGTTATGAGGCATCCTTGGTTTAATTACCAGAGATATGATAACAATACAGTGTATCTTTTCATCTCTTCATTGTCGATTAAAAGTTTCAAAATAACTGTATTCTGTTTTATTTTTTGTTTTTTTAGAATCCAGTGACATACAGCAGCTTTGACTGCTTGACCCTCCCCCTTCCGGTGTCAGCGTTTGGCACATTATCCCTAGAAAGTATCCTGGCCAAGTTTACCCAATCTGAACTAGTCCATGATGTTGAATGTACTGAATGTGCCAAGATACTCACTGGCAGAACCAAACAGCCACCGAATAGGAAGCTAAAAATCTTGGCCCAGACATCAAAACTGAGGAGAGATACCAAAAGAAGAATACCAAATTCGGCGGCGACACCGGCAGTTACTACATCGACCACCACACAGGTATCGGGGATAGTGTCACCCGCTTCGGAACCTACTCCTGCGTTGTCAGGAACAGCCTCAGTGATCACACCTTCAATGGAAGTAACACCTCCTTCGATATTAGCTCCACCGAATTGCGGGATAGCTCAGCCGGAAAGTGATCGAGGGTGTGGTTCCGTTTTTCTAAGTGGGAGGAGCCTCTCTGATGAGGATTTGCATTCGAAAACGTCGCCCTCATCAGAAAAGGTTTCCAGCGATACGTCAAGCACTGGGTATGACACCGGCAGTTCAGGACTGGAGGATCTTCATGGAAACGTCAATAATGGAGAGAATGTGCAAAAACCATTTCAACAGGTGGGAGTTTCAGAGTTTACTTCAACTGGTTGCCTTGACAACAATGGTCCCGATGCTGAGACAGAAAAATTATCAGAACCACCTATTAATGGTAATGCAGAGGAGGGTGTTAAAAGTATACACAAGAAAACCAGCAGCCTACAAACAGGAGGATCTGTTGATAAAAGAGCTTCGCAAGAATTAGACAAACCACAACAAGATCTTAATGGTGGACAAGTTTCAATTGAAAACCCAAAGAGCAGTTTACATAAACCCCGTACAAATGAATCAATGACACAGGAAGTTACAAAACTGTCTCCAGAATGCGAGTTAGCAAATGGTGTCCATGAGGAATTATCAGATAAAATCAAGATTCTTAATTCTTCGCAAACCTTGGAATCAAAACAAGAAACAAACTTTAGCCATCAGGTGCCAACCACAAATCGGTCGTTGCCAACTGGTAAACATGTGAACGGTAATCATCCGACGAACCGCCAGGGTTTAAATAAAGATATGGGAAGTGATTTCCGCAGCAATAACGATGCAGACTCCAGCGCAGATAGCTCGTCACAACCAGCCGACGAATCAAACATTGCCCCGCCCAAGTGTCATTCAACCCCAAAGACCCGCCCTCCACCTCTCAAACCAACATCGTCATCAGCCAATCAGAGCATCGCCTCAGAAGCCACGCCTACACCGAGCCCAGCCGTGTTCGGCAAGATACCTGGTACGGATGGACCGACCCTGACGCCATCAGATAATGTCACTAATGACATCGATAATGAGGATTTATCACCGAAGTGCCGACGGATCTTCAGGAAACAGCTTACCCTTGGAAAGGTAGCTTTAATTGGTAGAGAGGAAATTACTCAGTTTATCCTTCAGGTTGAAGATCTTGTGGTTTGGGTGGAGGTGATTGTTGGAGGGAGTGGGGTATCATTGTCTAGTCTTGGGTTTTTTCTTTTCTTTCCTAAGAAGATGAAAACTGCTACTTTACGACTGTTTTAACCCTCTCTCCCCTGAGTAATTTTTACTGGAATCCTTCCTCACTGTAACAAAATCCATCACCATGTGGTACGTGTTCATGTAACTCAACACCCACACTGGTGGATGCTGATTATAATGTCTGGACCAAAGCATAATCGGTTTACTAGTGCAGTCCTCAGTCCAACGGAAGCAAACCATGCTTTGGCAGATCCAAAATTTAGGACAGTTACGGTAAAGAGGCACTCCAAGGTCATGTTCAGTTTTGTGACGCACTCATTTTTCAAAAGATGGTGTCCTAAATTACAGGTCTCTAAACCTCCCGTTAAAACGACGTAAAATGCCATTTTATTTGATAACCTTCCAGTGCAAGTTTTGTCAAAATCCAAATAAAATGACGTCACGTTTAAAGTATACAGCTTTGATAATATTAAAACAAAACCTCGTCAAATTTGACATTTTGACTGATGCAAAAAATCCTCTTCGTAATGTACAGACTCATCTGTTGTTGACATCCAATGACGTCATTATACAAATTTTGCTCTGAAAGAGTATCAAATACAATGACATGAACGTGAGGTTAGAGACTTGTAATTTTGTCTCTCACTTTCATAAAGACTCTATCTATTAGAAAAAGAGTGCATAACAAAACTGAATTTGACCTTGAAGCCCCTCTTTTATTGTGCTCACAGGGGGGATAGGTTTTCTGAATTTCCGAAAATAAATTTTTGGGGAATATTGTTGTCACAATGAAAGCTTGACTAACCAAGTAAAGAAAACAAATGTTAAAGAAATTGTGGCTTTTTTTCATCATGAATCGGCCAATCTTGTCCGTGAGCCATGGCCGATAATCCACCATGGTGTGCTGAAATCTCAGACTTACCTCCCAAGCCGAGTACAATGGCGGCAACCTAACGATCTCTTATAATCCTGGTTTGTCTTTAACAAAAGGACTATAGGTGATCATTGAACTTGGAACATTATTACCTCGATCACTGGGCCATTTATTCTATTCCTTAAACCATCTTAGCTCCCTGGGGAGTATACAGCATGTGCTGCCAAATATGTACAGCATTAAGCTAAATCAATCACAAGAACCACCTCTGCCCTCACAGGTACCCATTAACCCATGGGTGATGAGAAACAATTATACTTGTCTAAGTGTCTAACTCAAGGACCGGGATTTGAACCCACACCCTGATGACTTACCTACCAGAGTTTGAGTTTGATGCACTAAGGCCATTAGTTGTGATAAAAAATAGAAGGAAAAATTACATTCAATTTTTTTTACTTTGTGAAACTACATGTAGTTGGCAAAAGACATTCCGGGAAATTCTCCATTGTTTACGTCACTGCGTATATTTTAGAAAACAATGAAATTGTTTGGTAAGTCTGCTCCTACCTAACGTGTCTTAAAACCGCTTCTTTGTATTATAAACTGATTAATGAAAAAGTTTGACTAATTTTGCATGCAGGATTGTTGATTCTTGATTCCTAAAGTCCCACTTCACAAATGTGAATGATCCATTATGAGTAAACATTTATACATGTATGTGTCTTGGCGAAACATTTTAGTGCATCAGACTCAAGTTCTGGTGGCTAAGTCATCAGGATGTGGGTTCGAATCCCGGTCATGACCCTTGAGCATGACTTCCACTATCATTTTTCCTCTTTGTTACTGGGTAATAATGTTCGAAGCGCAATGATCGTTTCTTTGGAATTGCACTGGTTTTTGTTTGTATTGTAATGTTTTTATCTATTGTAAATTATGTCGCAATTCAGCGATATGCTGACGACATTTTTAAATAAATAAACCATAAACTATACTGTAAGAAAAGTTGTTATTATCATATTCTTCCAATGTTTCTTTTCCTAGCTGCCACAATGTCTTTGTATCCATCTCCAACGCGTGACATGGCTTTCGAATGGTCTCCCCTCAAGGCGTGAAGAGCACATTATATTCCCAGAGTATCTGGACATGAGTCTCTACAAACAGACAACCGCCGTCAACTACACGGCTCAAACTACAACCCAGAGTGGTGTCAAGTTACTCAGGTTACTCTCGGAGGAGGATCCTATGCCGACACAGCCAGCACAAAGGTATTGTGTTGTTTTTGTGAATTACATTTAAAGTGTTGTATGACTTGTGACTCATACTCAGATTCAAGTTCATTTTGAGTCATATTTTCTATGACTCTGACTTTTACTTCAATTCAATTCAATATTTATTAGTCATGTTAAAAAGTACATGAAATACCTTTTTCTTGAGTTCCGATGGTCAATGACTCGGACTCGGACTCGGACTTGACTATTTTGACTCGGACTTGGGACTTGGAACCAACAGTAAAATGTTATTTATTTGAAAATATAATATATTCTTGCAAAATAGTGGAAATAGTGAATGCTTCTTTTTTGAGTGGATACTACAGTTGTGGCTTCAAGGTTTTACTCCCATTTCAACCAACCTCCTACTAGTCTTCATAAGGGGATTAAACAAATATTTAAACAACTTTTAAAAATACTGTAAATTGTTGTTGTTTATAAAAAATAAAAAAATTAAAAATTTGTCAGATGGGGATTTAATTTAGTAAAAATTGATGAGAAGTAAAGACCAAATACTTTCTCAATTTAATTCTATAACTTGATAAATATCTGTCAGGTTTTGGGTACTATTTTATTTTTCAAAATTCTTGTAAAAATTATGTGACTCATGACTTTGATTCAGACTCAACCTTTGTGACTCATGACTTTGACTCAAAGTCAGACTCGAGAATTGAGGGCTCAAACACAAGAATGAGTACATGCAGGATGATTCAGGTTTTTTTTGTATTACAAGTAGATGATGGTATAATTGATTTGGTGTAGTTCATGCAGGCGATGATCCGTTTAAAAAGGTTTTTTTAGTATTAGAAAATAATAAAATAGAATTATTAATGTGTACAGATAATTGTGTTCCACTGGCAATGGGGAATAATTCAATGATAATTTAGTTTGTGTGTGTTATGTAGATGATGATCCAGTTTTTTGTGTGGAACTTGTAGAAGATCATTTTGTTAATCCTTCTCTATCTTCCAATACTTCATACCTTTTTAAAACTGTTGAAAACTGTTTCAGATGTCCAGGGGCCGATTTCACAAAGAGATAAGACTAGTCTTATCTGAAGTTAGGACCAGTAACTGGTCTTAACTTAAGACTAGTCCTATCTCTTAGCATTGCCTAGGACTAGTCCTAAGTTAGGAAGAGTTTTGTGAAATCGACCCCCACATGTTCTGTTTTATCTCAGGAAGTGTAAAATTGTGACAGTTTGTGTGTACTGTTACTTGTTTTGTTTTGTTTTCTTGTTTTTCTTCTTTTTTAATAGTAATTTTTGGTTATAGTTAATAGTATAATTCCCCTGTGTGGAAGGGAGAATTTATTCTTAAGCTGATGGAGGAAGTTTGTCATTTTAAAACAGGAAATTTGTTTATTGTGACTGTTTTATTAATTCTGGAAATTACATTATAATTGAAAAAGGAAATTTTCCTTTTAACTATTGGTGAACAGGGCCCAATTTCATAGAGCTGCTTAACGGCCGACTTTGTGCTTACTGTGTGATTTCCATTTTATAGTGCTGCTAAAAGGCATGCTAACCTTCCAGCGCTTACTGTAAGTAAATAAATGATGTAACAATGCAAATCTCAAGCTGGCCACCTAATTTTCTTGCTAACCTGTGAAATCTGCTTAAATGCTTAAGCAAAAAGTTTAGCTAAAGTAAGCAGACAAATTTGCTTACCATTAAGCAGCTCCATGAAATTGCCCCCAGGGCCCAATTTCATAGAGCTGCTTAAGCAGAAAATATTGCTTAACAATTCCTGCTAACCAAAAGTGAGCAGGAAGCCAGTCACAAATGGTGTAAACATGCGAATGATATTTTGGCCGGTTACCTTATTCTGGTGAGCATGATTTTGTTGTGCTTAGCTACTTTTTGTGCTTAAGCAGCTTTGTGAAATTAGACCCAGGTCACCAGCACTATAGGCCTACTGCATGACTTCCCAAAAGGTGGGTGTAAATTTAAATAGCATTAATGTGTGCATCAATCGGCATTGACTCCATGCAAAAGATGTGTAGTTAGATTGTTTTGGAAAACATCAGGCCTGATACTTCATTCTTGAAAGAGCAAGGCACTTTCTCCTTTGTGAAGAAAATATAAATGTCTACTAAAACAGATAAACCTTTGTTGTCCCACCAAGGGAAAGATCGTGTGGATTTTTGACGGTATTATAACAAGCATAACATACACAGAACACAAACAAGAATACAAAAGCGATGACCAAACGCATGGAGGCAATTGCCTCCATTGCCGTAAATGCACCAAGGTAAACGGCAATGGCCACACTTAAAGGTTTTGAAAATTAAACTGTTTTTTGACTGCAGGAAGACTAGTCATGGTTTCATTGGAAGCAACTTCTTGGCAGAGAGTGGAAGTAAGTCCCCGGTTGGAGTTTCTGTACCTCAGTTGTCACCTAGAATATCCCAGCAGGCACCTGGGTTTCCTGCAGCGGAGGACAGAACAACAAGACACGAGAGGATGGAGGGCAGAGTCTCAAGCAAAAGGTACAGGGAATTATAAATAAATTCCTTCAAGCATTTGACAAAGCCAAGAAAAAAATTACTTTATGTGATGAATTAAAAATTGCATGTATGACTAGTATCTTTGATTTGCCTTTTTTCTTAAAGCTGGAGATCAGCAGATTCATTATACAGACTCGCCTCTGCTGTCGTCCACCAGGGAAACGCGTACTCCGGACACTTCCTAACATTCAGAAGAGCGCCCTCTAGTGGCACGGAGCTTCTCAGCGACAACTGGCTGTGTGTCTCTGATGAGAGTGTCTACGCATCAACGAGGAAGGAAGTCTTCTCGCAGAAGGCTTACATGCTCTACTATCAGAGGATGTAGTTAGACCAAAACTAATGAAGCTTTGGAAGTTATCGTTCAATTATGTGGCAAAATAACTAATCAAATTATTTCAGGAGTCGGCTTTGATCATGTTGATTTAGTTATTTTCATACAAGACAAAGCTCTCTTGGAGTTATGTTTTTGTTTTCTTGACGAAGAACTGTTCATAGATAGAGATTTCAACTTGACAGATTGAGGCTTTGCCTGTGGTGGGAGATTGTATCATGGTGGGACACTGTAAGCAACATCACTGGCGCTGGGTTGGATTACAGTTTGTTTGTTGCATTTGTTTTCCTTTTACAGTACAGGGCCCAATTTCATAGAGCTGCTGAAGCAGAAACTATTGCTTAAACATTTTCTGCTTAGCGGAAATAAGCAAGATACCAGTCACAGATTGTACATGTGACATGGTATGTTGGCTGGTAACCTTTTTCTGCTTAGCATAATTCTGTTGTGCTTAGCTACTTTTTGTGCTTAAGCAGCTCTATGAAATTGGGCCCATTAGAGCTGATCAAGCATAGAAAGGTGCTAAGCACAACAAAATTATGCTTACTAGAATAAGGATACCAGCTAAAATATCATTTTACATACATGTACAAAATGTAACTGGTATGTTAAGCAATATTTTCTGCTTAGCAGCTCTATGAAATTGGGCCAAAATGACTTGACATCACATGGTTACAAAAGAACCAAAATGGTCATAATTTATTTGGTTTAACAACTCATCATCCTTAAAAAATAATGCACCCATTGAATCCATTCGGTAGAAGAAAAAAAATGCTTTATTAAAATAGTCTTTCTTAAGTATTTAGGAGATCGTTATGCAAGTGTAACTTCAATAAACCCTTTTTTGAAGTTTTTTTGCTCAAATTGAGACAAGTTCCATTCATCCTAAAGATGTTTTCCATTTGAAGTACTATTTAATATAGGTTTTCCTGGCCAGTTTCAACAAAAATCCATTCATTCATTTTAACATGCGGCTCATTCAATTTCGTTTGAAAATGAAAGCTCCGTTGAATCAGCATTCAACAGTCAAAAGGAGTAATTCAATTTGGCCAGTTTAGCATTCACTGGTCAAATAAGATCATTCAATTTCATTAGGCCGCGAGACTCATTAAATTTCGTAAAAGCCAGCAGCAAGAGCTGGTCAACCATTCAATTTCATCAAGTGTAATTAGGTATTGTAGTAGAAATTCTACTTAAAGGCACTGAACACGTTTGGTAATTGTCAAAGACCAGTGTTCTCACTTGGTGTATCCCAACATATGCATAAAATAACAAGCCTGTGAAAATTTGGGCTCAATTGGTCATCGAAGTTGCAAGAAAATGATGAAAGAAAAACCACCCTTGTTGTACAAATTTGTGTGCTTTCAGATAGGAATAAAAACTTCTTGCAAGAAGTTTTTATTATTTTAGTGAGAAATTACTTCTTTCTCAAAAACTACGTTACTTCAGAGGGAGTCGTTTCTCACAATGTTTTATACTATCAACAGCTCTCCGTTGCTCGTTACCAAGTCAGTTTTTATGCTAATAGATATTTTGAGTAATTACCAAACGTGTACGATACCTTTAAGAATGGTCAAAGTGTAGTCTTGAATGCCAATAAATGAATTAGAATGACTGAAACGAATCTGAATGAGAGAAACGAAATCATGTGTGCACGAAAACGAAATTGAATGCATTAATAGCTAAAAAGAAACCCTAGTTTGAGTGGATTAGGGGAAAATGCGTGAATTTGAATGCGTGTTAATGAAATTGAATGTTTTTTTGCTGAAATTGGCTGGGAAAACCTATGCTGTAAGGGATACTGTAATACATAAATATCAGATGCATGTGTGTGCATTGTCACAGAATATAATCACAAGGTAAAATCTGCTGGACAATTCTATATCACAAGGGGAAGCCGAGTGAAATTGAAAAGCCAGATTTCACCGAGTAATTAATTTCCACGACAATGCATGAACGAAATGCATTTAAATATTTGTTTTGTATAAATCACACATAGATCCTTGTCATTTTAAATTTGTTCACTGAAAATAGACACGGAAACTTGTCCATCCAACGCTCTGAAAATTATAGAAATCCCTTCTAAACAACGTGAATGACTCCATGTAGACATCAGCCTTTTCCGCCCTGACACGACCTTGCTGCTACTGGACGAACGGGCGGGAAACAATTTAGTTTGGAAACAACACTGCAAGCGTTCAATACATATTCATTTTAAACGGGCACCTGTATGAAATTTTGGAGCGTTGCAGCAGTAAATACATGGCAAACAAATTATCAAATGGCAAGGATCTGTGTGTGTGGTATACAATAACATTTATGGAGTACCCTTTCTACTGTTACAACAATAAGTGGTGGTAGTCTGGATGATATGGAGTAACTTCCTTGATGTGTCTTTTCCTGAAAATGCTGGTGTTTGGACAGGTCCACACAGTAAGTGACTCGATTCTAAAGTTCAAATGGTCATCACAAAGTATGCAGTGCCAATATATGTGTGGTTTACAGGGATTTTACACTATCACTAACGAACAGAGACAATAACAATGTTGATTTATTATGCACTTTTTCAAGCCAAGGAGGCCCCTCAAAGCACCTATAGATTGTGCAAGTCACGGCGTATTCGAACAGTGGGACCCATTAAAGTGCGTGAGTTTCCGTCACGCGTTGAAGCAATGTACGAAGGACCAAAGTGGTCCCCAAAAACGCGCGAGACTTGCAAGGTCTATTACCCCTGATCAGTCGGGCCCTAAGCATTCCTGAAACCATCTGAACAAGTAGTACGCATCACCGGCAGCCAGATGGGCACACGGGTTGCTAATCATTCACACTAACCATCCCTACCCTCGTAGGTAGTACCCGGGTGATGAGAAGCAATTATAGCTGAGTGTCTCATGCTCGAGGATATAAGTGTCATGACAGGGATTCGAACCCACACTCTGATGACTCAGGTACCAGAACTTGAGTTCTGTGCGCCAGACCGCTTGGCCACGACATGCTATACAAAATTTTGAGATGCTAATTGTTATAAAAGATTTTGCATTAACCCATACTCCCTAGGTAAGGCTTAATTGCCTACAGGTGAACTCCATCCTCCAATATCCTCCTTTCCTATGCCTCTTCACACCAACATGTCTGGACTTTGATACAATTGGAATGCCTGTCCCAGTGATAAGCAATTGTTATTTGAGCCTACAACCCTCAGTCCTTTTGGATCCCTCTTTTCGGCAAAGAGGATATAGAAGGATTTGGGAGGGATAGGGTTGATGAAAGACAAATACAGTGACAGACATCCTGGGAAGTTGTTCCACCTGCTTTGGGCTTTTTAAGAAAGCATGAAATATTAACCCTTTCATGCACCATTTATTTAAGTGATAAATTGATATGGGCACATTAATTGTTTACTCGTTTTTTGCAAATGGCAACCCCCTAAAGACAGGTCACAATTAGCCTTTTTGAGATATGGTGGACACTATAGGAGTGCACTGTAGGATTTGCGTGTATACAGACAAATTTACCCAAATCAAACAGTGTTAAAGTAATGTGTCCGCCATATCTCAAAATGGCTTATAGCACCCTCAAGAGTCTTCTTTCCCATTCTGAAAACTGTGTAGCTGTGTAATCATTATTTTTCATTTTACAACTATTTTTTTGAAGGGATTTAAACCGGTCACTAGTAGAGTTAAATTGTTTGTTAAAAAATGTACGGTTATAGAGGATTAATCGGACATCCTATACATGAGTAGGGTCAGAAACTACGCAATAAAACACAATTCTTGAAGGCAAACAGTTTTTGTATGACTTTCATTTTTTATTTACATTGAAGTCATTCTCTGGAAATGATTGAGGTATACGGCTGTACAAATAATAGCACATTAAGAACTGTACAAATCAATGATTCAAACATGTAGATCATTCAAATGTCAAAGCCGAATCCTAGAGCACCAACTTGTGTCCCCCTGACCAACTTGCATACAACTAGAAAATATTGCTTAGATTTACTTCCTTTACATCCCATTTTGCAAACAAATCCAGGCACACACATGACATTCTTGCCTTTAATCCCTTTCCTGTAGCATAAAACATCTCGTCAGAATATTTGCTGAAAAAAAATTTATTTGCTAAGCAAAAGCTGTGCTAGCTCGATTCTATTTTCACATTAAAGGCATCGTACACGTTTGGCAAGTACTCAAAATATATATTAGCATAAACACTGATTTGGTAACAAGCAACAGAGAGCTGTTGATAGTATAAAACATTGTGAGAAACGACTCCCTCTGAAGTAACGTAGTTTTTGAGAAAGAGGTAATTTCTCACTAAAATAATAAAAACTTCTTGCAAGAAGTTTTTATTCCTATCTGAAAGCACACAAATTTGTACAACAAGGGTGTTTTTTCTTTCATCATTTTCTTGCAACTTCGATGACCAATTGAGCCCAAATTTTCACAGGCTTGTTATTTTATGCATATGTTGGGATACACCAAGTGAGAACACTGGTCTTTGACAATTACCAAACGTGTTCAGTGCCTTTAAGTAGAATTTCTACTACAATACCTAATTACACTTGATGAAATTGAATGGTTGACCAGCTCTTGCTGCTGGCTTTTACGAAATTTAATGAGTCTCGCGACTGCTCTATATTCCGACACCCCTATATTCCGACACCCCTATGTTCCGACAACCCCCTCATGATTTACATAGGGTTAGGGTTAGGGTTAGGGTTAGGAATAGGAAAATACACCAGGGTTGTCGGAACATAGGGGTGTCGGAACATAGGGGTGTAGCCTGTTGGGATACACCAAATGAGAACACTGGTCTTTGACAATTACCAAACGTGTACTATGCCTTTAAGTGAGGTGTTGAAACGGTATATTCACAACACACAGCGAGGTTTAACGCTAAAGCATGATACCTTGTGGTGCCTAAACCTTATATCCACAGAAAGCGAGGTGTTTAATCATTCACAAAATTTGACCAAGTTTGACTCGATCAAATGAAACCTTAGGATATCTCTACCTAGTACTTGCATAAAGTGAGGTGTTCCAACAGTTTATTCACAACACATGATGGAGTCTGACTCTTTAGCACCATTCCTCATGATGCCTCAACCCTATACAAGTACTCAAATAAAAGTGAGGTGTTGCAACAGTTTTATTCACAACACATGATGAGGTTTGTCTTTATATCATAACACTTCATGCCTCACTCAACCCTATACAAGTATTCAGATAAAGTTAGGTGTTGCAACAGTTTGTTCCCAACACACGATGAGGTTTGACTCTTTAGCACGATTTCTAATGATGCCTCAACCTTATACAAGTACTCGCATAAAGTGAAGTGTTGCAACACTTTATTCCAAACACACGATGAGGTTCGACTCTTCAGCACGATACCTCAACCCTATACAAATACTCACAGTAAAGTTAGGTGTTGCAACACTTTACGCCCAACACACGATGAGGTTTGACTCTTAACCGCATAATTCCCATGTCAACATTCAAGCATCTACTCTGATGAGTCAGCGCCTATGACAGTAACCATGAAACATTCACACCTTAACACAATCAGCATGGGGGGTGTTTCCCCTCCAATAGTTTCCTACCATGAGACGATGATAGACAATGTTTGTCATAGTCTCACATTAGCTTGGTGTGACGGCCGCTTGTAACACCTCTACACATGTGCCCCGATTCTTAATCGGTTCAGTTGGCTTCACGGCCGAGGCACGTAGAAATAGCTCAGCTGATTTCCCTTTTTCTCTTCTTTCTTTTTTTTTTTTCTTTTTTTTTTGGTCTCCCCCAAACAAGATCAAATTCATTGACTTTCAGAGCGGATGTTGAGATGTACAGGTGCATATTCATCTGATTGTTTTGTGCATAATTAGAACAGACGTTCTTCATAGTACAGGCATTTTTCAAGACTGGAAATTTCATTTTGGAAGGGAGCAAGAGTAGGTGCTGTTCCTATTTTCATTATGTACGCATAGTATCACTTTGTATAAATGCATGAAGTTCATTTTTTGTCCCAATACCAAACTTGCCCTTACAAGGCCAACATGAACTATATGGTATCCGTTGGGGACCATTAATATCCCCCATTGGGAGATGGGAGTTCCAATCGGGGTAGACGTATATCCCAAAATGGAATAGTTTGGGTGACATTATTGAAAGTGTTGGAAACCACCTTTTTGTTTTCTCTTTCACTGAAATCAGGTTTCTTGCACAACCCAAAACTGCACACTTGCATTTTGTTATTGTGAATAACACACACACACACACTGTGCAAGGCAACTTCTGAGCTGTCAATGTTATAATGTGCCATGTGCCAAGGTTGTTAAAATCAATCATAAAAAACAAAAACAGCAACCACGGCACTATTTCCACTTTTTTGGTCAAATATGACAAACAACTACAACCCTGCCAACAATCATGGTTCCCCATCCTAAAATGTCTCCACATTTGATCAATCTTACAGCATCTATAATGACTTATATCCAAAATGTCTTTTTACAAATTATTTAACAGTCTCAATTTTTCCGCAACTTCTTATACCCTTTTACTTAATCTGTTCATATTTCACAAAAGATACGCTTAATTTAATATGTACAGGTAAATTACCACATGTTTTATGCAGTTTATAAACAACAGTTCCTGTTTAATAAGAAGTCTCTATAAGCAATTATTTTTATTATTATTTTTAAAGTACACTTGTTATACAAAGTTGTAGTTATCTTAATTTTCCTTAAAGTAGGAACGGGAGCCAACATAACATGTTTGTTACTTCAGTCAGTCAACAGACGACATAGTAAGGCCTTGTCTGATTTGGGGCAGCGACTTGATTGTCATGTGAATAAGTGTGGAAGTTTGGGATGCCCATAGCAACACACTCAGCACTAGCTGCAGCCAAAGCCGTAGCCGACAACCTGGACATGGCCTAAGACCACCAAATGTATGACGAGGCTTGTGAGTTGAGCACTGCAGACCCCTTGCCCCTTGCATACACCCGACTGGTCTTGATTGGCGATGCTAGTTTTTGTATTTAGTCACCGGTAGAGGGTGCAACATCGGCTGTCTTGGAGAGACCAGAGCTTTGTATTGAGAGAGTTGCGACATAGAGGGACCAGTGTTCTTTGGTCACGTGTTTGCTGGACGTCATTTTCAGTCCAAATGCAGCACAACCAAATGGGCAGACTTGTCTGGCACCCCTGTATTTGCCAATGCGGGTTTTTTTGTTTACACAAAATGGCTTCTAATCACAAGTTGTTGCAACTCTCTCAATATACGGCTCTGGGAGGGACTGGGCAAGTCTACGAATCTGGATGTTTGGTCTAGATCCAGATGTTTGTTTGATACAGATATCTCTTCTCCAGTAATTCGAATTGCGATATCGGTGACCGTACGTTAACAAAACGGACGTCGCCAATCAAGACTCACGGTAGCTGTGAGAAAATACAACAAACTAAGCAAAAAATTGAAAATTACGTCTTTTTCATAAAGCTATTAAGCACCAAATAATGCTCAGCAAATTTCTTGGCTTGGCAATAATGAGTAGCGTACCAGTCGCATCAATCTAAACTTTATGGAATGTTGGCTGGTACCCTGTTTTTGCTAAACAATTTTTTTCTGTGCTCAGCAAATCTCAATCTCATTAAGTTTTCTTTGGAAGGATTGCACTTTTAACGTGTTTTGTGTGAACGACAATGACACTCATGGTGAATGTTTTGCCTCGTATTATTAAAGGTAGGCTCATACATGTAGATGGGTAAATACTCCAAAAACTAATTACCATAAAAACTTAGTTGGTGAGAAGCCCTGCAACTGTTAAACTAGTTTGAGAAAGGATTCCCTTTGAAGTAATATGGTATGGATGATTTTTCACCCAAAAACATTTGTATCTGAGAAACGATTCAATCAGATTTCTGAGGGCTGTTGTCCCGTTTGCGAATGCTGCGGCCAGAGATGTGGCTGGTACCCGCTTAGCAAGGTGACCTACGTGGATGGATTTGACGTTCCTGTAAAGATACCGTGACAGTTTGTTGCTGTTTTCTCAACGAGTAGACAAGTAGACATTGTATTCAGCTGAAACTTTCATGAATGACTTTTATTGTGATCTTTCTTTATAATTTTGCCTATAGTAAATCAGCATTGCCTTGACAAAACCAATCGACGACCCGACCTTTAATAAGTCTATACAAACTTAGCTATGTGTGGACAAGTCAACAAGTATTAGCTTGACAAATATTATGCTACAGAAAACCACATTATAACCCTGACTGACAAACAAAACACATAAAATTCCCCAAAATAGAACTGTGCACTGTTAACAAGCTCCAATGCCAAGTGTGGGGCTAATCTGTGGTTTGGAGGCAAACTTGCACTCTACCTTCCGATACCAAACCACCAAACTTTAAAAAAAAATAGCCACTGACATGTTCACTAAGTTCCCAACAACTCTTTCACAAACAGCTCCTTCGGGGCTTTGTTGGGGAGCGTTTCTGTCGGCACAGGATGCGTTTGAAGTCAATTTCCCAAGCAATTTTTTGTTCACAAGTTTAACGTGCTACATTATTTTTATGAATCACTGCTGTTGTTCATCCTCGGGGTGTTTATGCAAATTTACAACACAGGGGGGTCCAGAGAAAAACACCCACTGGTGAATAAACTTCAACATTTAGCAACAAAGCGGGAAATATTAATTGGTTATTGCCTGTATTTTGTATGAGGGTAGATGTGGTACTGTGAATGGTTAGAAAACAATCATTATCTGGACTTCAAATGTGTTATATGAGGAGTTTCAATATTTCTCAGAAAAATGGAACAGTTCTTGAAAGGAAGAAAACTTGTTTTTATGGCGGCAGAGGAGCAGCTTTTGGGGGTATGTATTAAATGCTGATAAAGTCCCACAGAATTTGGGGGGTTGATAATCCGGAAGATTAAAAAAATGAGTGTAGTTATTTAAAAAGTTGCATAATCCTGCACTTAATTAATGCAAAAACTCAGTGTCCCTGAACAACATGCTCCACAATCTTCTGAGACCAAACAATCACAAAATTCCTACAACCTTAAGATTGCACATAATTCTCATGTTTGGTTAGTTATTAAGTTAGAACTTTGCATGTTATCGATTCTTCATTTCTTCTTTTATAGAAACCGTTGCCAAACAAAAAAAGATTAGTCGCCAGATTCTAGAGAGAGTGGAAAAAACATGTTGTCGATATGAAAATATACAACTGAGATTTTCATTTCTTGAAAGCAATCGTACGCACATGCTTTCTTCACTCATGAAATGTTCTGAAAATGATTTTGTTGTGTGTGTGCATATTCTACAGTTGGATAATAAATAGTACATTCAATTATTATCTCCAAGAGAAAGTATGGACAGCTAAAATTATAGCTGAACTATCTACACCCGAACACTGTCTAGTCAACAGTGGTTAGTTTGGTCTGGTTACCTAATTGGAACCAGCCCTCCAGCCTAGGTTGCATCGCTGGGTGCTTGATCCCTGTCTCGTCTGCAACTGAATGCAATTAAAGAACAGTGTCATTCTAACTAATCTTGACAAGGTGATCTGACTAGATTCTTTTGGGTGTATATGTAAGTCCTACTGGTTTTGGACAAAGGTAGGTTTGAACTACTATATTTACAGGTAACCTTTGTTAGAATTTTTGTTCAACGGTACTGCAAGTTAACAACTACAGGTAACTAGTTTAAAGTCCAACAAGTTTGTTCATTTAACTTCTGTTAACCAATAATAAAATGAAATGAAATGAAATGAAAATAATCATCAACAGTCTACACCCCTCATAAATTAACATTAATTAGCAGTCCAACAGTCCAACTCATAATCAACACTAGTTAACAATAGTTAGCACAGTCCGACTTGCTCCTAATTTATAGCACTAGTTAACACTAGTTTGCGGTCCAACTTGCTCCTAATTAACACCAGTCAACACTAGTTAAAACTTGCTCATAACTAACACCAGCTGACAATAGTTAGCGGTCCACCTCACTGATAGGTAGCACAAGTTATTGTTAGTTAGCTATAGCTAGTCCAACTTGCTCACTATCATGACTGGTAACACTGGTTAACATTACTAGAAATGAACTTCTCAAGTACAAACCCTTAAAAATCCATCCATTTATGTAAAATGGAAATTCAACATACATTTGTGGAGGTGTGTACATGGATTGATATGTACACAGTTTGTACACATGTTCAAATAAAAGTGTCAAATTACAAATCTCTGATCTTTCTGTGCGCACCAATTACAAGTTTTAAAACAAAGGGGAATGTATATACAATTTGTCAATACGTTTCACAACTTTTATTTATTTGTTCATTTGTGATCTTCTACCACAAAATAAGATTAAAGTCTGCACTTTCCCTTACTTGGGGGTGACACCTTTTTGTCTGAATCAAATATAAACAAAGCTTTTCACTGGTATCTACAAGTGTACACATCACTTGGGGGGATACAAAAGTAGCCAAAATATGCCAAAACACGAAGTAAGTCTCATTTTAAAATCTTTTGATGTTAAACTTTTGAAATTTCAAGCAAATATAACACCAGGGCTCAACTTCATAGAGCTGCTTGAGCACGAAAAAAGTAGCTTACCACAAATAACCATGCTTATCAGAATAAGGTAACCAGCCAAAATACAACTCAAATCACATGTACAATCTGTGACTGGTATCCTGCTTAGCAACTTGTTAAGCAATATTTGCAGCTTTATGAAAAATGGCCTCGGTATTGTTTTATATTTTGTGACTGTCGGGTCATGACTGTATACTCTTATCTTGTGGGAGTGGGTCACGTTCACAAACACTAGAAATTATCTTGTTCCACTTGTATCGACAACGACGGGAGAGTCTTGAGGAATTTGCTGTTTGTGCGTCGACTCTCAAGACGGCTCCTAAGATCCTGAACCCCTCTCGGCTGCTGCTGTTCCTCGTCCTCCTCATCATCGTCATCGTCATCATCCCATGAGTCTGGGTCGTTAGCTACCATGATTTTGAGGTTGGGGATGCTGCCGGAAGCGAACTCGCCGCCGGTGTCGCTGTCACTCCCGCTGCTGTCGCTGCTGCTCGCTGCATGATGATATCCCAATCTGCTGCTCACCGAGGGGCGGCCGATTTTGATTCTCTCTCTGGCATCTGCAAGCTGTGGGGTCGGCTCTGCTACTTCTTTTCTGTTGTAAAATAAACACAAAGTAAATCAGTATTATTACACGTACATCAGTCTACTATAAAAAAAAAAACCAGTAGATTTACACTTTCTGCCTTTGTGAGATTATATAAGAAATTGAGAATTGTACAAGACATTCCCCCATAGTTCAATTTTGGTAAAAATCTGTGGCTTCCTAAACATTCACATGTGTTGACGACCCCAAACGGGCGTTTGAATTTCTGAGTCTTTCCAATAAGGAGAGTATTTCCATCAAACACGTCATTAATAAGCTTTGCGCTAATGAATCCACAGAAAAATGACCAAAATTTACAATTTGTTTTATTTATTTCAGAGACTTTAGATGGTTGGATCCTGACCAAATATTTTGACAAGGATTGTTACATAACATATTGTGACAAACTATAGTAATTGTATAAAGTAAAGAAATCTTAACAGAAAAGGAAAACTTCAACAGAAGTTTTTACAAATGACCGAAGCTAGAAAGCGGTATCCTGAAAATAATAATAATAATAATTTATTACATTTCTAGCGCGCCCTCTCCATCCGAGGATGTTCGAAGGCGCAAACTACAATAAAAGTTCCAGTAATAATTACATCAAAATACAAAAAGTAACAATTATGACAAAATACACACACTACAACCTAAAAATACAAAAATGTACCAACTAGATATAGATGCAATGTAGGTTTATGTGATCTAACTCTATTTTTGTTGTATACAGACGATTGTTTTGGGAGGTTACTCAGAGCAATGCTATTTTTCAAAGCAACTCTTTTGTTTGCTTCAAACCGCTGTTGTTTAGGGGTCAAGTTTCACCCTTAATCAGAGTAGAGCAAGCGTAACATAATAGGCGAGTACAAAACAAGGCCGGGATGCTTCACGCTTTGCCGTTGAATCTCCAGCCGGTGTTACGGATGAACGCAAATGATGTGGCATGGGGAAGTTGAGCGCATCTGGAAGCGGTTAGACCTGGTCTGCGGGGAGGACAGGAGGGGAACTTGATTAAGGGGAAGCCTGTCACCAGAGCCTGGGCGGCATCGCATCCAGGAGCGAGACTGAGGTGGTGGTAGGGGTGCAATCTGTCAGTCAGGGGAAACTCTCAGATCACTCAGAAGCTTTCATAAAGGCAGAATGTCAAGGAGACGCTTTTTTTACTGGCCAGGTCAGGAAATTGGGAACACAGGGAGTGTGGCCGCCTTGCCCAGGCAAGACCCAGATTCAGTAAACTTGGAAACATGTGGAGGGGTGTATGATCCTTATCACAAAACCCAAAATGCAGGGATTCCATCAAAAACAATGTCATCACGGGCCCCACGGTACCTGAAATTTCTTCCGGTTTTGGTTTTTTTAATTAGTAATGGCAACAGTCCTGATGTATCCCACACATAAATCCAGCATCCCAAAATACACGGGAACGATTTTCACATTGGATTAATACAAAATGGGGGGCCTGGGTTCGATCATGTCCACATTTGACTGATTATCACTCTGCTCCTGGTTGCAGGGGGGGTTGCTTTCCCGGTGGAGCCATATCGACAGATTTAATCTCCACAGTAGGTGTCAAGACGGAAGCGAATTAATCGGGGCACAGTCATTGACCCTACCATGTTCCTTGGGTTTTTACCCTTTGGGAACTTTTTCACTCCCTTTTTCCAAGCACGTTTTGTGGTATAATTTCGGCAGAGTTTAAGAAAACACATCAGGGTTGGCACAAAGGACGATGACTGTACTTTTGAAGGAAAAAAACGTCATCGAGCCTCGACTGTTCTGTAACACAAAATGACTACATGGAAGAGAATTTGGAAATCACCAGCTTTATAATGTCGTACTCTACTACACTCTGTGGTCAATAATCAGCCATCTTGGAGGAATGTGTTGAAGGGTGTAATCATCCAATATCAATCAAAGTTTTGTGACTCATGACATGTTCTCACTCAATGCAGACTTTTTGACTCATGTAGATGTAATTATTACATGGTTGACTCAGAACGAACATTGATTATGACTGGTTGCCAACAAAGTTTCGCTAAACTTTTTTGAAGGCAATATTTTTCTATTTAACAGCTCTCTGATGTTGGATCCTGATGAAAGTAAAGAATTAATGAGACAAACAAACATGTAAAAGAGGTTTGAAGGCTCTGGACACTTTTGGTAATTACTCAAAATATATATTAGCATAAAAGTTTACTTGGTAACATTCAACAGAGAGCTGTTGATAGTATGAAACATTGTGAGAAACAACTCCTTCTGAAGTAACGTAGTTTTTGAGAAAGAGGTAATTTCTCACTAAAATATTTAAATCTGGAAAAGACTTCAGGCCTGAAGCCTTTTTCAGGCATCTGAAAGCACACAAATTTGTGCAACAAGGGTGTTTTTTTCTTTCATTATTTTCTTGCAATTTCGATTGAGCCCAAATTTGTTGAGGGTTTGTTATTTTATGCTTATGTTGGGATACACCAAGTGAGAATACTGGTTTTTGACAATTACCAAACGTGTCCAGTACCTTTAAGACTGCTTACATTGTGTATGTCCCTTTTAGCTCCTCCCACCCAAACCCCTATCCCATCCTTTCTACCTCAAAACATTAACAAGCCTTGAAGCCTGGCAGACCCATAGCAAAACCCTTGGCAATGGTCAAATCTGCAAATTCGGACAAGAAATTACACATGCATACAGTACATGTGTATTTCAACGAATGCAAATCAATCATCACAACTTCTGACACTTAACAATTGATGCTTTGCATTCTACATAGTTCAAAGTAAACACTTTGTTTACCATTTTCCTCTATATGAAACGCAAGAAGTAAACAAATGTTCACCTGGAGTAAGCGTAAACATAAATAGATACAACAATTCATCTTGTCCATTGAACTTAAAGACATGAAATATGTCAAACAATTCATAATCAAGCAGTGTTTTTCTATCGACCTTAAAATAGACAGCAGGCCTAGAATTTTGTCTTAGAGAGGGCAAGGCCATTCTCATTTTGCAATGGGCACATCCATTGAAAAATCTTAAGTCTATTGGAAATTGTTGAAGGGGCACCAAGGCCAAGGCACCAAGGCACCAAGGCACCAAGGCCAAGACCAGGGCAACAGAGGCTATGGCCTCTGCTCTGGGCAGAGTATACTGTTCGAAACGTCGACACCACACCAGTTCTTCCAAGAGCCAACACTCCTCCCAAAAGAGTTTTATACATGGCTGTACCCAAAAGTTTATTACTATAGTTTTTCTTAACATACTTCTTAGTGGGACTTTGTGTACATGTATGTAGATATAAAACTCTTTTTGCGAGAAGTGTTGGCTCTGAGAAGAACCGGAGGGATCTCATCGAGCAGTACACTCTGCTCTGGGCAGAGTATACTGTTTGAAACGTCGACACCACACCAGTTCTTGTAAGAGTAAACACTTCTCCCAAAAGAGTTTTATACACGGTTGTACCCAAAAGTTTATTACTATATTTTTCTTGCAAAAAATAGTTAATGGCCTGACGTTTCGACCCTAGCAGAGTCTTTCTCGAAGGCTAAATCAACGAAATATTTTTTCTTAACATAATTCTTAGTGGGACTTTGTGCACATGTATGTAGATATGAACTGCAGAATGAACACAGAGAAGAAAGTGCAAGTTGTGTTTTTAAAAGCTTTCACTGAAAATTGGGGAGGGAACTCCTGGGATTATTGCCAAATCGCATCCGCTTCACACAACTTTTTTTCGAGATAACTGTCTTTGAAACTAATTCGAGGGGAAATGACACTCCCTAAAAAATAATTAAAAAAATAAAAAATATATGATGTAACTAAATGTACTATGTAATGTCAGCCGACAATTCTTATGGTCTGCCAATAACCTTTAACTTGAAGTCTATTTTTAAACACTGGGTCTAAATGATGGCAATGAGAGATGGGGATCCATCAACGGGAGGTGACCATGACAACATCCAACTTCGATAAATCACAAAGATAAACACGTCACTCATATTTTGTATAATTGACACGACTCCGAATGAACATCAGGAGGCTCCGTCTCCCGGTATGTTACAGGAAAAGACATTTTAATTTCAAATTACTGCCATACGTTGCGCTGATCAGACGGTCGATAAACATAATTTCATTTGCACAAGGGCGCTTGACTCATCGTGGGCTCTCTGTACGCCGCTGCCCGCTGTAATGAAAGGTATGTATTCATTGGAGAATCACAGAAGGTTATCCATGAATGGTGCCATCGTGAAATGCTTCTCCAAGTTTCCTCTCAGGTTTTTAGGTGAAAGGTCCTACGCCTCTAGGCCTACTGGTTCAAATTTTTGACAATCGTTGAGGCTGATAGACTTCAACGGCAATGACCAGCGAGTTGATGAAAGCCAGGGTCTACTAATCCATCTCCAGTTTCCGACAACTGACATTCTAAAGTAGGCTCTTGTGTCCAAGATTGGTCCTAACTACAATTGTAGGTCAAAAAGAGGTGACCCATACCATAGTCATATTCCATCCTCAGACTTCTACAAGTTCATTTCTCTCATGAAAAAAACCCCCACTACTTGGTAGGTACATGGGTTTTTCTGTTAATATGTACAGCAGGTAATTATCAGAAAACCCCATGGCTTGTGTACTGCGGACTTTATTGACACGAGCCAGTTGGGCAGGTGAGTATACCGATAGTAATATGATTTCAATCTGGAAAAAGAGTGGAATTATAGACCTGCACAAATATATCTTCCTGGGTGAAGAGAAGCAATTAGTTTCATGCTCAAGGAACACAGAGCACTAAAACGATTGGAACCCATAGTCTCAAGACATGGCCACCGAAACCCAAGTCTGTAATGTGCTAACGCATTTACTACAGGGCCCAATTTCATAGAGTTTCTAAAGCACACCATATTGCATAACAATTTTCTGTTTTAAGCAAAAATTAGCAGCACACCATTCAAAGTTTGTTGCATATGACATAATATTTTGGCTGGTAACTTATTCTGGTAAGCATAATTTGTGTTCTGCCCATCTACTCTTAGTGCTTAAAAACTCGTAAGCAGCTCTATGAAATTGGGCCCAGGAGAGTGACAGGTGTTTGGTACAGTACCATGTATACCAGGACCAATATCACAAAGCCGTTATGCTGAAAATTTGTGGGACACCTGTTGCAAGCACTGTACTTATCATGAGATTCTGGACTGTAAAATTGTTCTGCAAAGCAATATGTTTCTATGCTTAGCAATTTGCTTAGTGCTTTTTGCGATTGGTCCCAGATCTGATACCAACTCACCTTTACTCATCAGTAGGCCCTACCAACCACACTTGGGCTGTTTTTCTTCACAGTATCCCGCCGCCTACTCTCCAATTAAATTTCCTTAAGTTTGCATCTTTACCTTCTGTTTGAAGTTTTCATAACGGAAGACTCAAACTGGGTTAACCCTATTCAGCAATCAATCATATTCATTATCATAAAATAATGATCGATCATGTAGAGAAGGTGAGCTGAGTCGTTGTAAGACCGTAGCGCCACCAGCACGAGTCCAGTTGAACATCTTACGCGCTCAGGTGCACGCAATGAATGAAACCGTTTCAACAGGAAAGCTTAACATCGGTATTGTGATCGGCAACATGTGTCCGACCAGGTTCCACTCCGAGATAACGTTAATCTAATTTTTGCTTGATGGATACGTGTCTGTTTGGTTAATGAATGCAGAAATATAATCTGCTTGGTGTAATTCAGAGAACACAAGGTTTCATGAATGACTGATCGACTGGACCTGTGACTGATCGACTGGACCTGTGTAATGTCACACAGGTAAGAGAATGTCAAATCTAATCAAACAATGTCGGTGTCGAAATATTCAGGGGTTGCACACTTGCAGGTTGTTACCTGTAAATGATTCCACAGGAGCCAAAGGTGTTTGAATGTGATAAAGAAAGTGTGATGGATGGGTCTTGAGATGTTCAAAGAGGATAACGATCCCATCTTCAGATGAGTGCCATTTCGAAAGGTCATTCTCAGAGGGCCCGATTTCACAAAGATTGCTCTTAACTCTTTCAGTGCCCGCTTTGCGTTTGAACCTAAAATGCCCAGCATTTTTTTTAATTTTTCGAAATTCTGTATATAAAAAAAAGTGAAGCCCAAGTGTATGATCAGCTGATGAACGAAGATAGTGATGAGAACTGCTTTGGGTGTTGTGTACAGGGTTCTCCCCATGCACAAGCTAGAGTATCATGCATGCAGATACGCAAACAAAATTAATAATTTGTTTCCCCCGCAAAAAACATCAAGAAAAAACATAATAGAATGTTCCAGATTGCACAGTAGGGCTTTTAAAACCAAGATAAACACCAAGTAGAAAGCATTCCAAAGATCTTGTTTCAATTCAGCGTGCTTCAGACAAACATCCAGAAAATTTGGGTCCAGAAAGCCCCACAGTTTTGAAAAAACCTGGGGAGAACCATGGTACAAAACAATATCAGAGGTATTCTGATGAAGAGCATTTTTTACATTTTGGTACACAAAAACAAACAATTTTGAAGTTAACACGTTTGTGGACAGATAGCCAATGAAGCCCAGCCATGTATAAGTAGATATGAGTTCATGCCTTTTGGCTCCACAAACCACACGAGCTGCTTTATTCTCTGGACTTGTTGAAGACGGTTAAAAATATTTTAGTTTTCACTCATTCATTTTGATTAAAAAACCACCTGACAGCACAAAGCTGAATTATGTGGCATAAGAAAGATGAGTTAAAAATTGTACAGATAAAAATATAAAATAGCAAAACCAAAATACGGGGGGTACATAAATACATTTTTAAAAAGATTACAAAAATAGAAATATAAATTTGGTAAAACATTAAAGTGACATATTAAAATGCACATTGGTGATGGCAGCAAGCAATGAACTTCCAAAATCAAGACACTCTCTTCAGGAAGATCTTACAGTCAAAGTGCCTGAGGAGGTACATTGTATTGTAGGTGTTCTACAAGATAGACAACCTCTCCAGAGGAATCGTTAATCATTATCTTGTCCAGAATGATCCAGCTGTGCCCTAACTTTCAGGCAGGTGAATACGATAGACCACTGACGTCATCCCGTCACCATCTTAAACATGTTAGAGGTGAAACTATGACGAAACAATGGAAACCCACAGCTATACACTGCAGACAGGATGGGGCAATAAACAACATCTTTTAACCTCTATGTGACTGTCACCCCCATCTCGTGACATCACATGCAAAAGATATATCTGGTGAGCTGTCACTAAAGGCCTGAAGTTTTGTCGAACTTGTGGTCTCTGTTGCCCTTGACTTGGCCTTGGTGTAAGTTAGCAATGTTTGAAAGACATTCCCAATTTTCTAATTGTGGTCTCATTAACATGATTAAGCCTGCCTCACCATTCTATTTAACAGATATTCAAAGTAACGAGCCAGTTTCAGACTGACTAAGTGCGACCCCCTCTTTTACCTTCGTTTTTTTTTTTTGCCATGACCAATTAAGTGACTCTCTTTTTTGAACAGTGACACAGAACAGACATGCAAACCACTCGTTTGGAATGGAACAAGTTTGTTTCCTTTAATTAGGTCAAGATGTCCACAGAATAATAATCTTATCTGAGGTAAAACATCACTCTTTAAGACCCCCCGAGGAATACCGACTGTCCAATAAGAGTCACAATGTACTTTTTATAGGCGTCCTGGGGAAAGATTTCAGCTAGGTGACATATTCCTTCAAGTCCTTTCCCAGTACTTGAGGGAAAAAAACTTGTCAAGGGGAGCAAAAATTACAGGTGCGTGTTTGATATCTGTCTTGAGGATTTTTTTTTCTTGAAAAAAGTGCAACAGAGATAAGTGCAACAGAGATAAATCAAACAGTCTAAAACTGTAACTAAACTTTTAAAAAGTCCATCAAACAGCGCCCTCGCTGAGGTCAAAATAAGACCAATCATTAGCTATGAGTTGTGTGTGTTGCGTACGCTCAAACAGCGCCCTCACTGAGGTCAAAGAAAGTCCAATCATTGGCTGAGAGTTGTGTGTGTTGCATACGCTCAAATAGCGCACTCGCTGAGGTCAAAATAAGACCAATCATTAGCTATGAGTTATGTGTGTTGTGTACGCTCAAACAGCGCCCTCACTGAGGTCAAAGAAAGACCAATCATTGGCTGAGAGTTGTGTGTGTTGCATACACTCAAACAGCGCCCTCGCTGAGGTCAAAATAAGACCAATCATTAGCTATGAGTTGTGTCTGTTGTGTACGCTCAAACAGCGCCCTCACTGAGGTCAAAGAAAGACCAATCATTGGCTGAGAGTTGTGTGTGTTGCGTACACTCAAACAGCGCCCTCACTGAGGTCAAAATGAGACCAATCATTAGCTGAGTGAGTTGTGTGTGTCGCATCTGCTAAAAATTGTATTCTTGAAATAACCTCAAATCTTACTTCAGGAAAACTTTTCTGGTGTCACTCCCGAAAATCTTAACAGAAAATCTTTCTAGGAATGACAAAAGGTATTTTATCTTGAAACAAGATTGTTTTCTTTTTTCAAGAATACCATTTTGAGCAGTGCGGTGCACGTGCAAATTTCCACTGCTTGACCTCAGTGATGGCGACCAATGCAAGGGTGTATTCTTAGCACAAATGACACCCTGAGTTTGACGGTGAAGTTATTTGAATTTCAAGCTGCTAATGTGCCTTGAACATGTTGAACAATCAGTCATACTCCGGTAGACATTCAGCACGCTCAGTCACTTTCTCAACTGAAATCAACACTGCGTGAATCAGTGCCTACCCATGTAACTCTTGTTAAAAAAAAAAAATGACTCAGTTTTGATTTCCATGGATTTTTTCCGGACTCTAAATTTAACTCTGCACTCACGATTAGGTTATTAAAAAAAATAAAAAAATTCAAGGTGGTCCGTGAAGAAATATTAACGGAGAAAAAAAAAGTGAACAAGACAGAGAGAAACCAGACTCAAACTTGACCTCAGTGTGAACACGTACATGGGATGTACTCTCACATTGTAAGGGATTGAGTGTTAATTGCACTTTTAAATGTCAGCACAATAAAACAGTTCCCATAGCTCTATCCAGGGTAAATTTTTATGGCCCCCTAAGAAAAACTGTCACTTAAAAGTTGCATGGCCCTGATTTCCACCGAAACTAATTTTTGACAGATGGTGCTGTTTCAAAAGGGAAAAAAACATACATATCTCTCCTGTTCTCTGAGAACTACATTGGCTTCCGATCTTCAAAAGGATCTGTTTCAAAGTTTGCAACTTCGTAATCAAGATCCTACACGGCTGCGCTCCTCAGTATCTCCATGAACTCATCTCACTCAAACAATCTGGTCGGGTTTTAAGATCTTCAACTTCATATATGTTAGCTCAACCAAGATTTAGAACCTCTCGCTATGGTCAGCGTGCTTTTGCCAATGCTGCACCTGCCATTGGAACAAGCTCCCTGCCACACTACGTCAAACAACATCTTTGAACATCTTCAAGAAGGAATTGAAGTCCCATTTGTTAGCTCATAGTTTTTGGGTCAAACAACATCTTTGAAGATCTTCAAGAAGGAATTAAAGTCCCATTTTTTTAGCTCATAGTTTTTTTGGGTTTGCGCCTTGATCGGTTTCCAGAGATGTGCGCATTATAAGTCCATATTATTATTATTATTACAACAACTTTCACATATGCCATGGACATTGCACATAATACATGTAACATGCTAAAAATGGTTGTACATGGCATGATGGACGTGAGATAATGTCGACACAGACAATAATTCAATTTGAGTTTTCAATTAGCTACGGCGGCTTTTTCATACAAAACCTGAAGGCTTATAACTTTCTTGAATCAACAAAAACAGCTATTTTAAAACTTAAATCTAAATTTACAGGTCCAATCTGCAAAAAAGACAAACCTACATGTAGAATCTTCAATCCCAACTCAAAGGTAAACGTCTTTTACCAGTTCTTGAAATGGAACAGATACATGCACAAGTTCGACCAAGAGCCATTTCCAATAAATCTGTCAAACAAACTGACTCTTCCTCATCCGAGTGGCGATTAAAAGTTTCAGTCTTTCTAACAATAATTCATGTTCTCGTCAATGTCATAACGATACGAAATCCTTAGGGTTTAGTATGTTGCTGATGCTGACGGTAATCCGGAGGAGGCATGCTAAATTCAAAGAGCATCTTGGGAGTTCAATTCTAAAAAAATTGCCAGGAGCAGCACCTTCTTTTAATTACAATAACAGCATCCCTCGGCACAACGCTAATAGTGTGTATTAATAACCATTACTGACATGACCGAGGAAAGCACGATTAAACAAAACAAATTAGGCAATTTCTTTGTTCCTGTGATACGACCACAAAGAGACGTCTACTCTTCAAGTCACCTTTGAAAAACTGCGTGCAGAGTCCAACTAAAAATAGTCAGGCGCCAGTCGATTCCGCTTCTTAATCCCAAGGTACCCCATCTCCCGACAACACATCGGTTCATCAAAACAGCATTCGGCATAGAAGAAGTAGCCAAGATAAGAAAGTTTTTAGATTTGAGAAAAAATCACAGACAAAAATATTTTTTTCTTCATGCTGGTAATCCAGGAATTTCATTCTTGTAAGGCATTCATTTTCCATGAAATCAGAGAATAGGGAAAACCACACGATCTTTGGGAAAATTTTAAGGGCAACAAGACTAAGACCAAGGACAATGGGCAATATTTGGACTCTAGGTGGCAGCAGACTCGCCAGGTAAATCCACTGTTTTCAAAAAACCGGCCCTTGCTCAGAATTATGTAAACAATTGAAATTTAACTGGTAGGTCTGCTGCCACCTACAATGTACCACACAAAAAGCACAACGCAGCAAGTCAAACTGTGCACCAGCTTTTTCACATTACGCAAATGCTTCATACTTTTGGGCTCGCTGTCGCAATTCTAGTTTCCCAATTCTTCTAGGGTTGGAGCAGACTTTACAGATTTGTAGACATGAAAACAAAAATATACTTCCGAGTTACTACAAAATAATTTACTTGACTGAAAGTACATACTATTACCAAGCATCCAGTGAAATCATTTTGCCAGGTGTTATTTCGATTGAAAGAAAAATGCGATGGTCAGCCACCAAGGTTTGTCCGACAGCTTAAAATCATCACCATTTGCTTTTGTTTTTCACAACAGTCATGGATGCACAAATGTAAACAAGTCAGTGGAACGATATTTCATATTATAAAAAACTCAAACATTGCTCACTTTCAACCACCGACATTGAACATCACAGAGTTAGTGTCTTATTAGTAATCCACCCACAAGGACAATGCCAGTTATCTGTAATTGCCAAATTAACAATCACCTTGCTCCTTAATCACATATTGCTGCACCTTTCCGGCTAGCCCATTGTGCGTGTACAAACCCCCAGGCAACAATTCCAACAATTTTAAGCTTCCAAGTTTGTCAAGTTTACAACAGATTCTGCTGAGAAGAGACAGGCTACCAGCCAAAACCTGGTGCACTATACACAATATCTAAAGTAAGACTGGTTCCGCGCTAAGACCAAAACTTTCTCTAAGAAAAACTTGCTGAGAATGAAAAAGTGTGGCTTGGGTAAAAAACAACAAGTTAGGCTTCTCTGGCTTAGGACCTGTCAGTGTTTTAAAAATGTGTGCTATTGGTACGGGGCTTCAAACAGGCAGCCATAGCCAAAGCCGGTACCCAAGCCACTATCATGGTTTCAAAAAGAGCCTTACATGTAGTTTACTTCTCAGCCGTTATCCAAACTGACACATTCTTTATGACTACAGTAGTTTTATACTAAGCTTTTCAGCACTTTCATTTGATGATCTGCCAAAATATGCTGTATGGGTTAATACATGTTGCTTGTGACCGGTTGTTCCCTCGTCATTTTTGCAGAACAAAGGTTTTTGATGAAAAGTTTACCAGTTGAAGCTCCAAGTGTTTGAACTTTGTTGTAAAGTCTGCATTCACTTCAGGAATATATTCTGCCCATCTGCTCTGTGGGGTCTAGTTAATTTTTTTTGAGGGGGCAACAGTACCTGTCTCTCACGGCAGCTCTAGTCAAATTAAATCTGTCTTGCAGCATGTCTGCATCGATGATCATCCCTTTACACACATGCTTCCCACATACTGAAAGCGTTAACTGAGCAAGTTAGTGGGTGTGTCTACAAGTTCGATTAGCATCAAGGAGTTTTGATTGGCACCTGTCTATCGGCCAATTTACCTCATGACAGTGAGATGTAAAAAGCTTGACAAGTTTGAGGGAATAATCTCAGGAGGTTTGTGGTGTACTTTGTTGGCGTTTCTTTTGTCATGTTTATGAGTTAAAAGATGTGTTGAGGATTTAAATACAATCTATTGTGTAACAACTGGGTGCCTTCAAACTTGATTAGAGAAGATCTCAAAATGCAAGCGCAATCAGAGTAAAATGCTGAGTGAAATGCTTAATTGACGGCAGGCAATGAAATCAATTGACAGATGGGGGAAACGAACTTCTTTTGAGGAAAATGTAAATTTCTATATGAATAAATGGAAAAAGAAATAATCCTTAAACAACGATTAAAGGGATACGTTGCCTTGGATCGGGGGATTTGGTCTATGAAAAGCTTTTGTCATCGTTTGTTATAAAATGCATTATGGTTCGAAAGATGTTTCAAAAGTAGAATACAATTTGAGCCAAATTTTTGACTCCACGAAATGGCGGACCGTGTTAGTTCGCAAAGTAAAAGGAAAACCACGCAATTTCGAGGCAGATTTGTGTGGATCATTGTATTCTACTTTTAAAACATCTTTCTAACCACATGCAATTTATAACAAACGCTTTTCATATACCAACTCGCCCGATCCAGAAGGCAACGTGTCCCTTTAAGCACCTCTTTCAAAAAAAAGTCAATTATTAAGTTTTAATGACATTTCCATACACTCTTTTTGTGACATGTTTCTAAGAAATGCAGAAGAATTCTAAGAAAAGTTAAAATGTTTAAAAGTTTAAATGTACTTATTGACTTCCCCACAAAGCACTATAACACTAAAATTCCTTCAGAGGAAACACAAACTGAAGGAAGTATTTCCATCGCTCAAAAGTGCAACCAAAATCTGACAAGTCAAACTAATTTGATTCCCACTCCCCTGCACAGTATGCAAGATGTCTGTTCTATAAATCAGCAAGCGCTGAACGGCACAGTAACCATGGAAAGGTAATCGCAGGAAACAGGCAGGGGAAATGATGAGCTTAAAGCCCAGAAGAGCAGTGTCAATATCCACGTTTCCAGAAATAAATAACGCGGGAGACGTCATCGATAATCCGCACGTCTCAAAAACTATTACTTCATCGCAAAACCCACAATTTGGCATTTTTATAGGCCTTCAAGGCAACGAATATGCAATTTTGACACCAGGGCCAAAATTCATGGAGTCGCTTAAGCGGAAAATATTACTTAACAATTGTCTGCTAAGCAGAAATGAGCAGGATACCAGTTACAAATTGTACATGTGACATGATAGTTTGGCAGGTAACTTTATTCTGGTAAGCATAATTTTGTTGTGCTTAGCTACTTTTTGTGCTTAAGCAGCTCTATGAAACTGGGACCAGAAAACTATTCCGCAGTGTATTCCTTTTTGTTACATGAACCAGCCTCTAGAAAAAACACCACAGTCAACAAGTCCTAATTCCTTTAACAAACACCACAAATATTGTCCAAACACCACTTGTGTTTTCTAGCCATTGAAAGTTTTCTTCGGCTTTAGTTGTAATTCCTACAATAAAGTTTTACAATAAACACATTATGTCTTTTGGATATGGATCATGTATGTTTTGTTCGCAATAATTCCACATTCTAAGTTGAGAATCAGCGTGCAGCAAAACAAGAATCGTGGCAGCAATTAAACGGTGTATGCTAACTCTTGGTCTCAAAGCCAAAGTTTGATTTCGCGTGAGATTTGTCCTTAATTCTGAAGCATAAACAAATTATTCTTAAAGTGCGTGTTATAAATAAGCTGACCTTTTTTTCATAACACACCTCTTGTGTACGTGTGGACATGTCCAAAACAATCTATCTAAAGTTCTAAAAATATTACCCTCTCCAAACCTCTGGACTTGAACCCTCCCACATGTACATGTAAAATGAAAAACAATCCACCCCTCGATCCCTTGGGGTAGCGACTAAAAGACCGCCTGAACGACACGAAAATTACTGCAATAAACTAATTTCCACCGACATGAACTACACGTCACCATAACAAACACCTTCTACAAGTTGAATTTCACGCTCCATCCATAGCACCAAGTTGTAGACTCATCAGGGGCATTGAGCAGGAAATTTCCACTTCCCATAGTGGCTCCAGCGCTAATTTGGCTCTGACCTTTCCCTGATTCCAATACCGTTCCTCTTGGCACGAAAGACAATCCTTCTAGAAGTTTATCTCACACACTATACAAAGTACATTCAACCTTAATGATTTGAGCCCGATTTAAAGCCCTCTTTTCTGGCTTACAATGTGTATGACATGATGGACCAACAGGTGTTTACATACCTTTGGAGACCAATAATCCCTACCCCTCCCATTTTGTGTGCACCGCTAAAAGATAACGAGTGTATTGGGGGTTTTTTTCTTCTTGAGACCCGAAGTAACAATAAAACTTTCCTTTACAAAGCTACAAACATTTAAAACTAACTGTCAACCTTTCTTTTTAAAGGCACTGAACACGTTTGGAAATTGTCAAAGACCAGTGTTCTCACTTGTTGTATCCCAACATATGCATAATATAAGAAGCCTGTGAAAATTTGGGCTCAATTGGTCATCGAAGTTGCAAGAAAATGATGAAAGAAAAAACACCCTTGTTGTACAAATTTGTGTGTTTTCAGATAGGAATACAAACTTCTTGCAAGAAGTTTTATTATTTTAGTGAGAAATTACCTCTTTCTCAAAAACTACGTTACTTCAGAGGGAGTCGTTTCCTACAATGTTTTATACTATCAACAGCTCTCCATTGCTTGTTACCAATTAAGTTTTTATGCTAATATTTGTATTGAGTAATTACCAAACGTGTACGATACCTTTAAAAAGAGTTCCTATTTTATGTCTCACTTGAGCGACAGTAAATGTTTTTTAAAAACAAGTTGTAAGAAAGCTTCCTCTTTTTTCCCAACACATAGATACATGGCTACACTTTCTGAAAATTTGGGATAGCAAGCACAATACAGCACAACAATTTAAAAAAATTAACTGAAATATTTTTTTCAAAAAATAGATCTGAGATGTTGGAGGTGTACACATATCTTAACAATCCTTTTATTTTACATACCCACACAGACTGACTTGTAAAGAGATTCTTTATTAATTTAATAACTCAGGGAAACAAAACTGTAAAAAAAAGAAGGACAAAAAAGACCAAAAAAACACGCAGTGTCTTTTTTTCAAAACCCAAGACAGCCCTTCACACATGTATAATTTGCGTGACAGCACATACCCATTTCCCCCGCTCCTAAGGAAGGTACTAATTACCAAGCAATCTCGCTCAGCTCTACTCCCACTAACGTTCCCTCCGTTGCCAAATTCCTTTGACCCTGTACCCAAAAAACCAGCGAACCCTTAAGAGTACCCCTCCCTAGCACGCTGGGACCCCAATATTGAAACCCTTGATGAAAAAAAACGTTGAACGGTGAAAAACAATATTAGATATCCCCTTTTTTTCTATTTCGTAAGAGGAGGGACACAGTATGGATTGACACTTGTCTGTAGAGGGGAGGTCTGTAAAATGGGAAGCCTCGCGGCATGGGTGTTGGAAATCTCAAGACGTAGCTTCCTCTTCAAGCCCCAAGATGATAGAGGGTTAAGATTGTCAAAACAGAGATAAGAAACAGGTAGCACAGATGAGGAAGAAAGGTCAAAGCAATTTCACGCATGCAATCCCACGGATGTCTCACAAACAGCTAAATCTTGTGTCTCACAAACAGTGAAATTTCCAATGTATAACTTTTACACACAAAAAATATATAAAAAAAATCATTGCCTTTCAGAGCTTAAAGGCACTGGACACGTTTGGTAATTACTCAAAATATATATTAGCATAAAACTTACTTGGTAACGAGCAACGGAGAGCTATTGACAGTATAAAACATTGTGAGAAACGACTCCCTCTGAAGTAACGTAGTTTTTGAGAAAGAGGTAATTTCTCACTAAAATATTTGAATCTGAAAAAGACTTCAGGCCTGAAGCCTTTTTCAGGCATCTGGAAGCACACAAATTTGTACAACAAGGGTGTTTTTTCTTTCACTATTTTCTTGCAACTTCGATGACCAATTGAGCCCAAATTTTCACAGGTTTGTTATTTTATGCATACGTGTATGTTAGGATACACCAAGTGAGAATACTGGTCTTTTACAATTACTAAACGTGTCCCAGTGTCTTTAACCTATTTGTGTGACTTACTGGAATCCAAAGGTACCTTTCCTTTGAATAAATCTAAATTTAAATGAAAACAATTTGAAGCATAATTATGAATGTTTTACTGACATCACTTATTTTGTGATATAATGTTGTAGAATCTGCCTGCTTGCTCATCTGTTCATAACTATTTGTTTAAATACTTTTTTTTCCCCTCCTCTATATTTGCGACATTTTCCTTTGAAAAAATACAATTGCTATTTTTGTTGTGGTAATTTGTTGTACATTACAATTAACATGCTATATGTGTTGCCTATTCACAGAAAGAAATGTAAAAAAGACGATTCGCAGAGTAAAGTTTTGCAAAATGTCTATACTTTGTGGAAAAACTAATTCCTATCAGGGCAGGTGGATAAAACCAATGTCAAATTGGTACAAGGCAGTAAAGAATCAACAGAGAACTTCTTGCAATTAATGAAAGTTACTGTCAAGTAATTTTGTGTTTAATCCATCTATTTAACATTACTCCTCACATACATACATGTACATGTATGTATTTAGTCTGGTTAATTTTGTTCACAGGTTTGTTTCATAAGAAACAATTTTAAAGTAGAAGCCACTCCAACAGCTTTATTCCACATACTACAATGTACATCACTTTGGAACTCCATGCCTGGTGCATGATTCCTGACATCCTTCAATAAAGACTGTTTTAAGAGGAATATCAATTCCTACCTTCAGCTCCCCTGAGTTATTTTCATCTTAAATTTTCTTCTTGTAGTCCCTTACCAGGAGTGGCTTTAACCTTATTTGGGGCAAACTTGCATTAGAAAAAGATGAAGACTGAAATATAATATTAAGTTGTGAAAATCTATTTAAACCATTGGAACGTCCTATCCATCCACAGGCCGCCAACGTTCCCATACGTTCTAAAGAAATGGCCCGCCTGTGGATACAGAACTACCAAAACGAGGCCGGCACTGTAAGGGTTAAGATTCCATTCAAAAACCACATTTGACTTCTGTCACCAAAAAGTTTCAAGATCATCACAAACCTTTAAAGAGAGGGAGATGTTGAGAACAGCCATGTAACACACACACATGTAGTTTAAACAAGTGTAATGTTCTTATCTCTAGCCTGACCTTGGGATGTGGAGAGAGGGGGATCACAATGTCACCAAAACGGAGAGCATTTTCCAGTCAGCTCACCACCTGGCTTTCCTTGGGAAACTGAACCCGATTTAGTCATCCGACGATAAGAGTCGTTAAGTCACATCAAATCGGGTCTCTCTGGCCATGATGGCAAACTAGGAAATTGAGACCTTGATGCAGTACGCGCCGCAGAAATAGGGCCTCATCAGAAAATAGGGAGTAACAGATGTTTGGGTTAGAGAGAGCGGCTGGAGCAAACTGCCGTCATCGTGTTATGGGACCACGGTTGATTCAGGTGTTGGATATTTGACTTGTTGGTCAGTAGGGGTAATGCTTCCTCTTAACCCCGGGAATTGTGGAACAAGATAAAAAGCCGGTTCCACTACCCATGTAAGCTATTTGAAGAGTTAACTGGTCAGTGTACGATCAGGAACAGCACAAGTTTGGGATCAATTGCTAACTTTATGGAAAGGGAATCACCTACATGTACATGTACTGAACTTAAAGTTGCATATTTAATAAATTAAATTTGAGGTCACGCTTTCTATAAACAGTCACGTAATGAATTTATGACAAGCCGTTGATCTAAATCAATTTGGGCATTGACTTGAATTACTTAAAAACAAGTTTTCGACAACCATATTTTATTCTTCAAATTCCTCTCAAAACTTGATACCATCTGGATGGAGGGTAGTGGTAATGTCACCCTAATACTAACCCTAACCCTAACCCTAGCATGTAAATCATCAGGTGTTTTTTTTTCTTTGGAACATCGGGTTGTCAGAACATAGGGGGGTCGGAACATAGGGGTGTCGGAACATAGGGGTGTTGGAACATAGGGGTGTCGGAACATAGGGTTGTCGCACCATTGGGGTGTCGGAATATAGAGTGGTCACCATCCTGACAGTCTGCCTCATCGTACTCATGCTTCATTTTCATGTACGAAGACATTTTCTCCATGAGACTGTGACAGAAACCAAAAGGGCGTTTGATCATGTTCAAAACTATAAAGAAAATCACCGGAAATTAAAAAGTCTGTCGGCACTAATCGCCTGTAAACCCAGTGATTGCCATTTCTTTTGATTGAATCATCACTCGAGCACTGAATCTCACCACACATGTGTATACTTCAGTCCACACGATGTCTTCATTGACATCATTGAAACCTGTTCCCTACTCCACTCAACATTGATCAATGACCTACACACCACATTGAGATCTGTCGACATTCATCACTCATGTTCCCCTGTGGGTTACGAACATGTACATGCGTCTTGTGTAGCACATCACATGATTGGTTCTCGACCAATAAAATTCATAATTTATTAGCGTGGTATAACAAACAATATTTGGTTAAGGTCAAAGACCATTAGCCCCACTTTGTCTAAACCATCACACATGGAATAACAAACCTGTGAAAGTTTCAGCTCAATAGGCCATCAGAGTCTGGATAAAATAGTGACAAACTACTGCCTTAACACTCAAACGTCGGATTTTGGACTCGCGAGATCCAAACTAACTGCTTTACTAAATTCTCAAAAAACCTGTCTACATGTTCTAGCATTTCAGGCAAAAAAATTTCAAGGAAAGTTTTGACAATAAACATCTTTAATACCATTTAAGTTAAATGTGTAAATGGTCAAAGTATGAATATGTTCACTCTTACCAATGGTACGCACACCCTTTAATTAATGCAGACCATTCTAACCAATCTATGTATAATAATGTGTATTTCACTCATTCAAACTTTCTTTTTTGGATATAAGATAACATAAAGAATGATAAAGTGATCAATGAACCATGAACCCTTTGTTTATACATCTACACCTATTTTAAAAGAGTTACACTGGTTACCAGTAAGCAGTTAGGATTAAGTACAAACTTCTGCTTTTTGTGTATAAATCACTCACTAACAATGCCCCTGCATACATGTATATTGATGATATTTTCAAACATACGACCCTCCTCGCAAACTCCGGTCTTACAATTCTAACCTTCTTATTGAGCCCATATCCAATCATTCATGGGGAGACCGATCTTTCTCACAAGCTGCGCCACGCATATGAAACAAATTGCTACCACAAGTAAAATCATCTAAAAACTCAATTAAAAAAAAAGAAAATACTAAAGACTCAACTTTTCAATCAAGTATGTAAGTAATGTTATGCTTTTTCCTGGTTTTTATTAAATTTCTTTACTATTGTTTTCCGGATTATTGTAAGCTTAAGTTTCCATTTTAATTATTGTACATGTACTGTACATGTTCTTGTTTGTATTAGCGCAATGAGCACTTTTGTGGATTTGTGCGCTTTATTAAATTATCTAAACACCCTCTATTGAAATCTGTCCAGCAGTGTGCACGTACGTCTTGTTTTGCATAAATTTGGTGAAGGAGTGAGGTCAAAGGTCACATAATTTAAAGGCGATCTGACCGGTGACTTAACTACTAAATCAAATGTTTGCAAAACATGACGCATGCACACACAGGCAGAAACATAAGGTTTTGGTTTCCCCATGGCATCTAAGAAGGGCACCATCCACTATTGATACAACAGACCCAACTTTGTTCAGTTTTATAGGCTGGAAGCCATTTTGGTTTATTTTGCATTTGTCCGGTTCAGATTACCACTAATCAATGACTTACACAAACAAGGAAACCATCATAAATCAGAAGGAATCGTTTTACTGATTCTTAATGGCTTCTCCTATTAGTGAAACCCCACAAGGATGTTCACACATGAACAAAAATATCAGGAAAAAACTTCTGGTCAATGCAACTGATCAAGTCACTAAACTGTTGTTATTGGGGTTTTTCTGGGTTTTTTTCTTCTTCTTCTTCTTTCTTTTCTGTAGCCAATTTTGAAAAGAAATGTTCATGGGGTGTTGTGTTAAGAGCGCCGGATTCAAGCTCTGGTGCTTGATCAGCAGAGTGTGTGTTCGAATCCCGGTCGTGACACTTGTGTCCTTGAGCAAAACACTTAACCATAAGCTTCTCTCCACCCAGGGGTAAATGGGTACCTGTGAGGGCAGAGATGGTACTTGTGATTGACTTAGCCGAGTAGCGCATTTGTTGCACAAGGCTGTATACTCCCCCAGTTAAGGAATGATTTAAGGCCCAGTGACCAGAGGTAATAATGTGAAGTGCTTTGGGACGCCCTTCGGGCGTGAAAAGCGCTATATAAAAACTAACTATTATTATTATTATTTTTGAATCTAATTCGTGAAAAATACAAATTTTAAATGAGAAAAAGTTGTTCCGCTATTCCAAATAGAAAATTATAACAATTTGCCAATTGTTTACTATTGTGATAAACAGAAGTTTACAACATTGGTCAATTATGAATGAGAGAAGCAATGGCGTATGATACCCGGGTCCAATCTTATACTTACATACAGCAGAAAAGGGAACTAAACACACCAAAATTGTGCTCACCAGAATAAGGTTACCAGCTAAAACACCATATGATATGTAAAAACTTTAACTGGTATCCTGCTTATTTTTGCTTAGCAACCAAAATTTGAAGCTTTACTTTCCGCTTTAGCAGCTCTATGAAATTCGGCCATACACACCTTTATATAGTCTTGGCCTCAGAGCCTCTGAAAAAAGTTCCCATGGATGTTTTTATAAAACGATCATAGTGCTCTTTTAACCCCTGAAAAGTTGACAGCTTCACACAGTGAAATTCCTGGCCTAGTATTATCTGTTTACAGACAAAAAAATTCCAAACAAGACAAAAAAATCCCCGTCAAAGGTAGAACCTATGACTAATGTGAGTTTTGTCTGAGCATGGACCAGTCTGTCTGTCAGTCGGCAGCCCGTCACTCTACACCGTCGTTGTCTGTCCATGTCCGGCCACCCTGAGGGTAAGGAAGCCAACCCCAGGTAACATGGAAGCAATTCAAGCAGTGTAGATGAAACATGACCCTTTATTATTATCAGTTAGATCAAGATGGAGGACGAGGGGAGACCACAATTTCCCCCCGCAGTTGACGAACTGACCAAAAAGTGGTAAAAATAAAAATTGATGATTGACTCCCAAGTTTGCACAGCTCCCAAGCTTAATTATCCATACACGTACACATTGCTCTTCCTGACATGCAGCACACAATTTTGAGTTGATTCCTTCTTCACATCCAAGTAATGAGCCCTCAAGACATACAAGTACATACAGGTCAAGGAAAAGACTAGGATGAAACATGAAATTATTGATGATTGTTATTTCCTTGAGACATTAGGCAAATTGATTAGTTAGGCATGCAATCTCATGTAACAACAAGCACACTGGGGTCTCGACCAACTTCAGTTTTTGGAGCCAGTCTTGGGAGTCTATTTTTTCTAAGCTATTGAACAGGGCCCGATTTTATAAAGCTGTTTAGCACAAAAGAATTGCTTAGCACAGGAAAATCTTGCTCAGCAGAGGCAGGTTACCGGCCCAAAAACTATTTAATGCATATTGTGTGTTACCTGCTGGTCAGAAACACCAGAGCTTGAGTCCAAGGCGCCTGACCGCTCGGCTACAACACACCATTTAATGAATTGAACAAATGAAAGTGTCATTACTTCAATTTTTCTTATGATAATTCTTAAATCTCAAGGCAGTTTGTTTCTTCATGTTGATCTGAGAAATTATGTGCGTCTCCCATATGTTTTACTTTTTGTGTGCAATGTTATTTATAATGTTGTTTTTATTTCAATCTTAACCTCACATTTTGTTATTGTGTGGTAGGCTGTTGGGGGGGGGGGGGCAATAGTCCATCTGTTCTTGTACATGTTGTAAATTGTCCATTAAGGCTTGTTACTTATCAATTTGATGCATACATTGTACATTGCACCCTTCTGCCATGAAGTCTTGTCATAGTGTTAGCCAGAGGGGAGTCTGGGTGTCTTTTGGACACCCTGTTTTAAATTTTGACACCCTGTTTTATCTGTCATTTACATGTAAATGTATTGTAAGTGAACAATTTGGACATTCAGTTTTTAAATTTCCAGCAAATTTGGACACCCAGTTTTGAAATTTTCAGCAAATTTGGACACCAGTTTAAAAATTTACACTTTTACCAAATCCTTGCTAAAACCTTGCCTCTATGATTTATAATTGTTATTATCCGAGGGCTGTGATCAGCTTTGCTGGATGGGTCACCCTTGTTAAAGATGGTTTCAATATGTAAAAAAATATATAACAAATAATGAAAAATCAATCAATAAAAAGTAAGTTTCATACAAAATTTACCCTTTTACCAAATCCTTGCTAAAACCTTGCCTCTATGATTTATAATTGATATTATCCGAGGGCTGTGATCAGCTTTGCTGGATGGGTCACCCTTGTAAAAGATGGTTTAAATATTTTTAAAAATATATATAAAGAAATGAAAAATCAATCAATAAAAAGTAAGTTTCATAAAAAATTTACGATATGTCAATAATCACAAAAGTATTTTCTCCTGAAGACTTCACTTCAAACAGCCATGTGTAGGCCTACTGTCAACAAGTCTCAGGGAAGTCACTTCAGTCAGGTCCAAGTCAAGTTCCAAGTCACACAGAGATGGGAAGTCTGAGTGACTTCAGCCCGAAGTCACTGACCTCAATCTCTAACGCTGCTTCTGACCTACATGTACATGTGGACGAGTGGAATGAGCATTCCCCAAAACCGACCGTGAGCATTCCCTTTAAAACATTTCTCTCTTTCTTTTTTCACTGATAATGAGAAAAGTGCGTGCTCAAAGCACTGTCCTCGATCAATGGCCTTGATACGTGTACCTGTGTACACAACTGATCATTTCCGGTCTTAATTACACATTTCCTAAAGCGCTACCTATCATATTCAAACTAAAGGTGTTTTTTTTTAAACTGAGATGAAGGTTAATTTGTCATTTGCCAGTTAACAACGCACACGAATCCAATCCAATTAAAATGGTTACTTATTAGAAAGCAACTTTTATTATCTAAAGTTTGAAGGCGTTTGGGGAAAAGCTGTTTCGTTTTGTGATACAAACTGCACTGCCATCCCAGCTTGTCCAGCATGTCAAATAATGGTTCCAGTTTTAAGTTACTTTTAGATGAAATGACAGCCAATTTCCCGCCCCTTTAAAGTCCAACTCAGAGCTGCCAATATTTGCATCTTGCCATCAGGGAGATTTTGTACAACAATCAGGAAGACATTTAGAACTCCATTTAACATAATAGGGGAAAAGCTTTTATTTCAGGGAGATTTTCAAACTTGTTCATCAGAACATGGAAAGATTGGTTTATTTTCAGGGAACTTTCTGCAGAATCAGGGAGAGTTGGCAGCTCTGCCAACTGCATGTTTTGTCTCGTCCTGTTGGACTGGCGACCGCACCAGTCAACTTTACACGGAATCCGGGTTTCCACCATAATCAGAGTTCAACAGTTTAGGTGTTGAGTTACCAGATGGTGTTTGATTTTGTTAAGAGTGAGGAAGGATCCTAGTAAATCACTCCAAAGAGCTTGGGGTGCTTGGGGTACATGTACGTGTAACGCAAAAGCGTGATTTTTTAACTAGGACATTTTCTGTTCCCTTCTCAACTTTGAAAATGTGAGGTATGGTCGGGCCAGAACTGACCGCAAAATAAAAAATTTGATTTCCTGTGACACATGTCAGTTTTCTTAAGTAATTTACACGTGACAATCCTTTCATAAAATTATTCAATATCCTTCCAAAAGTTCCCCCATGCCACTCGTTGATTGACAAGTGGAATGTGAACGTTACCGTATTCCTGTTTCATAATCTGAAGCAATCCAGATAACCTCCATTGATATCGCCAAGGAATATATTACAGTATATTAATTGCTTTAAAAAAATATTTTAAAAAAACTTTACCAAGTCATTGATTTGAAATAATTCAATTTCTGGTTTAAGAAAAATATGATTTCTCTCAATATATAGAGGAGTGACTCATTTCAGTTTGGATTGCGGTAACACCATGTGCGGTAACACCATGTACGTAGGTACAGAGTGTCGCATGACACTGTGGTAAAAACATTCAGTAATCCTCATCGGAAAAAAAAAACCCCAAGAAAACAAGAAAAACAGTCTTCCTTTCCATCTATTAGTGTTTTTTCGTCTCCTTAAATAACAAATAATTACAAGATGGCTCCACTTGAATGTGATCCCAAGAATTCTATAAAGCATTCAAAAAGAAAAATTTTTAAAAAGAAAACTTCAAATTAGAAAACTATATTATCTTACAACATTGGTTGTTGTCACAGACCAGTATCCACAATTTATGTGACTCAGAGTATAAACGGAATAACACCAACCTGGGAAAGTTTAAGCTCAATTGGTCATCAAAGTCAAGACAAAATAGTGAAGAAGAAAAAAAATTGTCAGTGTTTACAAACATCAGGTTTTGTACTCACAAGATCAAAACTAATTGTTTGGCTAATTTCCCAAAAACTAAAGCATTTCAAGAACAATATTTCAAGGGAAGTGTCCCACCATGAGCATCTGTGAACATTTATATTTTCAATCTTACCAATGTTGTTCACTTGCTCGTTACACAACAACAAGCAATAAAGAAATAATAATTATGAGTAGGCTGCACTTTAACCGCTGATTGAGATCCCTATATATTGTAATTTATAAAATATTTGCAAAGAACCTTCACCAAATTACAAAACCATGCCACAGTTAAGTCTCAAAGTATGGCCATGTCACGGCAGGTGCAATCTCTGGCCAGGAATCTCTACAATTACACTCCGTCCTAATGCTGTAAATCCCTTTTTTAACCAAAAAGACACGCTTTCCAAATCAGCAATGGGGGCCAAAGTTGAGGTTGAAAAAAAAAAACCACCTAGGCCTGGACAGATGGCTTCCATATACATGAAGAACTAGACCATAATGCAACCTGACTGTAGAATTGACCATAGCAGGCCATCTAATTACACCATTTTTAACTGACATCAGGGTGTATTAATAGAATATGATGTCATTCCACCCATATAGACTGCCGGCCAAGTTTAATCATTCGAGTCCGGTATAGATGTACGTCACTGTGTCAGGCAATGTCTCTTCATCAAGTGCTCGCTACCTCAAAGTGCCACCGACGTCTTTGAATCAAGACGATTCCCTCCATTTGAGAATTGACTCACATTGTAATCGTCCATAATTTTTTTTTTTTTTTTTTAAGTGAGCAAAGGTGTGTAGCTTTTAATCAAGGACTCAAGCTGGGAGTGCAATGACTCACTGAAGTACTTTTTATTTCAAACAACTGCAGACAGAACAGCAACTGGACTGTATAATTTGGACACTATGGTATTGCTTTCTGAGGCCAAATTTACAACATTTACAAGGACCAGTGATGTGTCTTCTTTCTATATTTTTCTAATTTTTTTTAATATACACTAATCAAAAAGGTCTTTTCCAAATTCGCGAAAAATTCCTTGGTCTACGGCCAACTTTTTGAGTGCATGATAAACGACATGAGACAACAACAAATTACGCACGCGAACAACTCAAGTGAAGGACAAATGGGCACGCAAACAAATTTGTTAAGTACAATATTTTCCTATATATAGGATTTGAGGCATTGCATGGTGGGAATCAATGTATATTTGGCTTACGGTAACACATCTACTTTGCTGTGTAGATTTTTGTTCTTAGAGAACTTGTCTTGCTATATTCTACTGCCTCAGAGTAGATGGAGGAATATGGAAGACTATTCTACTGCCGAGAGTAAATTTTCGGAATTCGGGAGACTACCAAGTTCTGAATAATATTTTCCTGATAAACAGATTTCTCCGGGCCTAGAATTTTTGTCAAATAATGCACTTTTCCTTTTTAAGCATGCAAGCTGCACGGCAATCGACATGATCGAGTGTCACTGATTCATACCACATATCGATTACTGAATAATATTGATGTCGTTTTTTACCTGCTTTGACTCTGGATCTCCACGTCGTCGGCGTACATCCTCATCATTTTCCGCGGCTCTGCAGATTTCGTCAATAACTGCAAGTCCATCTCGACGCTGTCCGCATCCGAATCCCTCTCCTCCATCCTGCGATGTCTGTCCGACTCCCCGTTCCATTGTCCATGGTTACGTCGTTTCCGTGCATATTCTTGCCTTTCCTCATCGTCCGAGCCATCCTCGTCGCCAAAGCGACGCTTGCGTTGGCCAGGGACAACTTTACCCTCCCTAATTTTCTTCTTCCTGTAAAAATGTTAAATTAACAAGTGAATGTCAGTCAGAGCCATGTTTTTTTTTAAGTTAAATTTATGATATTTTGTAACCGATGTTCAAAGTAATTTTTCAACCCTCATCAATACCGTGCAATACAATTACAGCATATGGACAGAACTATTTGTTTTCATTATTTTTCAAGCTTTCTCTTAGAAGTTATCACGACTCCTACACAAAATAATAACAGTGTTTATCCTGCTTTCAGACATGTCTAATTAAAAACAAATTTAACTCTAAGAAATCCTACATATGTTTTGAAGTGAGCTTTGGAAATTTCTTACAACATTCAGAAAATGATTTTAAATATAAAACAACCAAACTAACTGGGCCAGGGTTCTCCCCAGGATTTGTTCAAAACTGTGGGGCATTTTGTACGCAAATTTGGGTAGTTTGGCCACATGCTGGAAGTTTTTGAAGCACGCCGAATTGAAACGATGTCCTTAGAAAATTCTTTTACTTGGTCTTTATCGTTGGTTTTAAAAACCCTACTGTGCAATCTGGGGCATTCTAAATGGTTTCATCTTAATGATTTTGTAAATTTCCCCCCCCTCCAAAAAAAGAAAAAGATAAAAATAATTTTGTATCATTATTATTTTTTTTCATATCGGCTACAATTCACACGTATTGGCCCACAATTCACTGCATCGGCCGACAATTCGCCGTAGTGGTCAACCATTCACACATATCGACCAAAAGGCTGGATTGTCCAAGGGGAGAATCCTGTGGGCAATTTGAAGATAAACAATCGCATTCAAAAGACACTGCTGGATGGATGCATGGATAATAAATGGTGCTGGTGGACATCAGCAAAGGAAATGGGAGGACTGTCAACAAAATGGCAGAGGACAGGGTTTGTTGGTGGTCCATCACATCCAATCTATACTGCAGAGATGACAAACAAATGAATTAAATAAAAGTAATCTGACTGTTTTACAACTGAACACGTTATACATAAATTTTATTCCAAATTTTGATCTGTAGAAAAAATCTAATCTGAAAAATGTGTCCATCCGAACATCCAGGAAAATATAATCGCAGGTAAAAAAACAGCCACAGGAATGCAGTTAAGAGAATTTGAACGATAAGATCATAACACTCGCATAAATCAAATATACCAACAACAGGTAGGCAGGCCCGTGAATCACCTGGCGGAAGACAGGTATCTATTTAATTATCTCCCGAAAACGTAAGGGTGTGCCAGCGATTTAGATGGACTCTGACATCGATGACCTTTGAGGGTTTTTAACTTGTTAGCGGAGTGATTGAATGCTTTCCTCCGATGCTAATTACATCTGGAAGTATTTAATTGTGGGCAAATGAGAATTATGCAACACGCTATGTAGAGTACCGATTCCAAGGAAGAGAAGTTTTTTGTTTTTTTATCTGTTAGGAAAAGGTGTCCCTCTTGCTCTGCTGATGGTCTTTGACATTTTAAAACTCAGTTTGGATAAAGCGGGATGATTCCAAATGCGAGGCACAGCTGTGAAATTCTGAAGACAGGAATCTCCAACCAGTTCGAAATTAAGTAGGATTTGAAAACGATTTAGATACCAAAGGTTTAAAGTGACATCATGCTGTTACATGGTGTTGCTGCGAACCCTTGCAAGGCTCAAACCCACACTCTGCTGATCAGAAACACCAGAGCTTGCGTCCAGTGTGCTTGACAGCTCGGCAAGAATATTAATTGTAAATAACTTACATTGTTCCGCTGATGAGGCCCTTCATTCCTCCAAAGTTAGGGTTTCCGTACTTGATGTAGTACTGACTGCGATGGTGAGGGTCGAATACCTTCTTGTCATCTGAAAGAGTAGCAGTCACTGATTTAGACAACGAGTCTTACTCATCTACAGACCACGTTGTATACATGTTCTGCATGGCCCATAAATACTTCATGAAACATGAGAATGCCATTCAAAAACAGAGACTCATTGCAAAAGTTGAAAATTCAGATTTGCTGAAGAAATAACCCGTTCACCAACATAGCGCGTGTCGTATGGCAGGTGGGTGGTGGGATTATGACTTTGATGATACAAGCATGGAATTTGAAACACAGTCAGAGTATGTCATGAAAAAGATATCTGGCTGTAGGGCCATTGCAGATTTGTCTTTTGAAAAAATATAGGTACGTACATGTATAACAAGTAATAGCAGCAACTTTGAATTTAAAAAAATTGCTTGTTTTTCTACAACCGATGGACAAATGTCTTTTTTTTGCACGACATACTCTGACTGTCTGACTGTATCATCAAAGGCACAGTTCCCCTAAAAATTTCCCTTTTCTTCCCCTACTAGCAACTAGTGGCAAACATTGGTACTTGTCTAAGACTGGTATTCCGACTTGATGTGACCGAAGCTAAGATCAATGGCCTCGGGGCCTTCGATCCAGTGTAAATTTCGAGCCCTGGGTGGGATACTTTAAAAAAAATTAAGGGAAAAAGCCTGTACATGTACCTGTTGTTGCGTATCTTATAACCAAATCACTCTGGGCAGATGAGCACGGTACGGCAGTCCTACTGGCCGCCTCCCTACTCAGATGGACTGGACCCATATCCATGTCATCATCCATTGTACTGTTATCATCAATAACTCTTCCTTGAGACTGCCGTAACGAAGACGGAGGACTGGGAGGAGCAGAGGGAGGGTTCGGGGAGCGGCTGGTGCTTCGTCGGTGTCTTTCTTGCTCGCCTGTCTCCCGGTCGCTGACCAAGTCCAGAATGTCATCGTCGTCTTCTTCTATTCAATGGAGGGAAACAAGAATCGGAGTATTCTTAACAGCTCTGCATTTCATTCATTAAACTGTCCTATAACTCCATGCCTATTGCATGAAAAACTATGCCAACTATACCAAGCGAAATGACCTGGGTGGTGTGCAAACAGTGGCAGGGAGTGATTTCAGTCAAAAAGTTTTGTACAGCAAAATATTCAGACAGAACTTGTTTTGTACACGCTAAATGAGTAGCAGATGATGATTTTTTGAGTTAAGCTGAATACATTTTGTGTAGCATTTTGCTATGCTTTACAAGGATCCTTCCTCAGTCTAACAAAATCCAACACCATGTGTATGGTAACTCAACATCGAAACTATCCCTGATCCCATGTAAAGCTTAATCAGTTTACTAGTGCAGTCCTCAGTCCAACACCATTAAGTTACTCAACACCCAAACTGTTGGACTCTGATTATGGTGGTATGCCTGATTCCATGTAAAGCTTAATCAGTTTACTAGTGCAGGCCTCAGTCCAACCGAACGAACAAAATATGATGTTGGATTTCGATGAGTTGGGGCTGGGGTCTTGAGTATGTCTTTAAAAATGTCTTCATATGTATAGACCATGTGACCTGTGACATCACATGTTTACAAAAGAGCCACAGGGCCTGGACTTCCTGCAGGCGCGGTTTGTAGGCCCTACACAGCTCAATGAAAGAAATCATTGAATCTTACATACATATTTTGTGGAGATTGCACCGTTTGATTGTTATCAACAGTTGATATGAAGAAAGGGGGCACATCTTAAAACTTGTTCCCCTGTTATTTTTTTAACTCTTGAATTTACGTGGAAATAATGACAAACTAGAACAGCAGAAGCTGCCAAGGCGAGCTGCCGAACGCCCGATAGAGAAACAATGAATAATAGAAAAACAAAAATTTGATCAACTGATGTTCAAAGAGGTGGGGACAATTAACAAGTATGTAGTTGACCATTGCCTACTTGGTTTGACATGTGGGAAAGAGGCGAAAATGTTAACAAAAAATCTTAATGCGGATGGCCGGACAAAAGCTGTTTAATTTCCAGAGGGTAATAATGTACCCTGAAAACTTTAACATTTTTAAACAATTTCCAGTTGCACACTGTGGATCCAACCACATTTTGGCTGTAAGACAAATGAACTGCAATTGAGAGTGAAAACAATTATTTTTTTCACAACAAAGTATCTAACACCATGAGGCAAAAACTTTAACAAAAAGTCTCAATGCAGATGGCCGGACAGAAGCTGTTTAATTTCCAGAGGGTAATAATGAACCCTGAAAACTTTAACATATTTAAACAATAGAAAAACTTGACCACAATTTCCATTTTCACCTAGTGAATCTATTCACACAAAAACAATTACATATCACAACAAATTATCTAAGGCAAAAACTTTAACAAAAAGTCTCAATGCGGACGGACGGACGGACAGACGGACGGACCACAGACGGACAAAATCGGTATTACATAGGCTCGCATTCTGCTAAAGCAGCTCGCCAAAAAGGTAAAATTTCTCATATGATCAGTGTAGTATCTTGCCTGCCAGAAAGGCCCTGGAATGTACAAGGTCACTCTTTTTTGTAAACAACATAGGTTCCATGGTCTATACATGTACATGTGTGTTTATATTCATGCTAATGGGGTCAGACGAACTGTTTATTTATATCAAAATTTCGCCTGTAGGTGTGTCATATGTAGACAATCTGTCTCAGAGGCGAAGAAACCAGAGATATGTCAATTAGGGCCATTTATACCAAGACAACAGGCATAATCTTATCTGAACCTTTCAGCTTATTTCATTACCTTTTTTTTTTTTTTTTTTTTGCATACAGTTTTACCGCGGCAAGGCATGATTGATTACTACTGGAGTGAGACACCAACACTGGGTATGAATAAAACAAGAGAGCAATCTATGCTATTATGAATAAGCCATATCAACGACGACCACTAGTTACTGGGAATCGTCTGCTTTGCATTAGAAGTGACACCAAGACGGCGTACAGCGGGATGAAGTAATTCCTTTCGCAAAATATCCAAACACAGAACAGTTTAAGCCATAATTGAACTATTAGCAGAGATGACATTTGATGAACGTGAACATTCCTGATAAATGGCTGATAAAAAAACAGGTTACCAGCCAAAATACAATGTAAGGTATGTTGTTTTTGACTGGTTCCCTCCTACTTTCTTGGCTTGCAGAAACAAATTGCTAAGCACCATTTTCTGCTTAAAAGTTTGATTTAGTTGGGCGCTGATTTCCATGGTGATACTGCAAACCTTGTCATGCGAACATTCAATTCCTACGTTCGTACCTTCCTCTTGTTCCATCGGTTCTGGTTCCTGCTGTTCCCGTACCAGTGGGGGAGAGGGCTGTGGTGGCGGTGGCTGTGGTATCTGTGCTGGTAGACTCTGAGGCTGACTCATGTTGTATAACGCTCTGGCAGCAGAATGGGGATCCAACCACACAACATTGCCTTCAAAATTAAAACACAAAACACTATAAGTAAATAACGTCACGGCAAAACATTTGCAATATCTGCACACTACAGGTTCTTTTCAGAAACACACTAAAAAGAGAAATGGTTTTACCGCAAATCTACTTCGTAACAATTGACCAACACCTACAAAATGTAAACCTGCAAAATCACACAACATGTACAAAGTAAAGTATCCGCTGCTTGTTCTTGAACGAACCACTCAAGAAAATAAAAGTCGAAGAGTTTTTTAGAGATTTGTTACCTACCCTCTCCAGTTTGTACATAATTATTTAAATTCAAACCCACACTCTGCTGATCAAAAACACCAGAGCTCTTGAGTCCAGTCATGCCAGTGCACTTGACCACTCGGCCACGATACGCATAAAAAGTAACACACACACAAAAAGTAACATAAATACTGATAAGATCACTGCATAACGACAGCAGCAAAACAATCGCAGTCAAGGCACTATTACCTCACTAATAAAAATCAACAAAAATTGTTACGGATCCAAATAACACCTCTGGTCTTCACATTATTAAGGCCCTTTTCGAACCCACAGATTCGGCTTGGGCTACGGCTTATGTGCCATCCACCTGGGCCCAATTTCATAGAGCTGCTTAACGGTAAGCAAATTTTCGCGCCAACTATACCAGAAAAATTTGCTTAAGCATAAGCATATTTCACAGATTAGCAAGAAAATTAGGCGGCCAGCTTGCGTCATTCATTTTCATACAGTAAGCACCGGAAGGTTAGCATGCCTTTTTGTGTGCTTACACTTAAGAGGGATATGAAATGGAAACTTGCGCAGTGAGCATAAAAAAATGGCCGTTAAGCAGCTCTATGGAATTGAGCCCTGTTTGAAACCCCCAACCAAAAGCACCATACAAAATAACTTACAGAGCCTAAACTATAGCCCAAGCCAAAGCCGTGGGTTTTGAAAAGGACAAAAATAATGAAGTTGTGACTGTGTGAGTCAGTTCTTATCAGCACACCCACTAAGCCACCGTTTGCGAAACTGACAAGCCACTGTCATTAATGAACACGCACTTCATGTTTCAATCAGCACTTCTCATTGTACTTCAAACAAGTCACTGACTTCAACTGTATGTAACATAGTGGATTTTGTGTTTTTTTACTTGGGTTTTTTTCAGACAAGTTGCGAATTGAGTTGTGTGACTTGGTGACCAACTGCTCATTACTATGAGTTATGGTCTGGACAACAATGCAAACTCTAAAACAGAGGACGGGGGAACTATTAATTACCTTCCAATACTTAACGACCCCGTCGATGTTCATTAAATCAACAAACATGACAAGTTCACAACATTTTCTTCGGTCTAACCTTCAGCTAGTTTTAATACCCCACTACTGGAGGGTAGTAAAAAAAAAATTGGTTTCAAAGAACGATTGTACTGAAACATCCTTGGAAATGCCATCATCCGATAAATTTCAGACATCTTTTTGGGGGGTCTTCTGTTTCCAATTAACCGCGCAGTCCCCGGACTTACGGGACCTCCCAACTTGACGTCAAAACCCATCAATCAACACTCGATGCAATCAAGGCAACGAAAAAAATCTGCCACAAGTACATGTGGGTCATCTTGGCGTGATGGAAGCTGAGCGAGCTACGACAGTGGTGCAGACACCCTCCTTTATCCAGGCGGCAGGGGGGTAATCCATTTAGGACGTGACCCGCTTGAGTCAATCGAGTTTCCAACGATGATAATAACTCGGGGATCATCCGCAGAGAACAGGCTGATACTAACCATGGACAAATGACATACTAACCGCTGAGATATCTTCATTAGGAGAAATACAGTCATTAGCGACGATGGTCGTTGATGTCTTTTTTAATTACGGCTAATCATCGTCAAGACTCTTGAATTAATTAGAATGGGGACCTTGCATATGTAAACTTTTTGACAAGTTGTTTTTTCTATGTTTTGGAAAGTACGCATCAGGCTCGCGAGAACACATTTTTGCAAGGGGGTGCTGGTGCCCACTTAAGGGCCCCGGAAGCTTTTGGGTCCTAAATGCTCTGTCGTGCAATCAGAGCCACTATAATATGATTTTTTTGTTTTTTGTTTTTTAATATGAACGCAAAATGTATTTATACACTTTTGTACTCCAAGTTTTCCGTTAATGTAAGGGTGAATGTTTACTAAGAGTAGGAGATGCTTTGGTATTCCAGCACCCCCATCCAAAAAGTTGGGGGGTGCTGCAGCACCCACGGCACCACCCCCCCCCCCTCTCGGGGGCCTGGTACGCATTGTATCACGGTACACAGTTTAAAACATGGACGCCATTATAAACAACATAAAAAAATGTAGAGGAATCTTGTACAGATCAAAAAAGTACAAACATATACATTGTGTGACTGCTAACCTTAGGTTTTTTATTAGATTTTGTTTCCTTCTATATTCTTAGTTGGATAATTTACTTCCTATAACAATTGAATCATTTGTTACCAACAGTCATGCTAGTTGTTTGTATTTGGACCCTCGCCCCACCCCTGAAAACAAAAAGGCAAAAGTTATGCCCATGGCTGCCAACTAATTAACACTGGTTTGATGGTGGTACTCATGATGATAGTGGTGGAAGCCTCACCAAAGTTCCCCACGCCAGCAAGGCTCGGTTGTATACGTGACCGCCAACGGGTGTGTACGCCGACGGTGATTACCAAAAATATCACTTGGCGTTAAAGGTATAATTGGTTGTAAGACAGTTATGATAGAAAACATCCTGCAAACTAATTCTAGCCGACAATGTTGTCAATTTTCAGGAAAACGCAAACCGTTTCTGGAATCTAGAACAAGCCACTCAAACCCAAATCCAACACAAACAGAGACAACTTTTGTTGTGCGTCTAGAGAACTGACGTATTGGTATCCTGAAGACCATTTTTGGTGAAGCCAAACAAATTTGCTAAGCTGAAATAAGTCATTAGCCAAAATATCCTTAAACATGCATTCTTATGACTGTTTTTTCTATGGTTTTGCTTAACAGAAATGAATCATCAGCCAAAATACATTATACCATGCTATAAGACTGATTGCTTATTTGGTTTCCCCCCAAATTTGCCTAGTATACAAATTTGTTGAGCATTCTTTTCTGATTACAAGTTTTCTGAAATCTGAATTCTCATGTTGACCAAATTTAAGACTTGCTAAGCTGGAAATATCACATGAATTTGCGAAGCTGGAAATATCACATGAATTTGCGAAGCTGGAAATATCACATGAATTTGCAAAGCAAATATTAGCAGGGAACCAGTTATATACTGCATACATAACATACATTTTGGTTGGTAACCCTGTCCCTGCCAAGTGATATTTTTTTCTGGCCAGCCAATGTGTATCCTTGGACCTCGGTTGTAACTGACGATCCAGGCAGCCACCCTTTCAAATCGTCCAGTTTGAACGCTTGAGAAACAAAAATAAGTTTGACAACTTCGGACTCCCTTAATTATCACTCTGAGTAAATGGAGCGAGAAGCAAACTTACAGGAAGAATCATTGATCCATTCAATGGAGGAAGGATCGTACTCCTGAAAATAATTGAAGACATCTTGCGTACTCATTTTGTCAACACCTGATATGAAAATAGCTTCAGGCCGAACTCTCTGCCCACCTAAAATTTAAAAAAAAAAGAGAAGAAAACAACAATTATTCAAATGTAAAGTTTTGAGACATACTACATGTAGGGGTAGCAGGTAGACACAATATAAATTACTGCTTTATAATTATAATAATAATAGAGAACATTTATATTGCGCACAAATCCGCAAAAAAACCTGCTAATGGCACATACAGAGCAAACAAGATAATAGTAGCAAAAGCAACATACACAAGAGCACACAAGATACAGGGATATGATTTACCAATAAAAATACAGAATAAGCATTTACACATGATCCTGAACATTTATAGGCACTTTGCATGAGTTGTGTTTTTTGAATTTCTCAAGTGATGGAGAACTATGAATATGATTGGGAATTGAGTTCCATAATCGTGGAGCTGCGACAAAGAAGGCTCTGTCGCCCCAGGACCTATAGATGTTTTAGGCTCAACCAAAAGGAATCTTGCAGCTGATCGCAAACCAGACCAGGGTGAATTGTATATTTCAAGTAGGTCAAAGATGTTTGGTGGTGCTTGATCTCTGACATCATGGTAGGTGAGACTTATCACACACATGACACAAGCGCAAGTGGTATACTGAAAAGTATAGCGCTTCTGCATCCCATATCCAACGAGACCGAAGGCCGAGTTGGATATGGGTTGCAGACCCGATATATTTTTCCGTATTCCACGAGCGCTCGTGTGATAACAAATTCATCTCCAGGCAAATTTGATTTGTAGCTTAAAATAGTGCATTGTAGAACACTGGGTTTGATACGGGCCGTTTAATATAGGTTTGTATCACACTCCCGTTGCTATGGATCGACCAATCAGAATCGAGGATTCAAGTTTCCTTGAAAAATTGAAGCTAACTGGACTGTTAACATCACTCCAAGCAAGTAGAACCTCTCGTAAGCAAGTAAAATATATTATTTAAATAGTGCATTCCTCTTAAAAGTTTCCTTGTTTTCTGGTTTACCCCAAAGTACATGGAGTATGCAGATCACAACAAATCACAACATTATGTATTTCATTATGAATGCATTAAAATGGTCAGAAAAGTACTTGCTAAAGATCTTGTACTTCGTGTGCCATTTAAAATCATGTAGAACAGCACTCAATTAGTGTATGTGTGGTTTAAGCACTTAAATATGAGTTACGGGGCAAAAGTACTTTAACCTTGTGTTTTTTTCTCTCATTCATCACAAACAGTGTTTAACATTTCATTCTACATCTTTTTATCACAGAAAAAAAGGTGGAAACACCTGTTCACACCTGTTACATTTGCGCCAAAGTACTTTTTTCACATTTCTCCGTACTCCATAACAACTTTATTCCTACCTAACCACAACATGATTATTGTGGTGTTGCAACGTTATCTCAACCTGCCGGGGAATTCGGGGCGCTCAAATTCCAGACAGGTACGTTCACTCTGGGGCAGGCAATGGGTATAGGAAGGAACACTTAAATGATTATGAAATATGAAGCAAACAGGTGGTGGCAATAAAGATCTCAAGCTGTCATGGGTACCAATGTATAGTCACCGGTCTTCATAAGGGGGGACGTTGACGTTACCCCCTTCACCGTATATCAGCATGCTAGGATAACTGCTGGGTTACCAGGGAATTAACGGCAGGCCAAAGTAGGGGGGAGGGTTACTCAGACTTTTTGATGTACCTGTTATTGATCTAATGCAATGATCGCGAGATAAATCACAGCTTTTTCTTGTCAAGCAGGAAACATACATTTCATTTTAAGAATCCTGTTTACATTTTGGCCAATTCAGGGTGACACACTTTAGATAAGTCCTTACCGATGGTAGATCCTGGTGGTAAAACAACCGCTGAGAGGTTGTCCGACTTGCTGGATTTGGACTGAGATTTAATTCCAAATCTCTTGGCTCGATTGGTGCGCTTCTCTTTACTTTCCTTGAAGGAGAAGGAAAACAGATTTTAAACCTTTGAAAGTTGTCAGAATTTTCAAAACATTCTCTTTGTCTCGGGATGTGTTGTTTTGGGCGAGAGTGAAACTTTGCCTTTGGGTTGGCCGCTTTTGAGCTATAAAAAGCATCTGTTATGAAATGAATATGGCTGGAAATCTATTTTAAAAGTAGAATGAAATGACTCACAAAATATCCCCTGAAAATATGTGTTTTTTGTTTCATGACAAATTTGTAAGACAAATTTTTCGACTCCACAAAATGGCGGATCGTATGTTCAACTGGTCCTATTTCCAGAGACAATTAAACAAAAAATTGTTTTTAACTCACTACTCACTAATTACAACACACTGTAGGTGTTTTGGTGCATGAACAACTCTTACAAAGGATGAGGAGCAATTCCAAACAGCAAATGTTTACTAGATTTGAAAGCAATGTGCCCCTTTAACCTTGGACTTTAAACATGTTAGACTGTTGTATTGGATGTGTATTTGCATCAGCTAATTAGCCATACAATATACACATGTACATTTGTACATGCTATGTTTCCGTTTAAAGCAAACCGTCTCTTTATTCATTGGGTTTTTTTCTGCTTTATGACTCTTTGATATCAGCCCCTAGTAGTGACCTACACTTTTCATTTCAAAATTCATTTAATTAATTGTGAAATACGTCATTAGTTTTTGGAAGAATACATATAAATGAATCCACCAGAATATTGTGATCATAAATTGAAACCTGTCTAGGCTGTCAAAGTACATGTAGTTAAAGTGCTTCTGAAGACAAATTTGGAACATTCGATGTAAAAAGGTTTTTGAAAACTATTCAACAACAGTGGAAACCAATATTATCAGTAAATTTAAACACTTAAAAGAAAGTGTTTAAAAACACTTTCTTTTCTATGGAAAAGGGCAGAATGAATTTGTGATTATTTATTTCAATCTTTAGTACATAGTTTTGCTTCAATTTTGTCATCTTGCTTTTGTTCAAGTGATATGTCACTTTCATTTTCATACATCTTTTATTAACTTTGTTTATCAATTTTCTTATAGGTAATGCTATTTAATGGCAAATATTTTTTTCTTGATTTAAGAAGTTCATCATTATTGTTTTGCATGAAATGATGATTCTTCTGAGTTTTCCGAATAAAGGGAGTCGAATAACTTCACTCAAAAGAAAGAAAGAAAAAACAACAACATTTATTCCAATCTACTTTTCAACAACCAAGCTGAAAATTATCAATAAATTGGTCACACTTTGTGTAGGAAAACAGCAAATAACATATTTTGCCAAAGACTTTGTGAATGTTGTCTGGTCCATCATTCAATCTACACGGTATAGCTACACAATGTATAATGAAATAAACAACAAAGTTTTGGGAACAATTTTCCGAAACTAGTATTTCATATATTGTTTACAACAATCAGGGCCATTCTTTGATATTTAACGTTAACTTTTTTTAACCTCTGCTTCATCTTGTAAATACATGTATAGATTAATGATTTGTTTAAAGTTTTGGTGATGTATTTTGTAAGTTTAATGTATTTTTTTATAACGAATCCAACTGTATGTGGTTGCTAATAAAATGAACCTTACCTAATTTTATGGCTCTGCTTACCACAAAATTCTACGCTTACCATCTATAGAGTCACACACTTTATATGGCTCCATCAGACCATGAGCGCAGAAATATGTAAGTAGCGCCACGAAATTGGGCCCAATACAAGTATCAAGTTTGAAAAAGTGTACGCTGTCACATTGAAAACTTTTATATTTGATTCCTTTTATTAAAACAGCTGTACATGTGTATATTGTTTTTATATAACAGTTCAAACTTACCAATACTTTAAAATGAGAATTTTTACTTGATTTTATGTTTCTCATGGCACTTCTGCCAATGGATGAAATTAAGTTGAACAAAATAAAATACAACTGTTAGACTTTACAAACTTTCTTACCTTTGATAGTACGTCGAACCCGGTAACAAAATTTCCACAACTTTTATTATGATACTTTCTGACAGTTTCTTTCTGGAAATTAAAAAAACACAAAATTGAAGTCAATTAAAAACTAAAGAAGAAGAACAGAAAAAGTAATATGACATAATAGAACAAAACTACCAAGACTAGTTTACAAAGCAACCTTTATACATATATGTTAAGAAATCATAATAATAATAAGTACTTTTATAGTGCGCAAAGTGGGGGCATCAGTGCGCTGCACCAAGCAAAATTAACTGAAAAAGACAAAATGTATTAAAGGTAGGACAATAAAAAGCAAGTACACAAAAAAAAATTAAAAGCTAGATGTGCAAATACAACACTATCGAGCACACACTCAGAGGAATATACAGGTAAAAGTTAGAAAGGAACAAAAAACAGCATTAAAGGCACTGAACACGTTTGGAAATTGTCAAAGAAATGTTGGTGTATCCCAACATATGCATAAAATAACAAGCCTGTGAAAATTTGGGCTCAATTGGTGATCGAAGTTACAAGAAAATGATGAAAGAAAAAACAACCTTGTTGTACAAATTTGTGTGCTTTCAGATAGGAATAAAAACTTCTTGCAAGAAATTTTATTATTTTTAGTGAGAAATTACCTCTTTCTCAAAAACTACATTACTTCAGAGGGAGTCGTTTCCTACAATGTTTTATACTATCAACAGCTCTCCAGTGTTTTTATCCCTTTTTATTGCCAACGGCTGGCAGGACCAGTGAGCGATACTTTTTACTATCTATTCTCCTGTAGTATGAAATTTTGTAACTTTTTAACCTTTTGCTAATGACTTTTGTCTTTTCATCTTGCTTTGTTTTTGTACATAGCGCTTTGAGGCTGTTTTGCGGCAATACTGCGCTTTACAAGTTCCTTTTTATTATTATGATTATCTCTTTTGCTTACTACCAAGTAAGTTTTTATGCTAATATTTGTTTTGAGTCATTACCAAACGTGTACGATACCTTTAACAGCAAACGTTAAAAGTTAAAAGTTATGATCCAAATTTTAGGAGGTTTGTTGTCACCTTTTCTTAATTTTACAGGGAGGAGAGTCATTGCTGACAAAAAGGTCTGAAACTAAGATCAAAATTTTATGAGGTATGTTCAAATGATGGCATTTCCACCCCATAGAGTTATAGATTTCAGAGAGTTCCTGGGAAGAGTTTCCTCAGCGCTAGACAAGTACATCAAAGAGCATCAAATGTCTGCGTATCTGGCATGTCTGGAGAAAGAACGGAGCTTTTCACCAGGCAGACATAAACAAGCTGACAAAACTTTGGTTTTCCCATAGTTATTGGTAAAAGTTTAGAATAAAAATCCAAATGACTTATGAAGCCATTTATTGAGCAGAGTTTGGATTCATCTAACATCTGCCCAAGAATTGGCCTGCATCCCCCTTTTACATTGCATTTCACACATATTTATGAGAAGCAATGTACATGTACATGTAACATGAGAAGTTAGGCATACGTAATCATGAGAAGTTACATGTAGGCATAAATATTCATTATAATTTATCAAATCTAATCCAGTCAGTGTCACATTGCTTCATTAAAAACATTAACGAGAGGAACATGCTCAATGTAACGGTCATTCCTGCTATTCAGGTATTTTTTTATATTTTTTTTTAGCGAATTCACAATTCGTTTAAATGTGCATATGAAACCCTGAAATAGTGTTTGCTGTAAAATCTAAGTTATTTTGGACTTGTGGCGCTAAGAAGAGTACCCAGCGGTTTTCCAGTTCACTACAAATCAGCGACAATTCCCACGTATCAGACTGCAATTCACCTGTACCAGCCCGGTGCGCTAGTTTGTTTATGACGAGAATGTACCTGGGATAATCTAACGTTGGCTGTGAAATCTAAGTTATTTTGAATTTGTTGTGCAAAGAAGAGTACAGATGTAGTTTTCCAGTCCACCACCAGACCCTACACATATCAAGCACATTAGGTGAATCTTGGACCAATCTTTTTCAGGCAACTTAACTGACAAATCTTAAAAACCACCAATCAACAAATGATATCAATGGCATTTATATAAAATACATACTGAGATAGTTTTGGTTTCCACAAAGTTAAAATACATCTGGGAAAAGAGATCAAAACTTTCGTCACACACAAAAATAAAATAAGAATAATAATAATTCAACAATCAAGAGTGGTACTCTTTTTGACCTGATTGCGCAAAATGCTAACAGCAGATTGAGAACAAAATTTGCAAAAAAACTAAAAACCAAAACAGATGACTGCTGCTCTTTCTCACTCAATTCAAAAAAACTGTGTTTTCAATTTCAAAATATGGAAACAGGATACAAATATGGAAACATTGTATGCGTGTACAAAACTTTGTTTAGAGCAACTTGGCAGTGGAGATGTTTAAAGTCAACAGTAAGACCCTGAATCAAGTCCAAAGCTTCCCAGACTGCGGAAGCACCGCCAAGCCAGCTGCCACAAACAATTCAGGTCTTAAGTAGTAATATAAAAAGAGATAAGCATCGCTTGGGTAAGTAGGAGATACCTGCACTGATCAAACAGTGCAAGGTCAGCCAGGATTTCTCCATATTGGAGCAAAACTCTTCCAACAAATTGTCGTCAACAATTGCACCAAGAAGCTATAAACTTTCAATCTAAATCTGATGGTTGAAAAGTTTGCCATAACTACGCAACGCTGTAAATAAACATACATCTTTAAAATTTAAACGCCGGCGGTCATGCAACTAGACTTTAAAATACTGCATTACAATGAGTGAAAGGGGTACTGACACGAGAGTAGATTATCGCGTCTGTCTCGCCGCACCAAAACACTTACTTGCTCACGAGGTGTTATAAATCCAGAAGCGAACGTTTATTAATGGTAAATCGCCGGTAATCAAGACGACATATCAACACAGCTGAGGGTGTCCACACAACAATACACACGGATCCCATAAACACAGCAGCAGCTGACTGAACACGTTGGCAGCGCAACACTCTCAAGAGAAACTGTCGGACTAATCCATTGCCTCAGCTCTAAATAGGAAACGGAGGTTCTGAAGAGACTGGTGAGAGGGGGGGGGGAGGGTGTTTGAGGTAGCCCAGTGCCTTGCCACATGACAACTGACATGCCTCGTGGCACTGTACCGAAGACACTTGGGTGTGAGTCAATGTATGGGTGGCGGCAACCATGCAGATACGGTCTAGCACTAGCCGGGCAACTGACACGCAACATATCCCTCCGATCGCCAGTGTGCACCACCGTGAATTTCTGTACCAATCCACGGGCATTTCCACATGGAATGTATACATGTGTACATGTATCTCTCCTCCCTCCTCGTTGGGCTCACTTATGTGTGTCACTTCCTCTGGATGAGATTAGTGTATTATTCCTTTTGCCGTCATTGATAACTCCACCCAGTTATAAAACGGTCCAAGTGGGGTTTGTAACTGACTCAGGCTATGGTTTTTCCTATTCAAATTATTGAGCAATCTGGCTCTTTCATGTCCTAATTGACCATTATCCAAAGAGCGTTCTCCACAACGGCAGCCGATGGTTATTCTCAACTCTCAAGACACCTGCTTTGTATAAAACAGGAGGTAATTTCACGTTAAGGCAATCAACAAAAAGGGGACCCTAGACCATACTTGGATCTTCTTACGAGGGAAAAACTAAATTAGTTCAACACAGGGGACGTCACATGTTTGCCAAGAAAGTCCAAAATATCTCTACTTTGTGGTTTTATGTATTCAATTGAAGGATATCCTTAAGTTAGTAAAAATTAGTCCAACATCTTTTGTAATTCACTTAAAGGTGTCCACATGTTGCACTTTCCTTGACCAACTTGGTGTATACACTTCTGACCTTTGACCCAGTATAGAACTGGCCAATTAAATAAAGGTGATCCTGTGCAACTACTTTTTATGTAGAACAATAAAACTAACAACAGGCAGTTCTTATAGAGCCCTTTACCACACCCAAAGTTGGGCGTCTCACAGTGCTTATTTTTACGACAGGTATGCAGAGCTGTGTATGGTTAGCGCCCGACTCTGCAGCAGCTGGAGCGCATTTTGACAGTACAGCCCTTTTTTTTTCGGCAGGAGGTAAGGCGCTTGTTTGAGCCTGTCAGTCCTCCAGTTCAATTTCACTTGTTGTTCCTAAAACTCACACCTTATAGGGGGGATTGTTCATTCGATCTTCTCTCTTGAACAAACTTCCTTAAGATATTGTAATATTTCAATGTACACAATTTCAAAGTTACTCTCAAAACTCACCTTTTCAAGATGTATTTCTTTTATTCATAGTTTTGTTGCTTTCCATTGTTAATTATGGTATGTTTTCCCTAATTGTTATTTTACTTACAAGAATAAGGTTACCAGCCAAACTGCCATGTCACGTGTACATTTTGTGACTGGTATCCTGCTCATTTCTGCTTAGCAGAAATTTGTTAAGCAATATTTTCTGCTTAAGCAGCTCTATGAAATTGGGCCCAGGTCATTACCACCTTTTGTATTTATAGGCCTATAGGACCTATCACAGGTCCTATTGGTTGGTAAGCAGTTTGCAACAGCAAGTCTTAATACAATCATAACACATCACATGTGGATGATTTTTGCTAACAACATGTAGCTGTCACACATGTCACAATCTTGATCTACTGTAATATCAGAGTTGATGGTCTCAATACTCATCTACAATGTAAGTGGCTGTTTTGGTCCCAGACATCCAGATCTCAACTTCAACACTGTCAAATATCATTATCTATGAATCTTCAATAGGCTTATGTATTTATTTCTCGAAACCGGAATTATGTATGTCCACGCTTGTACCATCTCTCTGACACAGGGCTGGAATTATTATTATTGTATTTTTTTTTTTAGGGGGGGGGATCCATAAGACGGTACCACGGGGCTCTTATCTCAAATTTGGACCAGAAAATGTGTTACTTCTATTTCTATTTCTGAGGGGGTTCTCATTAAAGCCAGGGCACAATTTCATAGAGCTGCTCATGCAGAAAAACTTGCTTAACAATATTTGCTAAGCAGAAATGAGCAGGATACAAGTCACAAATTGTACATGTGACATGGTAGTTTGGCCGGTAACCTTGTTCTGGTAAGCATAATTTTATTGTGCTTAGCTACTTTTTGTGCTTAAGCAGCTCTATGAAATTGGGCCCCGTTAACCCTGGTGTTTCTGGTTCACAAAGCAAGCACCCTTGTTTAAAGGTTTTCCTCGGGCTTGCGAGCTACAGTGATTTAGTTCACTTATGAGGCATCCTTCGTTTCATTGCCAGAAAATTTAGGGCCTATAATAATATTAATAAAAGGCCTAATAAACTTGATAAAACAATGACAATTTCATACACATCTATGTATGCGCGGCGCAAAAGATGGGCCAATGAGCAACCTTCTTTTGACCTCTAGCCGAGGGCGCCCTCATCAAACGACGTCATGTGCATAATGTCTCTTGAAAGAAAGTAAAAATAACAAAATGGCAGAGCAAGGACAAACTCTTTTCTACAGACCCAGATTTGGAGACATTCTCAACTACATGTTCCACACCTGTTTCTGTATCATCAGCACATAACGTAGTTGATGACTTCAATTCTAAGCTAAGCTTGTAATTCCAAGTATTTTCATTATTTTCAGCATCACGGTAATCTTCCAACTCATACTGACGAACAATACAACGGCTCTCAGCTGTTTCTTTAGCTGGAATTTCCCTGGAAACTGATTCACTTTAGGACATTAAATAAGTTGTTAATAAAGAGGGATTAGCTTGGCTTTGCAAACATGGCGCCGAGCAGGAATTCTGTGTTGGCTAGTTGTCTGTATGTACACTACTCTCTATTGCTCATCTGTCAACATGAATGTCAAACATCAAAACAAAATTCTCTAAATTTGTTTCTGAAAACAGAAATTGTTTACTTCCTTTATATTTGTATTTTGTTAAAAAGTATGACACACCAATGAGTTTCGGAAGAGTGCATTGTGCCGATCCTCTAGTTTTTAATTATTTAATTAGGCCTATTATTCTTCTTTCTGTTAATGAACCCAAGGAATCTTCAAGAGTGCCTTGCACTGTTACGCTGAAGATGCCTGTGCAGAGAAGATGTGGGAGGAAAACTCTAGCTGGGATTTAAAAAACCACCACGCAATCAGGTAGGGACTGAAAACCAAATCCACGCAAGGCTCTGGTCTGAAGCAGGAGTCAAACTGGGGTCCATCGACTGGAGCCCACAAACGGTGAAAGGCAGGAAAGAAACAACTGATGAGCTGATCTAAATGCCCAAATAAACCCATATGCATGTCCCAATGTGCAAGATCGGCGCAATAACAATAAACAACACCGGTGTGCTGATTTTGAAGCACTGCGATACATAAAACCTGTCATAGATATACTTAAACTACAGCATGGCGTCCATAATGGCAGCTTGATTCATAACTGTACTCAGTTTCCAAAGGTGTATTGCCCTATATTTTAAAGATTGAACTGGTGCATATGGGCTATACAAACGACTAGTCAAATTACATACATGTAGGTCATGTTTCAGGTAAACATAGAATACCGGTTCAATCATCTGCAAATATGCTTATTTTGAAGAAATTTGTGAAAGTCGGAGATTGGAGCGAGCCGGAGGTTGCGTTTATAATATTATGTTATCCTTTGAAATGACCACTCACCTACAGATGTGCAGAAGATCTTTAGCAGTTTGGTGTTATTTATTGGATGCCATCTTTGGTATCGGTATTGGGAAGCATTATTGAACATGATTATATGCAATATCATTTTCAATGAATTGTGAGTGATACACATTCTTTATCCTGATGCAAATTTAACATCTATTAAAATCTTTGTGTTACCCGTGACTAACATAGGATTTGAGCTACCTCCAGGTACTGCGCTATTTTGATCTCACAAGTTTGAAATCCAATTTTTGAAGTGAAAAACAGTGATTTGGTTTATCACTATTTTCTCAGGATTCTGATGACCTATTAAGCCTAAACTTTCACAAGTTTGTTATTTCATGTATAATGTTGGATCGCACGAAGTGTGGATTCCGGTCTTTGAAAATAACCAATATTTGCCGTGTGCTTTTATGCTGTTACAGTGTGATGTAGATTGTGTACAGTACTTTACTTCATAACAGCTTTATCTGATTATAATGAAACAGTTTTTGACCAACACCAGGAATGCCTTCATAAATATGTTGACCTTCAAAGTTCATTGCACTAATTGACTAAAGTAGCTAGTTACATACTTTCCCTGTTTTTTCCCCCCTTTTTTAGTCCAATTATTGCTAGATGAAAGTATTTTCCAGATTTGTTTTACTTTAAATTGTTGATGTATGGGAAAGGATATTAAAAGTGACGGGATAAAAATATAAAAAAGCTTTAGAAGTTGAAGAGGTCAACGTAAGTCAGTGTTTGGCAATGCGTCACTCTTTCAGTTTGGAACTTTTACATTTGGTTTTCATCATCTCCGGGAAGATTGAGAAATCAAACAATATAGTCATCATGGCGTGTCGCGGCCGAGCGGATAAGAGCACCGGACTCAAGCTCTGGTGTTTCTGTTTAGCAGAGTGTGGGTTCGAGTCCCGGTCGTGACACTTGTGTCCTTCAAGCAAGACACTTAACCATTATTGATGCGTCCTTCGAAAAGAGAAGGGGTTCGCCCCGGTGTTCCTGGTTTGATCGGCAGCATATTGCGCCACAGCACCTTGTAAATCATTACATGGTGCTATGTAATGGCATTGGTCTCATACTTCAAAACATAGCTTGCATGAAAATACTGAATGTTGAAGCCACTACTATCATACGAACATAAAAACTTGTATCCCTCATTTTAAATTATATCTCTCAATGCAGAGTTCAGTTACTGGTGCCATCTTTTGTTTGTTTCGTTATTACATGAATTAGTGAGTGAAAAAGAGCAAATATGCCTGGCCCTTGCGGATGGGGGAAGACCCCCTCCTATTGTTTGAGGCCCCCTCCCATTTATCTTTTGTCATCAGAGTGTGGGTTCGAATCCCGGTCATAATACTTGTGTCCTTGGGCAAGACACTTACATGTAATAACTTCTCATCACCCAAAATTACAAAAGTAAATGGGTACATTATTGATGTGAATGATGAGCAACCCGTGCGTCCATTTGGCTGCCGGAGCTGCATACTCTAAAGGAGTTGAACACGATTTCAGGAATGCTTGAGGCACGGCGATAACCCGGTAGTAATTGCCTGGTTCATACTTCATGCAAAGGCGAAGTAAATTTGACGTCACAAATTCGCACCAATAATTTGCTCAAGTTGAAATGTGCTCAATATTGCAAAACTTTAGCTGCAAACATGGAGCTTTGACGTCAAGTTCGCTTCCAGTCGCATGAAGTATAAACCAGGTTTAACAGCGTAAAGGTGCTTTGGAACAATTTAGTTTACAAGTCGCATAATGCCTATGATGATACGCAGAACTGTGTAGAGATTTGGAGGGCTGTTTTTGTTGTTTCTGATCACACTTGTTAACCCCGGGCAGTTCATTAATTGGGAAGCGCTGTAGTCTGTTTTCCAGAAAGTGAATGACGAACCAATTAAATCGTTTCTGCTTAGTACCTGTCGTTGTTAAACAACGACTCATTACAGCCATGTGTCGGATATCCTTGTTCCTGGACACTGCATCTGGGCATTGTTACTCAATTCAGACATCTATAGTCTTAACTACAGCTTACCATAATTAATAGGCAGTTGACAGATAAAACAAAGGAATAATGGGTCGTAAACTCTCTCAACCCTATGATGGGGTTCCTTAGTCAGTTCATTTCGTTTTTTAGAAGTCAAAAATCACACAATAAGAGGGTCAACAGTCACACTACTGGTCACACTACTTTTTTTAAAACCAAGATAAACACCAAATAGAAAACATTCCGAAGACCTTGTTTCAATTCAGCGTGCTTCGGCCAGACATCCAAACAATTTGGGTCCAGAATGCCCCACAGTTTTGAAAAACCTGAGGAGAACCCTGTCAAGGGTCAAGGATCACACTATTTAATTTCCGCTTTTAAGGGTCAGGGATCACACTACATGTATTTGAATAATTTGAGGATCAGTGATGTTATATGTAACCTTCTTTGGAGGTCAACAATTGCAAATTACATGTTGTTTTCATTTGTCAGTGAGAGCATTCGCAATCTTAAAAACTACATAATGCATGGCCTTTCAACTTAACTGCCAACCGGAGATGAACTAAATTGTTTAACTTTTTTACATTTTTACACAAAGATTGTTCTCACCTACTTTCAAAAAAGTCGAAAAAAATATATCAAATCATGGTTTCAATTTGTTTGTTTTGATGAAAATTTCATGGGTCAGTTATTAAAGAAAAAAAAGGAGAGATTTTAAAGCAACCAATTTAAAAGTTTTTGCTTACTTTAGACAATACATGTATGGTTTTCATATCACTTAAAGGTATCGTACACGTTGGTAATGACTCAAAACAAATATTAGCATAAAAACTTACTTGGTAACAAGCAACGGAGAGCTGTTGTTAGTATAAAACATTGTAGGAAAAAACTTCCTCTGAAGTAACGTAGTTTTTGAGAAAGAGGTAACTTCTCACTAAAATAATAAAAACTAGAAGTTTTTATTCCTATCTCAAATGTGTACAACAAGGGTGTTTTTTCTTTCATCATTTTCTTGCAACTTCGATGACCAATTGAGCCCAATTTTTCACAGGCTTGTTATTTTACACATATGTTGAGATACACCAAGTGAGAACTCTGGTCTTTGACAATTTCCAAACGGGTTCAGTGCCTTTAATACAGACAGCTTGCAAAACAGAGTAAAACACCTTCTTGGAGGAAAGTCTTTGACTTGAATTGAAGACATACTTGGCAAAGTTACTGAGGCAGATTCCCCCGTTTCCGTGTCCCTAACCTCAGCCTACATGTATATCTCCCTACCCCCTACAGACCACAGGGGACCACGTCTGCTGATATCTTCACTTCGGTGATCAGAGTTCAAATCAATGAAGTACACAGTAGTGTGTCTATCCCAAAAGAGATGGTTTCGGAGCCAACGCCCCGGTGAGCCACGCCGAGTTTAGAGAAAAACTTGACAGCTATTTCATCTTAATCAATGTGGGGCCCCAGATGGGAGTCAAACAATTAACCAAATTAAGCTACTAGGAGGTCTCGCCCATATATGCAAAACTGATATTTCAAACTATGAATAAAACACCTCAAAAAGTCACAAGACTCTTAACTCACAAGGTACATTTAGATATGACGAAAACCTCAAAAATAACCTGAAGTTACAAATACCATAATGGACACCTATCAAGCACCTGTATCAGCCAACTTTGAAGCTCATGGTGCATGAACATTAATACCCTGGTCTCTGAGCCATTTATTTCATTCCTTAAACCATCCCAGCTCCCCAGGGAGCATGTTCAGCGTGAGCTGCCAAGTATGCAGCGCATCAAGCTAAATCAATCACAAGAAACCATCTTTGCCCTCACAGGTACCCATTTACTCCTGGGTGAAGAGAAGCAAATAAAGTGTCTTGCTCAAGGACACAAGTGTCATGACCAGGATATGAACCCCACCTAATGACTTTGCCACCAGAACTTGAGTCTAGTGCACTAGAACACTCGGTCATGACATGATTCTCAAAAGTTAAATCTAAAAGTAGTTTTAAAAGTACTTCTCAGCCAAATTCTTCTAAAATCTATACCCTGGTTTGTCAGACTTTTGCCTAACAGATTTATTTACCGCACAGAGCAAGTTCGGGTGGGCGACTAGAATCGACTAGACTTAACCATAGTCGATCTAGATTCAACTAGCAAGTTCAACTGGATCAACCTAGCCCTGGAGCACTGTCTGTCAATACGAAGTTACATTGCAATTAATAGGTAGTTTAACGATTACTCTAGATTTTGTTCAATACGTACATAATTTATTTTTGCAGTGAGATAATTAGTTAATAAATGCACTGAAGAAAAAAACAATAAATGAAAATGACAATGATGTGCCAACAGTTTGCTTCATTAATATAACTTAAATCCTATGGTATGCTCAACAAAATACATTGATTTGAGGTTGAACAAAGAAAAATTGACCAGAGTGGGACTTGAACCAACGACCTCCGGATTAACGTGCCGGCGCTCTACCAACTGAGCTATCTAGGTTGAAAAATACATAGACTAACTATTTTGACCAATGGATCGCTTAGATGCGCCTGAGTGAATTAAAGTTGCAAATTGCGATTCGGCACCCGAACTTGCTCATCGCCAAACAAACCTTTATTGAAGTGAGGGCAGAAAAAGTTAGAACCAAAATCTTTGTGTTTGAGAGTGAGGTCAAAAGTTTGATGGAGGAAGCGGTATCTACTCAAAGTTAGGGTTCAAGTCATGATGCTAATACTAGAGAGAGGTCAAAGTTTTTGGTTTTTGGCTTACACCAAGTTTTGTATTTGGAACAGACACCCATCATTTCTTCCAAAAGTATAGACCATGTAACCTGTTTCATCACATGTTTACAAAAGAGCCACAGAGCCTGGACTTACTGAAGGCACAATTTGTACACTGCCCATCGGAAGAAACCATACAATATGGTATTTTATGGAGATTATGTTGCTGGTTTTTATCAACTTTTGATATGAAGAAAGGGTACCAACCTCAAACCTTGTTCAGCTGTTATTTTTCTAACTTTTGACTCTGTGTTGAAATTACATGTACTGTATGACACAAAATATAAAATTTCCCATATGACCATGGAATGTACAAGTCACTCTTTTTGTAAACAAAGGTCTATAAGGACAACTATTTTGGACACTATTTCAACAACTTTTTCCCTCCAAAAAGCAACCTCTAGGGCTTTACACAATTTAAACCCTTCCATGATGCTTTGCAGTTGGCCCAGAATATTCAAGTCTTTTAAATCTGTAAAGACGGGCTTTTGCAAGAGAGTCAAGCTATTACATGATTAGTACAAGAATCCCATAAATGAATTTGAAAGATTGAACAAATCTGGTCTGTGGTTGTGGCTGTAATCCACAGAGAGTTCTAAAAGATTATTGCATCATTTCATTTAATACCTTCTAAAGACTTTCTAAAAGCCCTTTGATCCCAATCACAAAAGAAGCAATACATTTTGTTGCTTGTTAAATGAAACAGATGAATTAATTACTTCACAATACATTCACTGGACTGAAATCCTGAACCGTTTATGGGTTTCCGAAGTCCCAATCCCAAATCATTGCTAAAGCCGTACAAAGCAAGTTTGATTCTTATCGACTTCATTGCCCCAGTGGAACGAGAGCCGATCCAGACTGGAGTCACAGACTACTAGAATACAGATTTGCCGTCAGTCTAATGAACTTAAAGTTAAGTAGGAAATTAGTTTATGAAATAAATGAAATGGTCTTCCTGCTCTCCAGTAATCCGCCTTGTAATTTTCTCTTTCCCCTTCCACAGATTGCCTACATATTTCAGGAAACCTAGATGTACGGGCTTCACGTAAATGTCGAGTAGGTTTTTTTAATCAAGACCGAGGATCATTGTTTATGGGTGTGGGAATGGAAACGTATTACGTACGTCCCGTTCCTGCCAAACAGCAAATACCTGTGGAAGGACAGGGTAAGGGGAAGTCTTTACGGGCTTCGGGGCATCACAAAACCGGATTGATAGTAGTTTCAATCATTAAACTTTCCTGCCCACACCCACCAGAATGTCTCATCTGATTGACGCAACTCCCCGGAGATGCCCTCTGTGTTCCCCGGTGCCCCTCCACACACAAGCACAGAATATTAATGCGTTCTAAATTGCAACGTCTCTGATGTGTACTATATGCAATATAAGCACTGGCGAGAGGAGAGGAGTGTCGCTACGATATTATCTCTATTTACCCCGACACTTGTCAAGTTCTCAGCCGTGTTATCTTTGATGGATCAGCTGAATACAGTGAGTGAATGTTTAAGAGTTAAATCGCTTAATTAGCAGCGTCCCCACAGGGATTCAACAGTCAGCCAGCACCATGTTATCCTACAGTCATATAATCCAAGTGTGGTTTACATCATCATGGATTTCACAGAAAAAAAGATTGGGGCTTTCGGTCTGGTGAAGAGAAGTCTGAAATAGTCCCCACTGTCAAGAAACCATCCTGATGTGAGGTGACTAGCAACCCTCTTTAAAGCCCGGTAATACTAATTCTAAACTGAATCGCTCGTTAGCAACCTGCCAGAGGCATTCAATGGGATGAAACTCAACAAATGGAAAAGCTTAAGCACCACTTTTAAGTTTTGATGTGTAAATGTTCATATAGTACTCAAATAAAAAAAAATGTAAACAGTCAGTGACAGGTCCAACAGGTGGTGCACATACTACGACTTTCAGGATTCACTGGTTTTCTTGGAAGATTCTTTGCTGAATTTATAAAAAAATGGGGAATTAGGAATGACATAAAAAGATCTGAAGTTTCCTAAATGGCCTAACTAAAGGATGAATCCAGTTAAAACCACCAACATTGATTCACCAAAACTAACAACTCTGATTAATGTTAAAAAAAAACCTTCTGTTTGCCCCCCCCCCCCATATACTCACATACACTCTCATGTTTGTTGAACCGGCAAATCAAGGACGTCTCTTTGCTCTCCCATTGTTTAAACTCCCCCCTTTTTGTTTTGCGATGTCCCGATTGGTTTTGCGAAGTAAGAACATATCCTCCCTCTGTCAAAACCCACTTTCTTAAAAGTTTGTTTTGTTTGATTCTGTTGGACCGCGGATTGAACTAGTCAACTAATTATGCTTTACATAGGATCGGGTATACCTGGGGCCGATTTCACAAAGAGATAAGACTAGTCTTATCTGAAGTTAGGACCAGTAACTGGTCTTAACTTAAGACTAGTCCTATCTCTTAGCATTGCCTAGGACAGTCCTAAGTTAGGAAGAGTTTTGTGAAATCGACCCCAGGCCTCTAGAATTACACAGAACCTCATGTTGCCCCGGTCTTGGCCTATGTGCCCCTTTAAAAAAATTCCCATCTAGACTTTTAAGATTTTCCAACGGAAGTGCACCCGTGGCGAAACGAAAATGGCCTCGCCTTCTCACAGATGACATGTCAGGCCTGTCATACATGTAAATGTACCACCATAATTATAGTCCAACAGTTTGGGTTGTTGAGTTTTGCTAAGATTTTGATAGAGTGAGGAAGCATAGTGTTAGCCAGAGGGGTGTCTAGGTGTCTTTTGGATACCCCGCTTTATCTGTCATTTACATGTAAATGTATTGGAAGTGATCAATTTGGACACCCAGTTTTTTAAATTTCAAGCAAATTTGGACACCCTTTTACCAAACCCTTGTAAGCTTGGGCGATACCGCGATATTATCGAATATCTCGATACTAGTTCTGAAACGATTACGATATCGGGTAGATTTTTTTTGATCGTGATATCGGTAAATCGCGATATCGACTAAGTATCGCGATGTATTTCCTTACCGAGACGATCTTGCAACAATAAATCTCCTAGTGGAGACGATCTTGCAACAACAAAGAGTCACAGACCGCAACCGCAAGATTCCCCAACAGATTCGACCCGACCGGGTTTCTTCGAAAAAACCAACATCAAAGCCTTATTAGCGATCAGGCGGTCTCACACAGACTACCGAAAAACTACGACATCGCGCTTCCGGGTGTTATCACGTATTGCATCAACCTCGTCCCCATGGTTTACTTTATTTCCAACCATGTTTACAATAGTACCTCGTACTGCTCGACACACATTGGGGACGAGGTTGGTGATCTAATTAGTTATGCACACAATAGAACAGTCTGTCATGCGCAGTAGACACATTAAATGTGTTAAGTAATAGGCCCTGGTTTTCACCCCATAGGTTTAGAGTAAAACCCGAAGAATAGGTCATAGAGCAAACAATTTTTGAGACGGGCGCTTCTTTTACAACTTGCTCTGTGAGATTCGTAGAAGATTGACGTCATCAAAAATTAATCGCGATATCATTGAAAATCGCGATATACTCTTGACGATACATCGTGGATGAAAAAAAGGGATATCGCCCAAGCTTAAACCCTTGCTGAAACTTTGCGAGGAAGTTTCCTAGTCTATCAATCCAAGAGGCTAGGGTTAATGGAGCAGTCTATCAACATGGACTTTATGTCAAAGAAAACCTCTTTAACTCTTTAATGCGTCGACCGGTCCCTAGCGATCGGTTTAAATCCCGTCAGAAAAATAGTTGTAAAACGAAAAATAAAGATTGCACGGCCACACAGTTTTCAGAACGGGAAAGAGGGAAAGAGGGTGCTATTGTGACCCGTTTGTTTTCGGGTTGCCATTTGCAAAAAACAGGTAAAACATTATTGTGTCCATATGACCAATTTATCACTGAAATAAATGGTGCATGAAAGGAAGGAAATTGAAGGGAAGATTATTTATGTTATGTGCATCTGAACGATACGACCATTGACCATTGTTGTTAACATCTTCATCCCCATGCACTCTAGCCTTCCTCTAGGATTCTCAAAAGAACAAAATCTTTCCAAGGCCAGCCTTCATTGTCACAAGGTACATAACTCCGCAACATTTTGTTTTTAACAGCAAACTGCCTTTAATCTGATCCCTTTGTACAAACAGTTGTCACAACCGATTATCATCAATTTAGGGTTTAATCCCCGCAGTGAACCTTCCGTCGTTACTCAATAGCGCTGCAAACGAGGGCATTCCGAAAAGCCCACCACCCGAGTGCGAGTTTTTGCGAGGATGTCTTTCGTGCCACTGGTTGCGTGCAAGGCTGCAGCGCCCCTAGCCATGTGTCTTTCAACAAAAAAATCTAATTAGATAAGGCAGGAAATGGAATGAACAGGAGGTGTTGGCTGATGGGTATAGTGACACTCCAGTCTTCACTTTCGCTCTCTTTGTGCACCGCCCCCACATTCCAGTCCAACTCCTCCCCCATCCAGGGCACTGATCATCTTGGTTAAGATTGCATGCATCCGGTACGTTTATTAAATGCAATACATACATCAAGAGTAAAATCGCAAGGAAATTGACTTGACAAGTATTTTAATAGCTTAAACGTGTTAAAGATTACCTCATGAAATGAAGAAACTAAATCATCTTTCAAAATGACCGTTCCAAAATTAATTACAACAGCAATACACACAATATTTACTAATAAACAAAATAAAAAATTTGATGGATTAGATCATAACCTGAGCTTGCTTTTAAAACCTTCCAAAATCAAGCGGTTCTTAAACTGAAATTCCATAAGTTGGTCGAGGTGAAATGAGGACATAGTAATGCTTTAGAGTGACCATCATTCACAACATTCTAAAACAGTCTTAAGTTGGTAAATGTCTTGGTGGGACCAAGTGAAAATTCATCAAACATGTCAAATGATTCGAGGCTGGTCTTACAAGCTGGCAATAGCAACACATTGGTGTGGCCAGGTGACCGTCAGATATACATGTAGTAGAGTGACCCTCATTTATAGCATTCTAGAATGGTCTTAAGTTGGTAAATGTCTTACAAGGATGGGAACAAGTGAAAACTCATCAAATGTGTCAAATGATTCTAGGCTGGTCTTACATCTTAAGGTTAAGCTTGCAATAGCAACACATTGGTGTGGCCAGGTGACCATCAGATATAGTAGAGTGACCATCATTCAAAGCATTCTAGAATGGTTTTAAGTTGGCGAATGTCTTAGAAGCGTGGGACCAAGTGAAAACTCATCAAACATGACAATTGATTTTAGGCTGGTCTTACATGTTATAAGCTGGCAATAGCAACACATTGGTGTGGCCAGGTGACCGTCAGATATAGTGAGTGACCATCATTTATAGCATTCTAGAATGGGCTTAAGTTGGTAAATGTCTTACAAGGATGGGACCAAGTGAAAACTCATTAAACCTGTCAAATGATTCTAGGCTGGTCTTACATCTTAAGTTCATGAAAGCTGACAATAGCAACGCATTGGTGTGGCCACATGACCGTCAGTCATAGTAGAGTGACCATCATTCATAGCAGTGTAGAATAGTCTTAAGTTGGTCTTCCAAGGGCATGAAGGGTGGGACCAAGTGAAAATTCATCAAATGATTCTAGAGTGGTCTTAAGTCAAGCTGTCTAAGGTAACACCTGGGCCAAATTTCATACAGCATGTAAGCACAAAAACTTGCTAAGCACAGAAAATTCTTGCTTATGAAAAATAGGTTACCAGCCAAAATACTTGCTTTGACTGATACCCCACTCATTTCTTGCTTAGCAAAGAAATTTGCTAGAAGAATTTTCTGCAAAACAGCTTTATGAAATTGGGCCTGGTGTGGCCAGGCTTCCAATTTAATGGCATGTAACCAAATGACCGCCTTACACAATGTATCAGTCTAGAATTGTGTGCTTCAATAATTGCAAACCGTACTTTATTTTCTTAGGGGGTCCGTACTCAACAAGCACTGCTGTTTATGGGACCCCTCCACTTTCATTTCCATGTGTTTTTGTAATGTTCTTTTGCTTTGTATTGTATAAATTTATTAACTTATTGTTTGCTTGTAATCACTGTTTATACAATACATTGTTTATTTTGGGTATGGATTGGACATAAAGTGAATTGAATTGAATTGATAGGGGGCATGGCAAAATTACCATCAAATGTATCAATCTACAAAAAGGTCGAACAACTGACCATCAACTATTTAAATTAATGATAATTGAATAGCTTTATCACATCTGAGGGCGTCTTCAAGGTTTGTGGAGCTGTCCTGTCAGGTAAATTGTGTAAACCGTTGGGCGAGACACCTAACTCACACAAAAAGTTAAAAAGATAACAATTTTCTCATAGCTTTGTGTACAAAACCTTGTGCATCGGCGTGGTGTGCAGCACTTGCGCGTATGGATTGGTCTGTACCGGCAGGTGAAAACATAATGGTTTAACGATTCAGAACCAAAATCAGTTTAAGTCATGTTTTAACTGCACTGTACATAGCAAGCCCTTTCGGTGTCAACCAAGATTATGACTATTATAATTTCACCCATCCTTCTCAAAACGGTCGGTGTTAATCTTTTTTTATACAATGACACAAAATATGAATCTCAGGTTCTGAATTTAAAAGAACAATAAACTAATTCAAGGACTTACGTCTGCACGAATCCCCCAACCCTGTTACTGTGTTAACACGTATTTCTAATTAGTCTAGCATGCCAGTGTAGTGGACCACCTGCCACCAATGGCAGACCACCTGTTCAAACGAGGGGGGTTGCCTCTGAAAATACCCGCTCTGAAAATAGTCTTCAGTCATCCCAGAGGAGTCTACATTGTAGATTACATGTAGACCGCATCGCACAGGTTATTACACACACAAAAAATGATGAGATAATTGGGTAAAGTAGGAATTGACATGCACTCAATTATCTGTTGATTATTATTGAAGCACCTGGATGGAGTTGCGTGACAGGGATTCAGCACGAGGGTGCCAGAGGTCATTAATACTGGCACAGCCTACTTTCTCATTTTATTTCTCTTCACCCAGGGGTAAATGGGTACCTGTGAGGGCAGAGATGCGCTACATACTTCCCAGCACAGGCTGAATACTCCCCAGGGAGCCGAGATGGTTTAAAGAATGCAATATAGCCCAATGACCAGGGTAATAATGTTTGAAGCGCAATGCTCATTCTTTGGAATTGCGCTATACAAGAGTCAATATTATTATTATCTAGAAATAACACATTTAGACCATTCCCATGAAATATGTAAATTGCACATACCGCATGAGCACTAACACTACTGGTTGGCAAAATCAGGAAGCATTGTGTCTTTTTGTATGGGCTGATGGTGGTGTGACATATAGCCAGACGCATTTATTCATCTTCCTAGTGCACAACTCTAAGGTGTTCACCAACTTGTAGTGTCTGTCATGTCTGTACGCATGCATGAGTATAATTGGGAAGGGCTAATTGTAAACAACGTCTTATAATTCATCAGTCTACATTGTACAAAAGCACGCACCATTAATGTAATGAAACTAGAGTGGCTCCATTGTCACGCAGAGTTGTCACGCAATGTCCGATTGATCACAAATGAAGTTGAATGAGTTTATTTATCCGCTTTTTACAAGTTCATGTGTCAACACATTTGCAATGTTGATCTTTCAAACAGACAAAACTGATAAAAAGTTTGTGAGAAAATAGAATTAGCTGTTGCAAACTGCTTACCACCCAAAAGGACCTATGGTATAAATGCAAAAATAATAGTTAATGGCCTGACGTTTCGACCCTAGCAGAGTCTTTCTCAAAGCCTAAGAGAAAGACTAAGCTAGGGTCGAAACCTCAGGCCATTAACTACTATAAAATTTGGTGTCCATCAAGAAACAAAGTACACTATTAAAACAAAAATTGACTCAGACACTGAGTTGACTAATGTTATGATTAGGCCTATTTAACTCCTTATCAAGCCCCAACATTTAAGTTTTTCTACAAGCTCAGGGAATTGCCCTCTGTAGCAATGAAAGGGAGGGGGGGGAGGCGATAATTCCTGAAATAGTAAGAAAAGAAAAGCTTAAACATATCAATGTGTTTGGAAATAGTACTCCCCCAGTGATCATCCATCATGAAACGTGTTTCTGGTGCAAGCTAATTAGATTATCGTCCAAATGAAACACGTATAGGGAAATACAATCTAGACCGAAAGAGCCACCAGGAATGTGCACGTAGTGCAAATTTAACTCATTTAATTTGAGTTATTTTTCACTTTCAGAGGACAATCTAGGGATTTGTTTTTTGGTTAAATGAAGGGGAGCTGGATTGGAGGGGGGGGGGATTTCCCACTTCTCACCTGTTTTCTAAGGTGGTATGGAAGGGGTTTTAAGTGAAAACTAGACCTTGGGGGGAGGAGAGCTGGAGGGGTTGTACACCTGTCAGCTATCAGTAGACATTTCCAGGGTGGATTGGAAGGTTGTTACATGCAGACGGTCCAAATCACACAGCTGAAAGCGTGCTACTTGTATTGTAGGCAGACTTGTCATTTACAGGTCCCTGGGGTCAAGGGTCAAGTCTGAAGCCGCCAGTCTCACATTTTTGACTTTTTTGGCATGTTTGGAGGTCAAATCTTCAGTCAAATCTCAGGACCAGCACTGTAGCAATTTCAAAAATGATCTGAAAATCAGTGTAATTATTGTAAATTTAGAAGAGATCCCACATACTTACTTTTCTTTATTATTATTATAATAAATATTCATAAATACCTGGGACAGTTCATCCATTCTGATTGGTCAAGAGGAAATCACATGGCCATGTTTAAACGTATGATATAAACACAGTGAGAAGTGTTTAAACATACACGTGTGGCATGCAAGCTTACGTTTGGCACTAATTTACGCGTAACGCAATTTGTACATACATTGTACCAGCACTCAATGTACAATACATTAGTGAACGGGCGTCTCGTAACGCAACACAATCAATATTTACCAGTACTCACTGTAGTGAGTGCCCCCGTACAACAGTTGAGCATCACATGCATTTTTACCCTTCGCAAAAAAAGAGCCTGAGCACGTGACAGGAATTGAAAATTGTACAGAAATGTTTTACAGATTTTCCAACATTATTACACTTTACTTGTTAAAGGTATTGTACACTTTTGGTAACAGCTCAAAATAAGTGTCCACATTTTGTGTGATTCAACATTTATATGCATGAACAAACAAACCTGTGAAAGTTTGAGCTCAATCGGTCATCGAGATCACGAGAAAATAGTGAAAAGAGACCTTATGTGCTTTTCAAAATATCGCGCGTGATAAAATCTATTGTTTAACTAATTTCTCAGAAACGATAGCGTTTTAGGCAGAAATATTTTAAGGAACCCTTTCAACCATTACTTACTTTAAATCATGTAAGTTGTGTGTGAATCTGTGAACATTTGTGTTTTTCGATCTTACCAATAGTGTACAGGGCCTTTAACAAAAAGGGCATTTATGAATGGGCATTACATGTATAAGAGAGTTGTGGCTCAGTCTTGAACGTTCGTTTAAAACCTTGCAGCAATGAGTAATTGTGTAACCCCAGATTCCAGCCCTTTGTCCTGCACTTTTTACAAATGTGGCATACAAGAATTGACAGGCTGTGACTATTGTTTATCATTATATCTGGTACATTCCAGCATACCATGGCAGAATATTGGGTCACGACCGAGGTTCTGCGAATCACAGTAAGTGTCTACTCATGGTTTCTCAAAAGACAACATCGAAAAACCAGTGCTACATGTAATTCATTCATTCATATAACATTTATTTCCATATCACAGAAAGACGAAAATACAGAAGTGCATGCAGGAAATAGACAATCTAACAAAAGAGGCACACAAAATGGCCATATAACAAACAAGAACTTAAAGAGGAAGTGATATGGGGGCAAATCCCGAAAAGCAGAGCTTGAGGAGGGATGCCTTACACGACAGAAAGACAGACAAACAAGCGGACAACAAAAATACAAAAATTACCAAAAAATAATTAAATGATTGTGTAGAGCAGGGGTTGGTAAAAAGAGAGAAAAAAGACCAAGAAGAAAAATATGTAAGTGAGAATAAACGAAATTATGTACATATTAATTATGAGAACCTTCTTTGTCTTTATATCATCAAGTCATGGTTTTATTATGAAAACTATATTTGCAAAGAGAAAAACATTACTCAAGAAGCTCCAAAAAGTTCGGAAAAATAATACCGCAGGTGGGCACGGAAAACCAACATTAAGTGGTTAAGCAGCCCCTTATGAAGATGTCACGCAACACAGCCTTAAACAATTCTGTTAATAGACACAGCTAGGAGGTGTCACTCGAATCAACGTGCTCAGAATTTCCTTTCCAGGTCTGTATCATTTCGTTGAACATTGGCCGGCCAGAAAATCAATTCAAGATTGATGTGTGATCAACTTTTTTGTCTTCCTTTGTGAGGACCTTGAGGAAACCTCCACACCCAACTTCCTACCTCAAACTCTTGACACTGTGACTGCAGCACGACCACAAATTTATTAGTATGAAACCAATTTGTGTTAGTACTATACACTACTTTGTGTAGTGTGAAACATTTCATGTTCACAGCAAACCTCACTAAGAGCTTGAATTTAAAGATAATCTCCCTTACATATACCATACTTTCACTAGACCAGATTAAATTATTTGTAGTTTAGTCTACTGCACAGTACTCCTGGTTCTCAAACTGCAAAGCTACAATGCATTAAGAATGCATTGTAATCCCCTTATAAACACCTTGTAAACCAAAAAAAGCTTACAAGGTGTTACATAAAATGGGTCTCACAATTCAAAAACTTCAAAAAACTGTCACGAAATAAATGATGATAAGCGCTTTGAGACGCCCGTAGATAAAGCGCTATATTAAACTAGTTATTAAAAATGCTGCCACCAGACTTGTTGCGCATTCCTACCGGCAACATACATACATGTATAACTCAAATTCTCCGCGCCCTCCACTGGTTACCAGTGTCAATAACCGCAACAATTTTAGGGACTCCTCCCTAACAAATGCATCCACAGGTCAGCACGTACCTTCATGACCTTCTGAAACCCAATTTCAAGTGTATCAACCACCACACACCCCTCATTCTAGCTCAACATTGCTGCTCAATACACCAGGTCACTCGAACTAAGACTTACAGACATCGGTCCTTCATGCATTTATCTAACCTTCTCTTTAGAAGTTTTCTTCAAAGCTTACATGAGCACATGGTCTGAGAAGCTTTTTTTTCCATTTTTTTTCTTCATATTTTTTTATGAGAGATCACCTAACATCAAGGCGGCACGGCCACTTCAAGGTGAGGGCTAAACTAAACTGATTTCGCTGTCAACCTAAATCAACTGCCACCAGGGGCACGTTGCCACCTACTCCTGGGGCTGAAACAGGGTTACCCCCTTCACAGCCCGTAAGGATGTAGGCATGGGTATCATTTACTAGGAGCCTGGCTGGTAGAGCAGAATGCAATACCTTCCCAGCTGAATTTGCAAAGGACGTGGCTAAAAGGTGGTTGAGCTGCAGACATGTACATGTAAGGTGCCTTCTGCTCAACCATGACCAAGCTGCGCAGCCAGAGATCAAAAGTGTTTGATTTTTCTGGAGAGAGGAAAATCAGAGGGCGTAGAGAAAAACCCTCATGGGGTACAGTCTGACAGGAGAGAACCAATGCACAACTCTACTCACATGACCCTACCGCCCCTGCCATGCCTGCCAGGAATCGAACCAGTATCACAGTGGTGAGAGGCAAGTGCTTCACGCATTTACCAACCCATGCCACCCAAGTACAACTGTACTACATTGTACATGCAACTGCAGGCTTTAGGCGTCACTCAAAGGGTAACGGGCTTAACTGCTTAACAGCAAGGGGCACAATTGATGTAGGTATACAGTGGGGGTTATTTCAAGGTCTACCAATGTTTTATGACTTCACTTCCTAGAGCAGATCACTACATGTAGGGGGGCCTACATGTACAACATCAAACATTTTTAAACTGTACGGTGAACTTGTGGAAACTGTTGACACATGTTTTCCTCAACATCCATGGGTGAGATGATAAACAATCCCCTTCATAGGATACAAGTAATAATTATGATTAATCTTTTAACCTAAAATGTCTATACTGTACCATAAAGCGGCGTTATAATTGGGGAAATCCCTTTTTGCGATACCCAAACTGTGAATCAGTGGCTCTGACAGCGGAAGCAGAAGTGCTAAGAAACATGTAAATCCCTCCGCTTCCGCTTGTAGCAAAAAAGAAAGAAGGAACAAAAATCTGAATGGAGCCCTTAAAAGCCAGTGTTGCTTCATATATATCCGGTATGCATTAACCAACTGTGAATCCTACAGGAATTGGTTTGATTCAAGCGCCGCGTAGTATTTTAGAGCAGCACATTACAACAATGGGGGTTCCTCAAACCCCTTGATGGCAGCAGACGTACTGGTTTTTAAACAGTTCACTTCAAAGTTAAAAATCCCTTTCCCGTTACCCGTAAAGGATTATTTTCAGTCAAAAAGCATTTTTTTCCTCCTACCCATTAATAATTTGTTTTTATCAATGAAACTCTGTTTGGACACCCATACTGTACAAAGATGTTTTCTCATTAACATTTTACAGATTTGAATGGCTCTTTTTTTATGGTTGTTTTTCTGAAGCGAAATCAGACTGTTAGAAATTCCTGTGTACCGGTAACGGCCGATCACCGACCCCTGCCCAGTCGAACAGAGGGCATCCCTGCGACTAAGAGAGATGAAAGGGCTCATTACCATGCTTAGCCCCTATAATCTGTCTATTACAACAATCTTGGTAGGTATGTGATAGGAACATGTCTTTGATTAAAGGGTGTGTACAACATTGGTAATTGTCAACGACCTGTATTCAAACTCGAAGTGACCCAACATACATGTATACATGAAATAACAAACCTGTGAAAGTTTTAAAGCTAAATCGGTCTTCGGAGTCATGAGAAAACAGTGAAAAACCCCCTTATGTGTTTTAACTTTTTTTCAAACATCAGAATTTATCCTGCAGGATAAACACTATTATTTTACTTATTTCGTAAAAACTATAGCATTTCAAGCAAAACTATTTCAAGGGAAGTTTTCTACCATGACCATCTTTATACCATGTGAGTTATAGTGCAAATCTGTGAACATTTATATTTTCATTCTTACCAATGTTGTACACACCCTTTAAGACATTAGGTACAAAATCCATCCAAAGATTTAATCTCTTCATTATTTGCAGTGCCTTTTAACCGGCGCCACCGCGCCACCACACCACAGGGACTCTGTGAAATAGTTGCCTTTGTACGCGCAACCCGCCACAGTCATGACAGTGTCTCGACACACGTGGCTTGTTGACACGTGCACAGAAACTTGAAGGCCAGTTTATACAAGACCAGGGCTCGAATTTTGGGGGAAAATCCTCAAGACCATGGTTCAAAATGTTTACTGGACCAGATTTCTACAAGAATCAAATTAAGAAAGAACTTCCTGACCCAGTTTAACCCTAACCCCCATCAGGGTCTTTTCACATACCCTGCCAAATGCAACAGAATGCAACACAGTTGAAATGAGAACCATGCCAAATGCAACAAAATGCAACAAGGGATTTTGTTGCATAGGGCCTAATATGTTGTTTGTGTTAGGACTGAGCAAGGGGGTTTGCCCTGCTAAATGCAACAGTATGCATTATAATGTAGTGGTGACTACAACAAAATGTAACACCAATATGAAGTCACTTGACTGCTAAATGCAACAAATTCAGTCAAAGAATGACATCTGAGTTGACTGCCAAATGCAACAGATTACAACAACTTTTACCATTTGGTGCATATTGTTGCATTTAGCATGGTTAGGGTTAACATGCATTTAGTTTGCTTGAACAGCGCTAAGACATGTAAGAGAAGATTGATTTCATTTGTCTTTATGGGTATTTAGTATTTTTATTCATTAGGCCTATGTCATTACTCAGTAGAATTGAAAGGTATTTCATCAGACTCAAAGTCAACATTTGAACATATTATTGTCTTTTGTTCAAGATGTTACAAAGTGAGGTATTATTCTTCATTATGAAAAAAAAACACAAGACCGATGGACTTGGCCCGACACCAAAACTACTGGCCTTGGGCCTGTGGTCCAGTGTACAATTTGAGCCCTGAAGACCGACGCTGATTGATGAGTGTTGCATAGTTTTACATGTTTCCATGTCCTCTGAGGTGAACTGTTTTTAATTCAATTGTCCCTCTAAAATGCAAGCATCCTGAAATATTACCTCTAGCTATCTCTCCAACTTTTACAAACACCCTAATCGGAACATGTTCACTCAGCAATTATTTAAAATTTACCCAGTAAGTTTCCCTTGTGGTTTGTTACTTGATATCAGAAGTACATTGTAATGTGCCATCTGTGTGTATGATGCTGCGACCAACCAACATCCCATGAACAAACCATGGGATGCAAACATGTCAAAAGTATCCCAATCTTTCAGTCCACAATACATGCATGACATTTAAGCCTTAAAAATATAATTTATGCAATTTAAGGGACAACGTTAATTGCTTGGATTCTACATGCATGACTCAAATTTTTTGGGGAAATCCACAAGACCACAGGGCGTTTTGCTCAAAATGTTTACTGGACCAAAATTGTTTATACAAGACCAGAATCAAAATGAGAAAAAAACCTCCTGGCACAGTTTAACATGCATTTATGTCTTATACAAAATAATTTCTTTATGGTGGTTATACACTTCATTACCCAATAGAATTTAAAGGCATTTTACCAGACTCAAAGTCAACATTTGAACCAACAGCTTTACATACGTCGCGAAGGACGCAGCAATAATGGTTAAGTGTCTTGCCACAACAAGTGTCACGACCGGGACTGTAACCACACTCTGCTGAACAGAAACAATAGAGCTTGAGTCCGGTGCTCTTATCCGCTCGGCCACGACACGCCATTTGCAAAAATACACTTTGCAATTAAGATTGATACACAGTTTAGATCAATCTTAGTCCTTTTTGAAATCTGCTCTATAAAATGGGGGTGTGGATTTTGTTTCCGCAATTGACTCAGAAAAGCACTCAGTAGGCTATATAGGATAGGCTTCACGTTGGTGTAAGGGTTAGGCCTAGATAAACCAAAATAATATTCTTTACCCCTGATGCACATTTATAAAGTTATAATACATCAATGGACCGCATCAATGTCACTGTGGATGATTTTTTAGTTGTTGATGTGAGAATCACCTTGTATGTATTTGTAATGAGTAGAAATAATTGATAAACAATTTTGAATCGCATAATAGTACTAAAAAGGTTTTTAAAATGTTTACAAATGTGATGCAGTGCAATCTGATGATACCAATGGCAGAACTCTTGTCTGGTGGGCAACCCCTAGCCCTTCTTTTATCGGTTGGCCTACAGGGAGTCCGCAGGCATGGCACTAATTGGCAGGCGCGCACTACAAATTACAAATGTCAATTCTGCTGAAAAGAGAACCAAACCGTTTACGAACAATCAGAAATCTAAACCGGTACTTATTTTTTGCCCTTGTTTTCTTACTTACAATTCCCAATTATTATTATTATTTTTTACATTTCAATTAACATGATTATAGTATGACTTACTATATGAGTGACCAACTTCTTGTTGTACAACTACAACCAACTCGAAGTCGAAAATAACAAATAAATACATAATTTTAAATAACTTCAGAACTTAGATAGATGACACTGAGTACTGAGACACTACACTTACAGTAACCGGTTCCCAGTAACCTACCTCCATCATCCATGGTTTATGTACATGTGTCAAAAATAGGTGGATTTTGGCAAATAAATTCATAGGCCCTACACATGTAATGTGTGTGTAATGCATTTTCTTACCGCTAATTCTGACAAAGACTTATTGATTCGTTCATCTTTGTACTCCTTTTTTGTTTTCTTCCCGGGCTCCGATTTTTTCCTCCTACCCTCAGACTCCGACTCCGACGAGTCACTTTCAAGAAGGTTGAGATGGTCATCATTTTCATCGACCTCTTCCAATTTAGAGGAAGATTCTGGTGTTTCTCCTTCTTCTTTTGCAACCTTTTCCGCCATGTTTTAGTTTTTGGAAATGTTGACATTGGCTAGCAGTTGACACTTGAGGGCGGAATGACCATGCGGGCCTCACCATCCAGCCGGACTTTGATGTAAAGGCTGAAATGGATTTCTTGGCTAACTACCGACTTTGAGGGTCAATGATAACTTGTAACTTTTTTGTTGAAGCTCCTTGTAATTGGCCTATTCTAGCGGAATACCGCGCTTTGGCGCGGAACCCGCTAGGTGCGGCGATTGTTGAAATGTGAGGTAATAAAATTTAGCCGATCTACCAGTGGTGCTGCTGGAGTGTAGGCCCATAGTAACTAGGGTAAAATTTCAGGGGGGAACAAGGGGGTGCACCATTTTTTAAAGGGGGGCACGTCTGGCCAAGTTTCCGTTTGCCTTTTTCTCCTAAACAAGCCCATGCCCGTAAGCGGGGGCGGACGCCCCCTACAAAAAAATAAACATAAACAAGCAAAATAAACAAATAAACTAAAAGAAATAAAGAATACAAAAGTTTTTGTTTTTTGTTTTTAATAGTCTGCATCGTAACTGTGCAACTAATAAATTACACACTAAGCAAAAAGTTTGTCCAGTCTGTTTATTATATACAAAGATGTAAATAGAGGACGCAATGGGGATACGCCGTCTGAGCATTAGGCATAAATATTATTGATATACAAAGCTGTAATTGAGTTGTTTTCAGATAATATTAACCAATATCATAGCGCAGTGCATCAAGGCTTGAAGTGCGCGTTCTCTTTTTTTACAAAATTTCGAACTTCTGAGAGGGGGCACATCATCCTCTCACTCCGTCCTGCGTCGTATACGTGACGGGCGGCGCTAACGTGCCAATGTACATTTTCTTTCAAAAAACCTGTTGTTTTGCTAACTTACTATTTTTTTTATAAGATAAACTGGCGTGAGTGTAAAAAAAATTATGTTTTCTGCATGTAAATGGAAATATAGTTTTAAAAACATCGAAATTATCTTATCAAAGCGTATGTAGGCCCCTAACATTTTACTCTGGAAAATTCCAATCACAAAAGTCCAGATTTCAAATGGGGGGCACCCATTTTTAACTGGTCCGCCAGGTTTTTGACTGGTCCGTCAGTTTTGTATAACATTTTTCATACCGATTGAAACAATATCCTGATTTCCGTTAGTCGCTATTTCAATTCAATGAATTGCAACATCAAGTTTACTGTAAAAATAACAATGGTGCTTCATACAATGGCAGTTTCAACATCTGAATTTTGCTTGCGGCTTTAAAGCTGTGAGCTCATGATTTGTTAAAAGATAAGTTTTTTTCAAACATGTCTCATTTTCCCCAAAATTTGTCAAGACCCGATTTAGAGAATTGGCCTTTTTTCATCTTCCCAGTATTTTTTAATTTTCTGTCAGTTCATCAATTACTGCAACCGTGACTTGTCACTCTTGTCAAGGTGGTTTTGTTTAATAGGATTAAATTGGAAACTATTACTGGCAGGAGACATGTAGGCTTACAATAAGAACATTATAAAAGACAATGGTTGACTTGGCAACGGAGCAAAATAATAGGTTTCACCTAGGCCCTATTGGTTGTCATAGCAGTGTGGCGCATCGTTATTTAACTCGACCACGTACAATATTTTAGGCAGAAATACGTGAATACACAAGGTTAGTGGGTTTTGGTAAGTGAATCGGTGAGGTTTGGTTCCGATTAAACTAGCACAATACTATTCGTGTGTTTTTCCTGACCGTTTGCCCTGAAAACGCTCTGCATCCCTTGAATAGTACACGACGCTGCACTGCGGATCATAAAAGGTAAAATCTTTTGTTTCGTTTTCTCCTAAATTGTTTTGATTTTTTTTATATAATATAAATACATTAAAAGGAAATTAAACGATAATTGAGTTTTTGAAGAGTAATACCCTACAGTGAGGACCAACTTGTCAGCACATTCTGACATATTTTAATATTTCTATTGTCTTAAAGGCACTAATCACGTTTGGTAATTGTCAAAGACCAGTGTTCTCACTTGGTGTATCCCAACATAATTATGCATAAAATAAAAAGCCTGTGAAAATTTGGGCTCAATATTGGTCATCGAAGTTGCAAGAAAATGTTGAAAGAAAAACACCCTTGTTGTACAAATTTGTGTGCTTTCAGATAGGAATAAAAGGCTTCTTGCAAGAAGTCTTTTATTATTTTAGTGAGAAATTATCTCTTTCTCAAAAACTACGTTACTTCAGAGGGAGCCGTTTCTCACAATATTTTATACTATCAACAATGTTTTATACTATCAACAGCTCTCCGTTGCTCGTTACCAAGTCAGTTTTTATATTAATATATATTTTAAGTAATTACCAAACGTGTACAGTGCCTTTAACGAGTAGGCCTACCACATTGTATGCACTGGTTAGCTCATATTCCATGATATCCCACAAGCTGGACCATGCCGCACGTCCTAGAGTGGGTGTCAATCAATAGGTAAATTGATTCGATCAAAAGAGGGCAGGACAAAAACTCTGCCAGCATCCGTTGTGTACAAAATCGGTATGTCAATATTTGCCAACGGTAGATTAAACTAAATTTTACTCATTAAGAAAACGCTTAAATTAACCCAGGCAATACCTGGACATGTAAGCAGCACACTTAGATGAAAAAAGAAATCGTTGAAAAAAATAAACGCAAAGCAAACCAGGAAAAGGCTTGGAAGCATGTACTGAAAACCTACCACGGGGGCGTTTCAACCGAACAGGGCCAATTTCATAAAAACTGTTAAAGGAACATTACAGAATTGGTTTTTGCTAACAAAACAGTTCAGCACTTTATATAATCCACCATATACATAAACTGACAAACCTGTAGAAGCTTGAGATCGATCGGCCATCTGGGTCACGAGAAAATAGTGAAAAACCGATTACACATTTGCATGTGTTATACAATGCATGAATAAAACGCTCATGAGCGATAAAGTCCAATCGGAAATTAGTTTTATTTATTTCTCATCAAATATGGCATTTCAGACAGAAATATTTCTAGGGATGTTTTCTACTATCATCATCATTAGACCGTGTAAGTTTTATGTAAATCTGTGATCATAAAGAAAATTTTAAATTACCAGTTCTGTAACGTTCCTTTAAGCAGAAAATACCAGTTGACATTTTTGTTTTGCTAAGCAAAAACTAAGAGGGGGACCAGTCACATAGAGCTGCTTAAAACCCTGCGTGACACCATATATAAAAAATCACAGTCGGACACCATCATTGACTCATTGAGTAACAGTTATAAGCGTGTAATACATTTTTGTTGAGAACCAAATCACTTTTAAATCACCCAAAGCATTATCTATAGACCCTTTTGACTAAATAAAATCAATTCAAGCAACATTTATTTTAAGATGATTCCACATGTGTCTCTTTGTAGAGTTTATACCACTTTACCTTAATGCTGAGTAATTGCTGTACAATTCCTATGGGAATTCCGGGAAAGCTGGTCATTGATGGAATTTTTTTAGTGAAAAAAACCTCCCAATGGTAACAAGTCAATTGGCATGCTATTTGGTTAGGTGTAAGTGTACGTGGAACTTGGAATTTTTTAGATAAAAAAAAAGAAAAATTGGCGGAGTACAAACTTTTTAATTCAAAACTGACACTCAATGAGTGAACGATGGCGTCATGTTAAGCAGAAAATATTGCCTAACAATTTCCTGCTAAGCGGAAATGAGCAGGATACCAGTCACAAATTGTAATTGTGTCATGGAAGTTTGGCTGGCAACCTTATTCTGGTAAGCGTAATTTTGTTATGCTTAGCTACTTTTTGTGCTTAAAGGTATCGTACACGTTTGGGGATGACTCAAAACAAATATTAGCATAAAAACTTACTTGGTAACAAGCAACGGAGAGCTGTTGATAGTATAAAACATTGTGGGAAACGACTCCCTCTGAAGTAACGTAGTTTTTGAGAAAGAGGTAATTTCTCACTAAAATAATAAAAACTTCTTGCAAGAAGTTTTTATTCCTATCTGAAAGCACACAATTTTACAACTAGGACGTGCGGCATGGTCCAGCTTGTGGGATATCATGGAATATGAGCTAACCAGTGCATACAATGTGGTAGGCCTACTCGTTAAAGGCACTGTACACGTTTGGTAATTACTTAAAATATATATTAATATAAAAACTGACTTGGTAACGAGCAACGGAGAGCTGTTGATAGTATAAAACATTGTTGATAGTATAAAATATTGTGAGAAACGGCTCCCTCTGAAGTAACGTAGTTTTTGAGAAAGAGATAATTTCTCACTAAAATAATAAAAACTTCTTGCAAGAAGTTTTTATTCCTATCTGAAAGCACACAATTTTACAACAAGGGTGTTTTTTCTTTCATCATTTTCTTGCAACTTCGATGACCAATTGAGCCCAAATTTTCACAGGCTTGTTATTTTATGCATGTTGGGATACACCAAGTGAGAACACTGGTCTTTGACAATTACCAAACGTGTCCAGTGCCTTTAAGCAGCTCTATGCAATTGGGCCCAGGTCCCTCACTTGGGCCCAGGTCCCTCACTTGGGCCCAGGTCCCTCTAGTGGAGGATTACACCCCGTTTACTAGCCTTCCATCACTCCACACAATCAAGTGTGTATAATTTCATCAAATTCAGTATGCACGTAGCCTTTAAGTGAAAACGTACGCAATTCTTTTTTCAGAGACGTGTAGGCTTACAATAAGAACATTATAAAAGACAATGGTTGACTTGACAACGGAGCAAAATAAAAGGTTTAACCTATACTTGCATGGTTGTCATGGCGTGTCGTAGCCGAGCGGTAAAGAGCACCAGACGTAAGCTCTGGTGTTTCTGATCAGCAGAGTGTGGGTTCGAGCCTGGTCATGACACTTGCGTCATTGAGCAAGGCACTTTATCATAATTGCTTCTCTCCACCCAGGAGTACAAATGGGTACCGGCGAGAGCGATGGACTGGCATCCTGTCCAGGGGGATATATAAATATTCTCAGTCGTTTAATGTCCGGCCTGATGAGCCATATTGGCCAGGGACAGACTTTACTTTTAAATGGTTATCATAAACTTTTTTGAGTGGTGCATCATTATTTAACTTGACCACATATTATTATACTTTAGGCACAAATACGTAGATACACAAATCCAGAGGTAGAGCCACAGGGGGGAGGGGGCGCCTGCCCCCTATCATTTGAAGAAGAAGAACAATAGAAAAAGGGAGAAAGGAAAAGAAAGGAACGATAGAAAGAAAGACAGAAAGAAGAAAATTGAAAAAGAAGAGGGACTAAAGAAAGGGAGAAGGGCAAAATAATTGACCGAATCATGTTACCTATACCTGCATAGCCTAACATTCAAAAATAGGGTATAGGTATATAAATCATTAAGTGATCCCGGTTGCAAGAGTCTCCCCTTTTTTGGGTCAAATTTCGATTTTCAATCCTCACGTGGACGGTAAAGAGTTCAAATGTTGAGTGCCAATAATTATACCAGATTGTCCTGTTGTTATTAACAAACAGAAGCGGATCCAGGAGGAGCCGCGGGGCACGTGCACGAGTAAATTTGACCCCCCCCCCCCAAAAAAAAAGGGGAGGGGAGTGGGAAGCAGAGGAAGGGTAAACCATCATTATGCAATAACAAATAATAATTGCTGTATATACAACTGCGCATTGTTATGACTTTCGCAAAGCCTGTTCCACAACAGGCCGAAGATATTCAATAGATATGTTCACCCCTGAAAACCGGAAAACTGTTGACTAGATTAAGTACTTACCATTTGGATAAATTTTGTTACATTATTTTGTCACATGATTCCATGCGTACCTAAAACAAATGTGGGAAAATTTGATGAAGAGACTAGTTTTGAGATGGGCTCAACGTCAAACGTGATGCCTTGAACGATGTCATATCGACGAAAAATGTGAGATCTAAGCTTGTGTGGGAAATTTTACTATTATTAGTATTAAATGTACCGTTTTAACTATCATGTCACTTAGACGGAGGGCGATGAACCACACTCCTGCATTAGGTATTTGTTTTAATAAACAAAGATGGGTTGAAGGAAGGGGCCCGCCACCGGGCACGCACTCCCCCTTATTTTTGCCAGGAAAAAAGTAAATAAACAAATGGCAAATAAGCAAAATCTCAATAAACTGGGCAAAAAGTAGTGAAATGAAACGCCTCTTATTGTTCTTGATTGCACCAGAGAGCATCTAATGGTATTTTTTTTACCAGGGCCCGAGTGGGCCCCGGCGCGCCCCGGACCCCACGCCGTAAAGGCTTTGCGTTCGCTCATTCTTCTCGTAAAGTACGGTAAAATGCATGCAATTACATCCTAGCTAGAATGCTGTTTCTACATAAACGGCAAGAATGTGTCCCCCTTATATTAGCCAACAAATCCTCCTGAAAAGAAAATAGCAAAACAATAGTTGCTAAAAGCAAATAAAGCCTGTTAATTGCCCGTGAAAAGTCCTAGATTGCACCAGAGAGCATCTGATGTTAAAATATTTTTCCCGGGGCCCCATAGCGGGCCACGGACCCCACGCCATAAGGCTTCGTTGCATTTGCTCGTCGTTCTAGCAATTACATCCTGGATAGAATGCTGTTTATATTTAAACGTGTGTCGTGTGGCCCCTTATAGCCGACCGGTTTCCACTCTAAAAAATTAACAAAACAATTGTCAAAAGGCAAATAAAGCAAAGTTCAACTGGGTAAAAACAATGTGTGAAATGCCTCTAAAGTGTCCAATGGAGAGCACCTAATTTAATTTTGTTTTAAATCCCGGGGCCCTAAAGCGGGCCCCAGACCCCACGCCATAAGGCTTTGCGCTTCGCTCGCTCGTTCTTCTCGTAGAAATGCCCCCAATACATAGTAAAGGGTGTGACGCACGGTCACGTTTGTACCCCACCCCTCTCCAGTCATACAAGGGATACATGTATATATACAAATCAGTGTTACTGCATGCAGTTAACTTAAGGAGTGCCCCCGCTTAAAAAAACCGCGCCGGTTTGTAGCATTGTACTATCGACACGAGACTATTTAAATTACCACGCACATAGAGCTACATTACACGCCCACTGACGACGATGTATTACTGACGGTGTATCGAGTACCTAGCGTAGACTATAGGCCCCTATAGTTCAAAGTATTTTTGTTTTGTTTTGTTTCAAGAGTTCTTTGAAAGTGTACATTATGATATCAAAACTTGTATAATTTCGGCGTATTTAATATAGATGAACAGTCCTCCCTGGTCTTACAACATTATGCCAAAATCCAACAGCTTCCAGAAACTGAACCAAGTCTAATTAGGCCTGCGCTAAACGTCGCACTTTTGCCGTGTCGAACTCAAATAATTAGAAAATGATGAATTAAATTCGACAAAAGAGCGACGTTTAGCGCAAACCTTTGATTTAAATTCGACACTGCCGTGTAGCACGGCAAGCTCTGCCGTGCTACACGGTAGTTGCACGACGTGGTGACAAACGTCGCGCTCTTGCCGTGTCGAATCAAATTGAATTCTCAGTCGGGCGATGCTCTTTGGGAATACGCATGCGCAAAACTTTTGAAAAATGTTTTATTTGTATTTTCTAATAATGTGAACATTCTCCTTGTTAGTACCGTAGTACAGAGAGTATTCCGGGATGGGAAAGGAAACAACTCCTAATTGGAACAAACATAATCTGTAGATTTCAGAATTAAACTAATTGATTTTGTTCTGACACTCTTAAAAAAGACGATGCGCCACTCACCAACGATGGTAATAATAATGACAACATTTAAGTTGGGAAACAATGTCATTACGATTTGTCATTAATATTTGAGTGTCACAGCTCGAATTGACATCATGAAACATGACTCTTTAGCAATTTTCTCCCGCGTCGCCATTTTGAATTACTTTAAGTGCGGCAAACTATTTTACTAAATTCGACGTTTGTCACCAATTCGTTTTAATTGCCGCACTTTTGCCGTGCGAAAATCATTTGAGTTCGACACGGCAAAAGTTCGACGTTTAGCGCAGGCCTAGTTTTATAACAAAGTTATGTAAATATTTATAGCAATGAGAGCTTTTCTAGGCCATTCAGACATGCTAAAACCAAAAAACTTCAGGGGGATCCGCCTCCTCAACCCCCGCCCCAAGTGCCCTTAGGCTCAGGCTCCTGCGACCCCACGCCGTAAGTGCTAAGACTCAACGCCCCCCCCCATACAACCCTGGCGCCGCCCCTGCACAAATCTATAGGGTTTTGGTTTGCGAATCAGTGATGTTTGGTTTTGATAAAATTAGCACAATTATTGTTCCTTATTTTGATTGCTGCGACCGAAACAATCAGTGGTGTTTTCTGGTGTGTTTAAATGCTATTTTCAGTTAACATTGTGCGTACGACCATCTGTGATTTCTTGAGAATGTTTTTCAACGCATCAGGGGAAAAAAAGGTGCCAATTGGAAACGTTACAAAGGCAAACGCCATAGTCCGCAAGCTCCAATACCCCCCCCCCCCCCGCCTGCACGCTAAACCGGTGTACATTTTTTTGCACTTTCTTTTTGATAACTTCTATGGAATGGAGTTGGGGGAGAAACCTAGGGCCGTTTTCGAAACCACAGCTCGGACTGGGCTCGGGCTTGTAGGCTCTGCCGATCATCAAATTTGTGTCCACATCATCAGGACGACACACGCTTTCTAAATAACTGACGGACCCCAAACTTGCTGTGGTTTCGAAAACGGCCCCTGGTGTCATTGGAGAGTGTGTTGACGTCCATTGTCTTAAAGGCCCTGGACACGTTTTGGTAATTGTCAAAGACCAGTGTTCTCACTTGGTGTATCCCAACATATGCATAACATAACAAACCTGTGAAAATTTGGGCTCATTTGGTCATTGAAGTTGCAAGAAAATAATGAAAGAAAAAAACACCCTTGTTGCACATATTTTTTGTGCTTTCAGATGCCTGAAAAAGGCTTCAGGCCTGAAGTATTTTTTAGATTCAAATATTTTAGTGAGAAATTACATCTTTCTCAAAAACTACGTTACTTCAGAGGAGGTCGTTTCTCACGATGTTTGATACTATCAACAGCTCTCCGTTGCTCGTTACCAAGTAAGTTTTATGCTAATATATATTTTGAGTAGTTACCAAACGTGTCCAGTGGCTTTAAAGGCCCTGTACACTATTGGTAAAATCGAAAAACACAAATGTTCACAGATTCACACACAACTTACATGACTTAAAGTAAGTAATGATTGAAAGAGTTCCTTAAAATATTTCTGCCTAAAATGCTATCGTTTCTGAGAAATGAGTAAAACAATAGTTTTTATCACGCGCGATATTTTGAAAAAACAGAAAACACATAAGGTCTCTTTTCACTATTTTCTCGTGATCTCGATGACCAATTGAGCTCAGGTTTGTTTGTTCATGCATATGTTGAATCACACAAAATGTGGACACTGATTTTGAGCTGTTACCAAAAGTGTACAATACCTTTAATGATTATCGACTTCGGCTGCGGCTACGGCTGTTGGCTGTAGATGCAAGTTGAAGAGTCGATGTAAAGGGCGCCTCATGCGATAAATAAAGCCGTATAGTCGCAGTGCAGAGGCTACATCAGGCACAAAAATATGCTGTACAATATAATGGTTAATAAAATGGCAGTTTCATCAGCTGAATTTTGCTTGCGGCTTTAAACAAATGTACAGCATTGGTAATTGTCAAAGACCAGTATGTGACCCAACATACATGTACATAAATAACAAACCTGTGTAAGTTTAAGCTAAATCGGTCTTCGGATTCATGAGAAAACATTGAAAACCCCATTATATGTTTTGACTGTTTTCAAACGTCGGATTTTATCACCAGTGATAAAGACTATTTGTTTTACTCATTTCCTAAAAACTGTAGCATTTCAAGCAAAACTATTTCAAGGGAAATTTTCCACCATGACCATCTTTATACCATGTAAGTTATGTGCAAATCTGTGAACATTGTTCAACCTTATACCAATGTTGTACACACCCTTTAAAGCAGTGAGCTCTTGACTTGGTTAATATTAAGTTGTTTTCAAAATGTCAAAGAGTATCTGTTTTTTTTCCCCCCAAAGTTTTTTCAAAGTTTGTTTTCTTCTTCTTCAAACCAACGAGCTCATTATCATAATAGGGAAGTTGTGAAGATCCAGTTTGGTGAGGTTCACCTTGTTTCATCGATTTCTCTTCTCTGTCCGTTCATTTACTGCAACCGTAACGTCTCACTCTTGTCAAGGTGGTTTTGTTTAATAGGATTAAATTGGAAACTATTACTGGCAGGAGACGTGTAGGCTTACAATAAGAACATTATAAAAGACAATGGTTGACTTGACAACGGAGCAAAGTAAAAGGTTTAACCTACTTTGTTGTCATTAGCAATCTGTGTGGTGCATCGTTATTAACTTGACCACGTATAACTGTAGGCACAAATACGTAGATACACAAGTCTATATGGTTTTGGTTTGTGAATCAGTGATGATTAGTTTTGATAAAATTAGCACAATATTATTGTATCCTCATTTTGATTGCTGCGATCAGTATTTTCGGGAGTCTTCAAATGAATTGTCAGTTAGCATTGTGCATGTACGACCATCTGTGATTTCTTGAGAATGTTTGTTCAACGCAGCGGAAAAATAAACATTGCCCGCCTGATTAAAACCCCATCGCTTCTAAAATAACTGACTAAAATCAATAACTGAAATAGCTTCAGCTTTCAATAATTTCTTTACTCAGATTGGACTATCCTTGGACAAAAAGATTCCTCCTGCCCCCAATCATTTTATGCAGTAGGCCTACCTTGATCAGCCCAATACAAATTCTTTTTTTCTGGATCCATCCTCTTCATTCGAAATTTGTAAAATTGTCGGATCTTTTGAAAATGCAGCTGCAGGTTTTGATCATATTAGTCCGAGGGTGGTCAAATCTGTTATTAGGATTATTAGCGAACGGCTCTGTTATATTATTACACTCTAAAAACGTCCGGGTCAGAATTGACCCGGATTCCGGGTCATGAGGGGCCTGACCCATTTCCGGGTCAGGCTGACCCGGAAAGTGGTTAAAAATTTGATTTAAATCCGGATTCTGCATCATTTTGATCCATTTCTGGGTCATTTTGACACAGCTTCCGGGTCAAAACTGACCCGGAAATGGGTCAGGCCCCTCATGACCCGGAATCCGGGTCAATTCTGACCCGGATCCGGGTCAATTCTGACCCGGACGTTTTTAGAGTGTAACTTGTCTCTAACCACCGGTATTTTTCCAGACAAGTTAAAAGTAGCTAGAGTAACTCCAATCTTTAAAAGTGGAGATCCTACTGTCATTAGTAATTACCGCCCTATTTCTGTGTTATCTTGTTTTTCTAAATTGTTTGAAAAAATTATGTACAACAGGACGGTCAAATTTTTAGATAAGTTTAAATTACTTCACGATGGCCAGTATGGGTTTCGTAGTAATCGGTCTACTTCAATGGCTTGAATTGATTTAACAAACAAAATTATTGATGGTTTCGAAGATATTTGTATACTATGGGTGTTTTCTTAGATTTATCGAAGGCCTTCGATACAATTAATCATCGCATTTTACTAGACAAGTTAGTATATTATGGCTTTCGTGGAGTGTCAATTGATTGGTTTTCTAGCTACTTATCCAACCGTTCCCAATGTACAATTTATGACAATTCCACTTCCCATCTTTCCGAAATATCATGCGGCGTTCCACAAGGTAGTTTATTGGGTCCCCTCTTATTTATCATTTACTTTAATGATATCTGTAATTCCTCTAACTTGTTTTCTCTCATACTTTATGCAGATGATACTAATGCGTTATGTTCAAACAAGGACCTTTTTACATTATTTCAGGATGCTAATGTTCATTTAAATAACCTTTCTAACTGGTTTATTGCAAATAGATTATCTATCAACTATAAGAAATGCAACTTCATGATTTTCTGTAACAGAAACAAAAAACGTTTTCATAATTTTAACATCACCATGTGCAATGAACAAATCCCTCAGGTTGATTCTACTAAATTTCTTGATGCTGTTATTGATAGCCAGTTAACTTGGAAGCCTCACATCAGTGCTGTCTGTAACAAACTTTCTAATTCTATTGGTATTATTAGCCGTCTGAGATCAGTTTTCCCAGGTTCTATTCTGCGTACTCTTTATTGTTCCTTAATTTTACCTTATATTTCTTACTGTAATATTGTCTGGGCTAATGGGTTTCCCAGTAATTTACGTAATTTAGTTCTTTTACAAAAGAAGGCTATCCGTATAATTTCAAAAACGTATTCTTAATTTCAAACGTGTTCTTAAGTCATACCTTCTTCAAAATTGATTCCCCCCCCGTAATATCTTTTTTATTTTCATTCTTACTTGAGTGTATAGGACCAAACCAATGGAATGTTGTGTGTTTTTTTGTTGTCTCGGTCTTTGTTGGTCATGTGCTTTGTGCTTTGTCTCTTCTGTCTGTATTCACTCTTTTGTGATTGCTTTGTTTTTGTATTTTTTTGTATGGGTACTCCCTACCACAAGCTGTGCTTACTTGGATGTGCCCCCTATTTCCTAATATTATTATATCTTCTTGTTTACATTGTATTTATATTGATTGAGGAATTTGGAAATAAATGTTGTTGAATTGAAACTGACAGAGAGATCCCAAGCCCAAGCCCGGGCCGCTGATGTCTTTGGAGAGTACGAATGACGTCCATTATGAGCTAAAATAAAAGTACTTTTATTAGGCGGGAAAGTTTAGTTATTTCCATAAGTGTCTCGGGGTTATTAATTAATAAGCCAGTGGTTTAATAAGAGTTTAATGTTTATATCATAATGTTGTATTTTGTGATTTGCTGAGTTGCCATAGCGCTCCAGAGTCTCCTAAGGCTATGATTCCGACCACAACTGTGCCTTATTTAAAAAATATATAGGCCTAAACATAAAACGGAAGTTCGTCAACAAAGGGAAATCTATCTAAAAGAGTCTGGCTTATATTCATATATTCTTTCAATATCGATTCTTCACATCACAGACATATTAACCTGAATGTAACGCCGTGGAGTTATTGTGAACACCTACTTGAGGGAGCCCTCATAAATTGAACTGATTTCATTGGTCAGCAGCGGACGCGTGTGTTGCTTATTTAAACTGTTGCATATGCATAATGAATAACTACATATCACGCAGGGGGTGCCTCCTGGCAGATTCATCAAGTCGGACTTTCGAATCCAGTTGATTGGCACTTTCCTGGCGAATGAGGGCGCACAACAAAGTGGTGAAATAAAGCTGCGATTCTGAGTTAAAGTGCATGCAGTGGATTAATCAGACGACGAAGAACTCGACGAAAGTTCGACTTGGGTCAAGTCTACTCCCTCCCTGATTGAATACTGCTCTCGCGAGATCACTGCTCTCGCCCGAGGCTGCTGGCTCCCGACTACTCCGGCCCCATTAACCGAAGCCGTGAGAGCAGTAGTCTCGCAGGGGCCAGCAGTCTGGCGAGAACATCGCCCGTGTCGCGAGATTCGCGGAGAAAGTCAGAACGCTATCACCGCGACAAACATTTAACGACTTGTCCACAAGTCTAGCCACACGGGCGCATATCGAGTTGAAATGTCTCATTAGAGCGCCACCTATCGGCAGGAGTAGGAGAGGCGTGCACAATTGAATAGGCACAATCATCATCCCGACATTGCAAGATAAAGAGTGACGAGTGGGAATAGTCTGAACAATTTGTTCACTTAGTATATGATTCTACATCTATTCAAGTTTAAAAAAAAAAAAACAACGTCAATTCGACAATGTACGTACGTACTTTTTTATTTTACGATAAACGATATGCGTTTTCGCGATCCCCAATCTAATCAATTGCAAAGAAAAAGCCCGTAAACAAACGTTTTTTTGAATTGCATTCTCAAACAACTGCTTTTGGCTTGTTTGTGGGCTTCTTGAATATCATTAATATTTATATATTCCTATTCATCATTAATTTATAAAATTTAAATTATTTAAATTTTACGTACTTATGCCTATGAAGTTTGTCATTAATTCATAAGGAAAGGAGGAAACACAGATCATATCGCGATCATCATCATATCATCTGATCTGATTGGCTGTAGCCGTAAGTCGCCCTCTGTTGCTTGTTCAAGTTTCACGTTTAGGAAATGAGACGCTCAACTCAATATGTAAAATTAACGCGTGACGCAGTTCATAGCTAACGCCTCATCAACCATAGACTACAATGAAAAGGCTTCGCGTTGCAATAGACCTTATGCACATGATGTCATAACAGTAGGGCGCACTTGCCTAGAGGTCAAAAAGAGGTTGTTCATTCATCTGTGCGTTTCGATTGTTTCGTCATCGTCCTCTAAGATGGCGGCTGGATGACATCAATGCATAAGGTCTCTTACAGCATCGGTGTTCATTATTTTTTGCATTTTCTTTGTAATAACTACAGGAGGCCCTATCTAATTGCGGGGGAAACCTAGGTCGTTTTCGAAACCACAGCTCGGGCTTGGGCTCCGGCTTGTAGGCTCTGCCCGCCTGATTGAAGCCCCATAAAGACAACACACGTTTTCTCTGACAGAACCAAAAGCCCAAGCCGAAAACGGCCCTGGTGTCTTTGGAGAGTAGCCTACGGTTATTGTTATTATTATATCAGCTGTTAATAAAACCAAGGATGCCTCATAAGTGAACTTAACCACTGTAGCTCGCAAGCCTGAGGAAACATGTAAACAAGGGTGCTTGCTATGTGAACCAGAAACACCAGGGTTAACCCCTACTCTTCCACGATAAGTGTTCTGGGTTCTTTTACGTGCACTACCACTCCTAGTACACAGGACCTATGGCTTAATGTCCCATCCGAAGGACAAAGCAATTATGGTAAAGTATCTTGCTCAATGATACAAGTGTCATGACTGGGACTCGAACCCATACTCTGCTGATCAGAAACACCAGAGCTTGAGTCCGGTGCTCTTAACCGCTCAGCCACGACACGCCACTATGAGCTAATCGGCTCAGTGCTATAAGGTCATTAATTGCAATATCATAATTCGTAATTATCAAAGGGTCATTAAATGAAAAATGCTTATGAAGACAAAAATAAATCAAAATTAACAAATAAATGCTTTACTTAGAAAATGAGTGTTTCTTTTTGCCAAACAAAGTAATGCTTTGAAGACCACCCTTGATCAATAAATGCCATTTACCAGGAGCTCAAACAAATGCAAAAGCAATTTGATAAAACCCATACAAATTGCAATAATGACCTTATAGTCCTGAGCAAACGTAAAACTCCTTCCAATTTACATGTGATGATCACCATCCTCTGTTCCAATCAAACCAAGTTTTTTCCCGCATTGGCATTAATCAAATTAACAAATAGGCCCACAATGAGGTAAATAATATGGAGGCACTTTCCGAAAAAAAACCAAGGCTTGTAAAGGAACAGCTCGTATAAAAAGATCTACAACCAAAATAAAGGAACTAAGCGAAAACGACATAAACACCCCTTTGTTCCAACACCCCTATGTTCTGACACCCTGTTCCGACAACCTTGGTGTATTTTCCTAGCCCTAACCCTAACCCTAACCCTAACCCCAACCCTAACCCCAAACCCAACCCTCGAATAAATCACATGGGGTTTTCGGAACAGATGGGGTTGTCAGAACATAAAGGGGGGGGGGTCGGAAAATAGATCAGTCATCCCCAAAATACACACGTCAAAGCACACACGTTTGTGAATCCCGCTAATCAAGGACTTCTCTTTGTTCTCCCATTGTTTGGACATAGTTTTTTTTTAGCGACGTCCTCATTGGGTTTGTACACGAAAACGAAGCGAGGACGTCCTCGCCCTGTCAAACACCCGGATCCCTTTTGTTAAAGTCCTCGGTTTCAATGGATAGCCACGCTCAAATAGACTGAAAAAGAAAGAAACGAGAACATAAGATTGCTGGAAGAACAATGATAGGGTTAACTAATAATAAACTGATGAGTAATATCAGAAATGGCTTGAGTTTTTGTTTAAAAAGAGCTAGTTACAGTGACTGACATCCAGACAGCGAAATAGGATTGTTGTTCCAGTGTTGTTTTTTTCTTTTGGACCAGATGACATCATACAATGAGCCCATGAGCAAGATTAGCACAGTATTTTCCCCTTTTCGAATTTGACGTTAAATAACCGTATAATATACGGCTATTTAACGTCAAATTCGAAAAGGGGAAATGGATACTTGTGCATGCCTATATTATAGGCATTTATAGGTATCCATGCAATAGAAAAAGAACTAAGAATACACATTGGGATAGGCTATTATGGATGTTGGGTACCACTGGTAGCTCCAGTGTTTGTGCTTCGTGATTTTTCTTCTTCTTTTTTGACAAAAATTGCTATTCTTACGGAGCCCCTAAAGGGACAGGTAACAAAATTAAAAAGGTTTTTAAAAAATCGAAATAATTTCATCCTCTCGAAATAATTTCGTTCCCCCGAAATGCTGTTTCGTAATGTGGTAATAATTAAATCATCAGTATTTTTGGTAACATAATTATTTTGTTCTTTTTACACACTAGAAGCACAATGGTGTACGTGGTGTGGGCTCTAGCTCTGCTGCCAGCACTCATTTATGGGGACTGCTTTACATCTGACGATGTGGTGGGCGAAAGTCAACCACAAAGCGCCCAGCAGATGCGAACAGGATACCAACATCAGTTTTATCCCGGCCCTATACGGGATCATGCACTCCGTGGTAAGACGTACCGCAACACATCAGTACAGTCACATGTGACTTGTGCAGTCCTCTGTCTGCAGTCAGACAAATGTAAGTCATTCAACTATTGGGACAGTGACAGGGTCTGCGAGTTGAACTGGGCAGTTTACGCTGCAGATAAATCTGACTTACAACCATCAAATGGCTGTTACTACTTTGACGAAGAATTTCACAAAGGTACGTTTTAACAAAACTTGAATATGATTTTGTACTTGGATTTTGATGCACTAGTCTTTGCAATGGACAAGATTGAAAAAACGAAAGCCATCGAAACCCGTACTTTCTTTGAAATTGCCGTAATACACTGACGGAATACCCCCAAAAAAAAAAAAAAAAAAAAACCAAAACAAACAAACAAAAAAAACTTCGCTGTGTCATAAGTTTAGGTTTTTGTTTCTGGTGGGTTAGCGGTAGCCTATTGCACAAAATACTCCTCAAATTAATGCGAAGTAAAACGTGCAGACGCTCGTAACTTCATGGATGCGTAGAGCATCATTTTATACTCAGGGTCCCTTTGATAACGTTCTGACATACATGTCAATTATATTTGATGGAGGATTAAACATGCACCCTCAAAAAACACCTGTACAAACAAACTGCTTACCACATAATTCTGCGCTTACAATGCCCTGTAAAGTGTAAATTGTGTGATTCTATGGGCCGTAAGCGCAGAATTCCACTGTAAGCAGAGCCATTAAATTGGATCCAGGTTTGCAAAAATGAGAGAACATCGCCCGCCTTATTGTTTGGTGCTGATGGTGGCGTGACGCATATGCATTTGCGCATCTGCCTAGTGATGGCGTTTGCCCACCAGGGCCCAATTTCATAAAGCATGTAATCACAAAAACCTTCCTAAGCACGGAAAACTCTTGCTTAAGAAAAATAGGTTACCAGCCAAAGTGGTACCCCACTGATTTCTTGCTAAGTAAGAAAATTGCTGAGCGGAATTTTCTGCTAAACAGCTTAATGAAATTGGGCCCTGGGCCCTATATTTCATAGAGCTGCTTATAAGCACAAAAAGTAGCGAAGCACAACAAAGTTATAATATGCTTACCAGAATAAGGTTACCATCCAAAATACCATCTCACATGTACTATCTGTGGGTGGTATTCTGCTTATGTTTGCTAAGCAGAAATTGTTTAAGCAGTATTTTCAGCTTAATCATCTATGAAATTGGGCCCAGTTCTGTGTTCGCATGGGTAAATTTCATGGGAAAGGCTAACTGACGTCCTAAAGCCATTATCGTACGATATGAAAAAAACATAACAATCACAAACCAAGGATTGCTTTATGTTCATGAAATCATTCATTTTTTGATGACAGTTTGTTTTTCACCTCAACTTATTTCTTATAGATTGCGATGTTATTGAGATACCGGCTAACTCTGACCCACAGGAGTATCATTACAACTTCATGTTCCCGAGACTCGATTCAAGCACCAAATTCAGACTGGACTTTGCAGCTAAAGGGAAAAACGACGCCTTATTAGCCCTTTCTGAACAGCAAAATGAAGACAATTTTTATGAGATATGTAAGTTTAATCTTTAACTGTTTATTGACCAATTCACCTGACGCCATCAAAAACGTGATAAATCCATGGTTGCGCCATTTTAAGAGCGAGATTACCCTGTGTCTTTCAGATTTGTGACCCCATTTTGACCCCCAAAATGGCAGACCATGGACAGACAGTAGCCGCATCGCCTGATGGAAGCCGTGTCCGAATTGGCGACTACGGCTATGGCTACGGCTGGATTGCAGCGCCACTATGCGTTGAAGTATAGAACGTCCTTAGCAACAAGCGCTGCCGTAGCCGTATAGCCGCCAATTTGTTAACGGCCTTACACTGTACACATGGGACGTTGACTCCTAAAATAGCGCAACAAAGATTATTGTGGTGATGATGTCAGGTGAATTGGGTCCAAACAAATCAAGGGCTTTTATGATGATCTGTCATAACAATCAGCACTGACACTAACTTAAAATTGACATTTACAACAAAGTGAAAAAACCCCCTACAAGTTGAGGTTTGGTAAGTATCGACAATTACATGCAATGTATAGTGTCAATCTAACACCAAACTCATTATAAAGTTTGGTATGTATCAGTGACACCCTTCCACACAAACGCCTGAAACACTTCGAAAGTCAAGAAAATATTATTTACCCCTCATCATTATTGCCTGTTTCGATTTTCGCAAACAAATAAGCACGTTTGTGAAAGTGTACACAATTTCCGACTGATTTTACTAACTGTTTGTCGTTTTTACCAACTCAGAATCAATTTTTTAGTATTTTGCTTTTAAATCAATATTCTGCATTGTTCCATCCAGCTATCGGTGGTTGGGCAAACACCAAGTCATTTATCCGTTGTGGAAAACTGTGTGAGCCAGCTTACGTGAATGTTCCCATTAACGACCTCCTGGACGAGTTTGAGTATCGTCGGTTCTGGGTGACCTACGACAACGGGAAGATACAGGTGGGAAAAGGGGGTCAACTCGACCCATTTATGGAATGGTATGATGAGACCCATAAGGTGCAAGTCAATTATGTCGGTATAGCTGCGTATGATGCACCTGTAAGCTGGATCTTTTATACTTATTGCTATGAATGAATGAAGTAAATACAGCCCATTAACTGCAGCTTGTGCGTTGTAAACATTGATATAGTTTTCCCGGTCGTTTTCGGCAAATAGGGGCCTAAGCGGCCAATTAAAACGTTGCGTTCTTCTACTTCGCGCGAAACTGAAAGCTCATTAAAACAGTCATTTAATTTCACATAATGTATTAGTAATTGTTCTTTGCGTCATGGGAATAAAAAAACCGGTAAACTTTCAATTTAGCAATCCACTCGAACACCCTTCAAATTCGCTGCAGCTTTTCGAATCCCTATGTTGCGCCTACTCTGCTAAACTGAATGCCGATTTCGCATGGCTAAAAAGAAGGCAACTTTCTGCGCCTTGAACACCCAGCAGGGTGGATATGTGCGCATTACAAGTCTTATTATTATTAATTGAATATAATGCTATACACATTCGCATGCCTCAAATTTAAATTGAACGACAGTTTTAACTGAAGTAGAGGCAAACCGCTTTTATATGAAGTGAAATATAGACTGTGCTTTTTTTTTTTTTTTTTTTTGCCTTGGCCGAAAAAGACCGGGAAAACCTACACCATTACACTAAACATGATAAATGGTCGCGTGAAATGTTTGCTTTAGCTGGTCTAGTTGTCAAAAAAAAAAAATGAGGCTACTGATCGGTCAAAATTTTATTAAAAGACTTATTTTTGTTTATTTTGGCAGGTTGTATTATACAAAAAAAGTATTTAAACAAAATTAATGTGTGAATTTGATGTGATTTCTTTTAGAATTCCTCATCTTTTTTCTCGTGTTCGTATTTACATATAAACAAATGTGAATTTGTACATTAATGTGTGATATTTTGCTGTGGTGTCTTAGAATTCCTCATCTTTTTCTCGTGTTCGTAAATACATAATTAAACAATTACGAATTTGTTAATTAAAACTCCAACCAGTATTGCATTGACTGTCGATACTTCGACTGAACGTCAAAAACTCTGAAGAAAAAAAATTTCCGACAACTACGGTAATTTAACGACGGAGTCTGTAAATTATCGAGGGGAAATGATTGGGATCTAAAGCTCATTAATTATAAATGTCATTGATATAAAGTTCATTGATTATAAATTCATTGATTATAAACTACATTGATTATAAAGTTCATTGATTATAAAGTTCATTGATTATAACGGTCATTGGTTATAAAGGTAATTGATTATAAAGTTCATTGATTATAAAGTTCATTGATTGTCAAATTCATTGATTATAAAGGTCATTGATGATAAAGGTCATTGATTGTAAAGGTCATTGATTATAAAGTTCATTAATTATAGGTCATTGATTCTGAAGGTCATTAGTAATAAAGGTAATAAAGGTATAAAACATTGTGAGAAACGGCTCCCTCTGAAGTAACGTAGTTTTCGAGAAAGAACTAATTTTCCACGAATTAGATTTCGAGACCTCGGAATTAGATTTTGAGGTCTCGAAATCAAGCATCTGAAAGCACACAACTTCGTGTGACAAGGGTGTGTTTTCTTGCATTATTATCTCGCAACTTCGACAACCAATTGAGCTCAAATTTTCACAGGTTTTTTATGTTATGCATATGTTGAGATACACCAAGTGAGAAGACTGGTCTTTGACAAGTACCAATAGTGTCCAGTGTCTTTAACGTATGCAAAACACGGAAGTCGCGGTTACGCGTCACGTGAACACACAAAGTGTTGACGTACATGTATCCGTATGTGTATCCGTAGAGCCTTGCGAAACCTCTCTGTGTCTCTGGCACCGTTCCTATAGCTGATATACGCTGCACGGGCTTTAGTTAATCGGTTTATTCTGAGTTTAGGTAATTCTTTCAACAACAACAAAAAGTGTATTTCACTGTAAAGTCAATTCAAACGAATACCTTGACCTCCTCAAAGAGAATAAACGTAATGAAATTAAACCGGAAAACTACAGATGTAATGTGAGATCAACATTTTCACAAATTACACAGTGTAGAAACTTTAAAGAGAAACTTTAAATGTGAATAAAATTCTTGATGAACGTTGTGTGAAATCATCTGTATATAGTTTTTGATATTATTGTATTAAGTGATCTAGTCAAAAGAATTCAGTCAAAGTCGGTTTATCATTCGGGCGTTAAAAAAAACCAATTTGGTGTTTATCGAAATTATCTCATCAAAGCGTATAAAATGTAACATTTTACTCTGGAAATTTCCAATCACAAAATTCCAGATTTCAAATGGGGGCACCCGGGGGGGGGGACGGACAGCAATTGTGGGGGCACGTGCCCCCCCCCACACCCCTTAGTTACGCCACTGCATAAAACTACGCTGCCTTGCTGCAACCAATCAACAACGTTGCTGGAAAGTCTTGTGTTAGCTGGAAAGTGCGAAATAACAAGGACCTGTGACCGGATTTAGTCCGTGAAACCTGACTTACTCCATGAACCTGACTTACAACACGGAACTTTGGGTTCTGAAGGTCATTTTAGAAAAGGGAATAATATAAAGTGCAAATTAACAAAGGACCTGTGACTGGATTTAATTCCCGAAACCTAAGGTACTAAAAGGTTATTTTTAGAAAAAGGAAACTAAAAGTGTGAAAACAAAAAATATATTTTAATAAATTCAAAGAAGTCAATAATTGTGTTTTAGTCAGTATGTCAAGCCGGCAATTTAAAATACTTAACCACCGATTTTAGAAAAATAAAAAAATGAAAAGCACGACTCGTCAGGGGCAGTATGCTTTGAGGCTTGGCAGGTTTCGTCTCATGAGAGTGCACTTTACCTGCCTGTTTATTTACTATTTTATATCAATTTATATTGGGGATGGGAAAGTGAATAACTGTTAAGCGAACAAAGTAGGTAAAGGAAAACAAAACCAAACAAAAGCTAAACAAGTGATAATAATTAACTTCTCAAAAATAAATAAAATAATTGTGATGGACTTACCGCGGAAGACTGTGATTCGAGAAGGGGATGACCTATGTCTACTGATGATGATAATTGAAAAGTAAATACTTGTTTGTTTAAGATGTGTTTGTGGGTTTGTATCGCGCTTGCGTGTGATGCTCGCGCGTAACATTAACATTGGGTTTAATCAGGTATTGAGCGCGTGGACGCGCATGTTTTCAAAAAAGGTAAGAAAAATAATACTTTGATGACAAAATATAGACGGGGGGGACGCAGAATTTGAGAAAAAATAAAATAAAAAATACATATGAAATTGAGGGGGGATAACGATGGGGGTGAAGAATTTTGATAGCAAGTTGGAGTGAAGGAAGTTATGAAATTTGGAGGAAGGAAAGAAGAAGAAAAAAGAGAGAAACAAAATGTTGGGGTGTGTTAAAGTGATAGTTTAGTTAGTTGAATAGCTTATCCAGAATCACGTTAGCGAAATAAACGCTGTAAAAACACAACACGTTTGTAAAGTAAGACCTATAGTCAAACTGCCCTACGTATACCTCACGGTATACAGAAAACGTTTATGACACCACCGTGGGTTAAAGGAACACGTTGCCTTAAAATCTCAAGAAATTTTGCTGTTTGGAAGTGTTCCATATCCTTATTAAGAGTTGTTCGTGCAATAACATGCCTTTGATGTGTTATAATTAATGAATGGTGATTAAAAAAAACAAACATTGCCCTCCGTCCCCGAGATCTGCCCCGCGAAACGTATACGTATTTCCAGCCGTAAATACCACCGTCCATGTAGGCCTAATGGGCAAAATGCGCGACGAACAGTCGTTACGCTAGTGCCATAGTCAGTGGCCTGGTAAACCAGTCAGATCTCCTTGCTCTATGGTCAGATGAAAACCGGGTAATAATTTCATTTTCTACCTCGCTCGCAACTTGTAAACCGAGCTAAAGCTAGCTCAGTATTGGGTCCGAAATATCCAGCCGCGTATTTGCGGAACGGCCAGCCGCATATTCAGAATATTAGAACACATGCAGTACAGGGAGGAGAGAAACTATCACATTTGGTTCACCTCCCTGTACTGCATGTGTTCTAATCGCCGGATTCAGCTCGGTGTTGGATATTTATTGGAATACAATAAACATACGGTAATCGTAACATTTTTAATAAAATAATTGCTCAGTCGTAGTTCAACAGCTGCGACTGGAAATAAAACTAATAGAATTTGTCCGCCATTTATGGGAGTCAAAATCTTGACTCCCATAAATGGCGGAGCGTTTTGTTTCGCGAAAGTGAGCAAAAGCGAAGCATTTCTAAGGCACGTTTGTGTGGATAATTATATTCTACTTTTTAAACATCTTTCCGACCGTGCTCATTATACATCAAACGCTTGTTATAGCCCAAAAGCGCCCAACAGCGCCCAACCCGAAGGCAACGTGTCCCTTTAATGGACTTCACTATAAACGATAGTATGCGTAGATTGAGTGCATCGACTAGTTATAAAAGATCTAGACATTTATACACTCGGCATGAAGGGAAGAAAAAATTAAAATGTACGAAGCTAAATTTTGGTCATTTTATGTAAAGTGTTGTGTGGGGGAAAGAGAAGAAAAAGAAAGGGAAAAAAAGGGGGACTTGATATGGTGCGTGAAACCCGATTTAGTCTGAGAAATCCTAATCGATAAAACTACTTACTCCATGAAACCTGAACTTACTACACGGAACCTGAGGTTCTGAAGGTCATTTTAGAAAAGGGAATAATATAAAGTGCGAAATAACAAGGACCTGTGACCGGATTTAGTCCGTGAAACCTGACTTACTACACGGAACCTGCGGTTCTGAAGGTCATTTTCGTGCAATTTGAGAATCGCAAATTGGCGAGCGTTTCAGACAGATTAAATACCTATAAGGATTACTGTCGCATACAATTCTCGTCCTTTTCGGTAGTATTGTCATTGTATACTATTAATTAATTTCGGAAGTTATAACTCATATATAAGGACCAATTATTGCCTCTCAGGCTCAACTTTCATGGCAATTATTGTTAGTCGCGCATTTTTTGTCGAAATTGTTTTTTTCTCATTTCCGTAGGGTTTGTCCGAGTGCTATAAAACTTTCCGAACTTTTGTAATTTGGTAATAACATGGCATTGTATGTTACTGCTGGGGTAACCGTTGGGGCGCTTTAATTGTTAGTTTATCCCATTTTTTGCGATTCTATTGCATTTCTTTGCCTGAAAAGTTAAAAATTAGCATGTTAAAAATATTTTAATGATAAATAAACGTGATTATATATAATTTGACACCTTAGCAGGCTGAAAACACAAAATCAAAGATGGAAACCAAGTGGAAACTTTGTTTTAAAGACAGTGCACACTATTGGTAATTGTCAAAGACCAGTCTTCTCACTTGGTGTATCTCAACATATGCATAAAATAACAAACCATGTGAAAATTTGAGCTCGATCGGTCGTCGGAGTTGCAAGATAACTATGAAAGAAAAAACACCTTTGTCACACGAAGTTGTGTGCTTTACGATGCTTGATTTCGAGACCTCAAGTTCTAAACTTGAGGTCTCGAAATCAAATTCGTGGAAAATTACTTCTTTCTCGAAAACTACTCCACTTCAGAGGAGCCGTTTCTCACAATGTTTTATACTACCAACCTCTCCCCATTACTTGATACCAAGTAAGGTTTTGTGCTAATAATTATTTTGAGTAATTACCAATAGTGTCCACTGCCTTTAAGAGACCAAATGGATCACTAAAAACGTTGAGAACGTGTGACGCAAGTTCAAACAAGTGGTTGCCATGGTAACAGTTGAACCCCAGATAACAACTATGTGTTTACAATATGACCCTAAATACAAAATTTGGGAAAGTCAAAAGGTTTGGCGGTAATCGGATGCACCGTTTAAAAAAAATACGTCATCAGCATTCAAAGTATATTCCAGTCCTGAAAAATCAATATTTTTAATATCACTCGTGGAAATACATCCCAAACCTAAAACGTTTTGAATAGAAATTGAACGTATTCAGCATTTCCAACAGTGTAGCTTCGTAAGTAATATTGGCATCATTAGATTGGCAAAATTAAAAACTTAAAGGTGAGACCACCATTTAGGTAACAAGACTCAACTGTCAACTTTCGTCACTTTTAACATCTCAAGGCAAGTTAAGATAAACTTAGTTCATTACGAGGACGATGTATATTTTTCACTCAATTACATAATAAGTAGTTATTATGTATTGTATTTTCTTAATTTTGTCTCTTTTGAGGGAGTTAGTGTATTCTGTGTTTCCTGGAGTTGTTGTTGTTGTTGTTGTTGTCTGTTTTAATTTTGTGCATGTTGTGTTGTCTTGTTAAAAGCTAGGCAACTAAGCCACGTCCTAAGAGAAATGAGAAGTATTTCCTTCAATAGGCAATATTGATCAGAATGCGACTTTTTCTTCTTTTTATTTCATTGAAAAGAGCAGTTTTATACACATGTTTTTTCGGATATTCACATTTTCATGTGAAAAGTTGAAGCAGAAGTTTAAACTAAACAAATCACAAATCATTGGTTTGTTTTAAAATTGAAATAGGCGACTAATCTATTGACCCAATTCACCCGATGACGTCATCGGCACAATACTCTTGGTTGCGCAATTTTTGGGAGACTATGTCCCCATGTTGTTATACAGTGCAGTGCGTATTTTAGGCGACGCGGTTTTTAAACCGCCTATTTAGTATACCAACTATTTTGTGTACAATTTGGATCCAACAATGGCAAGCGTGGCAGACAGAAGCTGCGTGTGGCGTTGGTGGTGCAAGGGATAAATATAAGACTTTCTAAAAAAAATTGGAAAGAACATTATTAAAAGTGATATCTTATTAAAGTCTCGATGAATGTTTTTACAAGTTGAACGCATTATGGCTGACTCCCGAAGTCGTTTTAGATTAAATCTTGTAATTTACTCACTTCGTATAATCCCTTTAAGCTTCTAAAGCTCGAAAGGCTATAACGGTCGCAGAGTCACGTCGTAGCTGGCGTCGTCGTTAAACGATTTTCAATTATGATTATACGCGGCTTAAACTGTAAAGGCCTAGGCAATATTGATCGGGTAATAAAGTAGGCTTTTCCGTCGTAGATAGGGGCAAGTTTGTTATTATGTTGTGAGCCTCTGCTGCTTATGAAGATACCAATGAAAAAAAGCCATGCATCAGAAGTTATCATCCTAACGCCATACGCATCTTCAAGGTGAGCGGGGACCAATTTTATCTGCGTCACACTTGAGGGTTTGGCGAGGTGCAGTTAACACGTTACATGCTTACGGAGGAAAACCCAATAAACGATTTATCTTCACGAAAACACAAAGGTTGATACAGGTAGATAATTGAGCACCACGAAGGTAACAACAGATCAAATTCAATTCGATTTTTCGACTGATATAGGCCTACCGGTAAGTGCAACGAATGCAGTTTTTGCATTTTTACATTTCTGATACTAAAAGTTCGAATTTAAATGCCTGTTTTTATTTTGCCGAGAAATTGTTTTTGACTTACACTCTCAGTCTTAGTGAATGGACAACGCCAAGGGGGTCGGGTCGTAAATATTTCTTTCAGGATTGCGTCTGTCTTTTTCAACCAAAACTGTTTCTCGGGTTTGACATTGGTAACATTTTTTTTACGGCTAGAGCTTTGAGCCCAGGCCTATACTAAAACGCCTTTAATGTTATTTTGTTAGTCATTTTTAAAGCAAGAACCAGCTTTCGGAATCATTGGAATATCTTGTTTAACTATTGCAAAGAAGTGATATAACTTCGGATGAGCTAACTCGACGGTTCGGTTAGACGCTCTTCACAAAGTTTTAAATCCTTTTTACTAGGCTTTTAACTGAAAATGTGTGGCCAAATCTTAGTTCTTTAATTTGTACAATTTATACCTGAAGCCTATGACTGAAGGTTGGATGCAGATTGCGCCACAGTACCCTGTTACATATTGCTATTGTAACGTTCCTTTGTTCTAGTATAACCTTAACTATGCAGCCTTAATCAATAAATCATCACACTAAGGGACAAAAAGTATAGACGGAAACGCTTCTGAGTTTAACGGGAATGTAACGTTTTATTGGGGATAAACTCTTACTTACATGTATCTACTCTAGTACTAGTACTCTATGTACAACTGTTTGGCGGGAATGGTTTCTTGCTAGCTATAGATATAGGGATATGGTCTGACTTCTGGTCGCTGGCTAGTGGTCTCATAAGACTAAATCATATCGGATCATACAACACTATATAAAACAACACACGTTAAATAGGCAGTAGCTAGCTAGCAGCTATGCAACAGCTAGCGCACGCATAGACCACGATGTGTGCATGTGATCAGAACGTGCTTACGGTCATCCAGGCTTCGCCTATTTTGTCGCGTGATCACCAAGTCACGTAGCCCATGGCTGTAGTGCGCCAACAACGGCGCAGCTCGCCACACTATGGCCCTTTTCGAAACGACCGGCTTCGGCTTGGATTCGGCTTCAGGCTAGCTAGGCCCCTCGGATGTTTGACTATACGCGTGCTATGCGTTCAGGGATCCAGACGAGAAAAGGGAGCCTGAAGCCGAATCCAAGCCGAAGCCGGTCGTTTCGAAAAGGGCCTATGTATGGGACTATATTTCGAACATAGCTCCGCATACCTTGTAGGGAAAAATAAGCGCTTTGAGACGCCCTCGGGTGTATTGGACTCACTAATATAGGACTAACCAAAATTAGGCATGCGTTTTAATTTTTTTTTTCTTTATTGAAAAAAGGAAAATAGGCCCATCCTGAATCCTGACCTACCCTGACCCAATGGAATGAATCAACAATAGTCAAGTATGGATTTCGTAAAGTGGCAACGAGTTATTAATCAGTCGCCTTTAGAATTTGTATATTGGGTGTTTTTACTGATAATTTGTTGTTTTATTTTGTTTTTGTTTTATCAGAAGCATTATGGTCTACGTGGTGTGGGCACTAGCTCTGCTGCCAGCACTCATTTATGGGGACTGCTTTACATCTGACGATGTGGTGGGCAAAAGTCAACCACAAAGCGCCCAGCAGATGCGAACAGGATACCAACGTCAGTTTTATCCCGGCCCTATACGGGATCATGCACTCCGTGGTAAGACGTACCGCAACACAACAGTACAGTCACATGTGACTTGTGCAGTCCTCTGTCTGCAGTCAGACAAATGTAAGTCATTCAACTATTGGGAGAGTAACAGGGTCTGCGAGTTGAACTGGGCAGTTTACGCTGTGGATAAATCTGACTTACAACCATCAAATGGCTGTTACTACTTTGACGAGAAATTGTATAAAGGTAGGTTTTAACAAAACTTGAATATGATTTTGTACTTTGATTTTGATGCACTAGTTTTTGCAATGGACATGGTTGAAAAAACAAAAGTCATCAAAACCCATGACAGTAAAATTGCATTAATATGCCGACGGAATATCCCCTCCCCAAGAAAAAATAATAGAAAAATATAAGAAGATTAGTAATTTCATTATTAAAGTTGAGGTTCTTGTTCTGGTGAGTTACCGGTAGCCTACTGCTCAAAAAAAATTCTTCAAATTTATGCGAAGTAAACGTGCAGACACTCGTAACTTCATGGCTGGATACGTAGACCATCATTTTATACTCAGAGTCCCTCTATATAACGATCTGACGTACATGTCAATTAATATTTGATGGAGAAATTAGCACGCCCCCCTTCAAAAAACAATCAAACAAACCGTAAACAAACAAACAAAAAACAAACATCCAACATCAGCCCAACAAACAAAGAAAAGAAGAAAAAAAAACACAAACAAAACACGATGCTTTTCTCATAATATGATAGGTTATCGAAGTGGAGCATTTCCTATTTGGAATATTTAACATCACCACAATTTGCAATAGACCCTATGTAAATTGCACATCGCGCGTGCGCACTAACACTACTGGGCCCAATTTCATGGCTTTATCACATAATTCTGCGCTTACATACAATTCCCCGAAAGCATGTGATTCTATGGGCCGTAAGTGCAGAATTCCAAGGTAAGCAGAGCCATGAAATTCGGCCCAGGTTTGCAAAAATGAGGGAACATCGCGCCTTCTTGTTTGGGGCTGATGGTGGCGTGAAGCATACACGTTTGCACATCTGCCTTTTCCAGTTGTGTGTGTTCACATGGGTAAATGTAATTAGCATAACATTTCGTGGGAAAGGCTAACTGACGTCCAAAAGCCATTATCTTACACTTGAATAAAATTTAAAAATCACACATCGGATTGCTTTATGTTCATGAAATCATTCATTTTTGTATGACAGTTTGTTTTTTACCTCAACATATTTCTAATAGAATGCGATGTTATTGAGATACCGGCTAACTCTAACCCACGTGAGTATCATTACAACTTCGTGTTCCCGAGACTCGACTCCAGCATCACATTCAGACTGGACTTTGCAGCTAAAGGGAAAAATGACGCCTTTTTAGCTCTTTCTGAACAGCAAAATGAAAACAATTTTTATGACATAGGTAAGTTTTAATCTTTAACTGATTTGACCCAATTGATCTGACGTCGTCAACCATAATAAATCTTGGTTGCGCCATTTTAAAACCCTCAAACGAGGCCCATCATCGAACAGCTGTGGCACATATCAAGAAAAACATAACCATTACAAAATGGTAGATCCCAGCCCCGTGATACTCCATGATATCCTACAGTGTACCCTTACACAAGTTCTAGAAGGGATGTCAATCAACAGGGGTTGTCAATTTGGTCAGGAGGGGTGGTGAATTTTTTTCTTCTTCCCATTGTACATGCACAAAATCCTATCTCTGTGTGAGATGGTGTGAGTGAGTCACCGCTTGGTGACAAGGCATGGACTTTGATCCTTGCTCTATGGTTCAATGGGCTTGTGGTGAATGAATGTCTTGTTATCTTTTGCCGACAGTTTACGTGATTAGCAACACAATTAGCTAAAGAAATCATTGAGAAACGGCAGACCAAACCCTCTTATTAACCTATCACACGCGGCTACTGGCGGAAACGTTCGCCATTTTGGGACAAAATACACGTACAAATCTTATTGTAAAGTGTGTAAACACCGCTGCGTCCAGAGCTGTGTATTGAGAGAGTTGCGACATGGAGGGACCAGCTTTCTCCGGCTCTGGCTGCGTCTGGATCGCAGCGCCACCATGCGTTGAAGTGTAGAACGTCCTTAGCAACAACCGCCAATTCGGTATTGGCCTTTACACTGTTGGTCTACAAAATGGCACAACAGAGATTATTGTGGTGTTGACGTCAGGTGAATTGGGTCCAAACAAATTAGTAGGCCTACTGACACTAATTTAAAATGGATACACAAAACAAGGTAAAAAAAAAAACCAAACAAATAAACAAACACCCCAACACACAAACTAAGATAGAGGTATGGTAAGTATTGAAAATTAAATTTATTAGTGTCAATATAACACCCCACTTAACGTTTGGATTGTATCAGTAACACTTCTCTACAGAATTAGTTTCGCCTGAAACACTTTAAAGTCAAGAAAATACCAAAAGTTCAACCCCCTCACAATAGACCTTTATCATGCTGCCACCATCCTTGTCATGTTCCCTGTATCCAACAGCAGTAATGCATGCTAATATTCATTGTACAAAAAGGAACCAGACTATTTCTCCTTCCAGCCTCGGTTTGGTTACATTGAGTTGAATGGGAGAAAATCAAGATGGCCGCACTATGATAAAGGTCTATAATGTTGGCTAGTTTGATTTTCGCAAACATGAACGTGTACACAGTTTCCGACAGTTTACACGCCGTTTGTCGTTTTTACCAACTCAGAATCACCTAAATTTTATTAGAATAATTTCACTGATTTGTTCATTGAAATGTGAACATTTATGTGCTCTTCCAGAAACATGTAATAACCATTAAAATTGCATGGCCCGATTTTCGCCGAACTTTCAACCTTTTTACAATGTTTTTCTTTTCTGAACGACTATTGATGGATGATTCTAAACTTTCCGCGGACAGTTAAAAAAAAAACATGTACATGTACATGTGTACAACTACTTGTACGTGGCTGTAGTGTTAATTAGTTTCCAGTTATCCTCAGAGCAGCCAGGGGCGCGGGCGCGAGGACCAGCTTCATACATTGTTTAATAACTACAAAATGTGTGGATCAATTCAACAGATGGTTTCTTTTAACTACCTTTAATTACCCTTCTTTCATATACTGTAGTGATTTCTGGGTGAGTGAACTCAAAGGTTGAAAAATAGTGTGGGAAAGCTGGGTCCCATTATAACGGACACAAAAAAATCCTATTGTGTGCACAAAAGCTTAATCCTTTCGAAATGTACTATTTTTTGAAAATTAGTAGTGAACCAATGTGAATATTTTAGAATGCTTCAATCTGTAGTGTGTGGTGGGTCCAGGGAACATCTATTCACCTGTTCAGACCATTAGAACAAGAACTGTGCCCCCACCCCAAACACAGTTATTTACCCGTAATACAATCTGCCTCCCGTGCACTCCCCGGGGATCCAGCATGTGAGTATTTTCCCGTGGCTGCTCAGAGGGTTTTAAGTTAACTACCAAATACCATTGGCAGATTTGTGCAATACCTTACATAAAAGCTGATAACTTTCTAAAACTAGCTGTTTAAAATTTAAATTTAAGTTTCAAGATCAAATCGGCCCAAAAATTGGGTCTAGTATATTTAAATAGATTAAAGTATTTTGCTTTAAAATCAATGTTCTGCATATTGCTACCATCCAGGTATCGGTGGTTGGAAAAACACCAAGTCATATATCCGTTGTGGAATAATGTGCACTGACCATAAGCCGGATTACGTGGATGCTTCAATTAACGGCCTCATGGACGAGTTTGAGTATCGTCGGTTCTGGGTGAGCTACGACAACGGGAAGATACAGGTGGGAAAAGGGGGTCAACTCGACCCATTTATGGAATGGTATGATGAGACCCGTAGGGTGCAAGTCAATTATGTCGGTATAGCTGCGTATGATGCACCTGTAAGCTGGATCTTTTATACTTATTGCTATGAATGAATGAAGTAAATACAGCCCATTAACCGCAGCTTGTGCGTTGTAAACGCTGATATAGTTTTTCCCGGTAATTTTTCGGCCAATTAAAACGTTGCGTTATCTCGCGCGAAACTAAAAGCTCCTTAAAACAGTCATTATTTCACATCTTGTATTTGTAATTGTTCTTTGAGTCATGCGATTAAAAAAAAAATCATTGTAACAATCCACTCGAACAGCATTCAAATTCGCTGCAGCTTTTCGAATTCCTATGTTGCGCCTACACTGCTAAACTGAATGTTGATTTCGCACGGCTAAAAAAGAAGGCATTATAACTTTAATTTAATATAATTCTATACAAATTCGCATGCCTCACAGTGAAATTTAATGAAATTTTTAACTGTAGTAGAGGCAAAATCGCCTTTAATAGACTGGGTTTTTGTTGTTTTGTCTTGGCCGAAAAAGACCGGGAAAACCTAAACCCTTACACTAACAATGATAGCCTAAAATAAAAATGGTCGCGTGAAATATTTGCTTTAGCTGGTTGTTTTGAGGAAAACAAATGAGGCTACTGATCGGTCAAACTTTTAGTTAAAAGACTAATCTTTGTTTGTTTTTCAAGGTTGTATTATACAACAAAAGTATAATAAAAAACAATTTAAAAATGTGAATTTCTACAAATTAATGTGTGATTTTTGCCGTGATTTTTAGAATTCCTCATCTTTTTTTCTCGTGTTCGTATATTATAGGCTTACATGTTAAATTAAAAAAAGTAAATTTGTTCAAATGTGTGGTTTTTGCCGTGATTTCCTAGATATCCTCATCATTTTTCGTGGTCGTGTATATATATACATATTTAAACATTAATTACCGATTTGTTAATTAAAACACCAACCAGTGTTGCATTGACCGTCGATACATCGACTATAGGCTACGTCCAAAACTCTGAAAAATAATTATATCCCAAAACTAATTTAACGACTGAGTCCGTAAATTATTGAGAGGAAATTATTGGGATCTAAAGGTCATAAAGGTAAAGTTCATTTATTATAAAGGTCATTGGTTCTGATGGGCATTGATTATAAAGTTCACTGATTATAAAGTTAATTGATTATCAAATTCATTGATTATAAAGTTAATTGATTATCAAATTCATTGATTATAAAGTTAATTGATTATCAAATTCATTGATTATAAAGTTAATTGATTATCAAATTCATTGATTATAAAGTTAATTGATTATAAAATTCATTGTTTATAAATTTCATTGATTATAAAGTTCATTGATTATGAAGGTCATTGATTCTGAGGATATTGATTATATAGGGTCATTGATTTTAAAGGTCATTGATTCTGAAGGTCATTAGTTCTGGAGGTCATTAGTATAAAGGTCATTGATTCTGAAGGTCATTGAGTAAAAAGGTCATTGGCTATAAAGTTCATAATCCCACCAGCCTCTGGAGAAACAATTTCGTTCTCCAGAAATATCGTCAGTTAAGAAAATAGCACTCGAAGAACCCACGAATCATCAAGTTATATTGATTGCCGCAACTGTGGAACTATTAACGTGCAGAATATAACAAGTAAGGCCTTGACATTTGTTCTTTTCTTTAAGTCACTGATAAAACAGGACCCCTCAAAATTTGAATTTTTTAAAACATATTATTTGTTGTTTGGTGAGCTTATTGAAAATAGCGGATACTTCTCCTTAAGTTAGGCCTGTCTTTATAATATAAAAAAACAAAAAATTAATCATTGCAGATTTTATTGTGTTACATTTCAATTGTATGGAGGATTAAAGATGCAAGGTACGACTTTGAGCTGATTTGACCCGAAAATTTAGATTCATATTTTGAATAATGATTGTATAGATTTGCGAAGGTTACAAACTAGTGAATTGGTAGTGAATTAAAAACTAGAAATTAATTATTTTCGGGATCCCAAATTTGTATCACGTCCATCAGCAATGTAAGAACACTATTGCAACGTATTTTGTGCATTTTCCGTGGGCCGTGGCATATGCAATTGTTGTATCTTTTTCATCAATCTCTCAAAAATCGTTCAGAAATTTTTTTTGAGAGAGAAAATCGGCCATGCAGCTTTTTTAGGTAACTTATCTTTATTACATTAGTAGACAATTAATAACATATTATCATGGTTTGAGGGTGGACAGTCGAAATTAGCTTATCGGGGTATTGGAAGTTGACAATAATGTGTAGTTTCCGCGGTGAACGTAGAGGGAACTATTTCGCCAACTGCCAATAGACCGTTCTATTGTTGGTAAACAAACCGCGCTGGTTGGCATGGACGGCCGTACGTTAGCAAAGCATTCAATCGTATTAACTTTATGTTGTGACCAAATTCAAACATTTCTGCACACATTCAATTAACAAAAATACATCCCATGATTGGTTACTTTGTTTCCAACACATTCAACACTATTTTTGAATATTTGCATAACATTGTTACAAACTGTTGTAGGCCCTAGCTGTTTTGGCTTTGCATTTACGGCTTCCCATAGTTTTCCAACCTTGCTCTGGCTGTGACGTTGCAATAGAAAGGTCTATATAACGCAGGGTGGTAATATCGACTGTCCACCCGAAATAAAGCATTTCAATAATTTTGTTTTACTGTTCCTCATACTTTTCTCGAGTTCAGCATCATTCAGCTTGGGTAAGCGCGACATTGTGCCAATTATTATCATTTGTATGTGTATGTAGCAAGCGATTCTATGATTATATAGATCAAGGTGTGTAATAATACTACTGCTTCGTAAAGCGCATGCGTAATTGACTATACGCGCGACAGTCTAACACACATGAGTATTTTACCCTGTGTGTGAATACTGGGGTGTGCGCTTGGTAAACAGCGAAAAAAGCATTTTGGCACGTGGTGGTGAATGGACCAGTCAGAATTCGGCTCTCGATCATGAATATGTATGAGGTATATTAATACGTATTATTGCAGATTGTATTTTTTATTGTGTATTTTATTTTGTGCTATCTCGCGCTCGTTCGATAGAGGGAATAAGACAATAGAGAGGTTTCACAAGCGTACGGATACAGATACAGATACAGATACGATAACCGTAACCGTTCACGTCGGATGCCTGTCAGATTTTGTTTCGCAATCATACAGTAATGACGTGTCAGGCCTAGACCAAAGTATAGACACACATTGGCATAGGTTTTGCGAGCAAAACAAATCCAAAAACATTTTATGTATGTTCTTGTTACATTGGATAGTTTGTTTGAATAGTAATTGTGTTTAACTGTTCGTTTTCGGACCCACACGTTAAACGCGTGTTAAGAAAGTTTCAAGCAAGCACGGCAAAAAAAGACTGCATTTCCCCCCATATTTGGCTTACAATGATTAACACATTTTTTTCTGAATCATGAATGACACCTTTAAAAGCGATACCGGGGACATTTTTTCAATCTAGGGCAAGAATGCAACTTAAATCAGCAAAACGGTAGGCCTATCCGTTGTTAAAGGTACATTGCAGAATTGGTTTTTGCTAACAAATCAGTTGCTGGCAGTGTAAGCACTTTATATAATCCACCATATACATAAACTGACAAACCTGTAGAAGTTTGAGATCGATCGTCCATCTGGGTCACGAGAAAATAGTGGAAAACCGATTACACATTTGCATTTGTAATATAATGCATGAATAAAACGCTCGTGAGCGATAAACTCCAATCGGAAATTAGTTTTATTTATTTCTCATCAAATATGGCATTTCAGACAGAAATATTTCTAGGGATGTTTTTTACTATCATCATCATTAGACCGTGTAAGTTGTATGTAAATCTGTGGTCTAATTACCAGTTCTGTAACGTTCCTTTAACGTACATGCAAAACACGGAAGTCGCGGTTACGCGTCACGTGAACACACAAAGTGTTGACGTACCCGTATCCGTATGTGTATCCGTAGCCTTGCGAAACTTCTCTATAGTGTGGTAATTCTTTCCACAACAACAACAAGTGTATTTCACTGTAAAGTCAATTCAAACGAATACTTTGACCTCCTCAAAGAGAATAAACGTAATGAAATTAAACCGGAAAACTACAGATGTTATGTGAGATCAACATTTTCACAAATAACACAGTGTAGAAACTTTAAAGAGAAACTTTAAATGTGAATAAAATTCTTGATGAACGTTGTGTGAAATCATCTGTAAATAGTTTTTGATATTATTTTATTAGGTGATCTATAGTCAATAGAATTCCGTCAAAGACGGTTTATCATTCGGGTGTTAAAAAAAAACAATTTGGTGTTTACCCTGCACCAATTATGATAAAGCACTGTATAGCAGCGGCGTAACTAGGGTAAAACTTCAGGGGGGTGCACCATTGTTTCTAGGGGGGCACTTCTGGCCAAGTTCCCGTTTGCCCTTCGGGGGGGGGGGGTCGGACGGCCTCCCTTAAAAAAATAAATAATAAATAAATAAACTATTAAACAAAATAGAATAAAAAAGTCTGCAAACAATAATTAATTGAAAAAGTCTGCATCGTCGTTAAATTATGACATTTATAACATAACATATTATACAAAGATGTAAATAGAGGACGCAATGGGTGGCATACGCCGTCTGAACATTAAAAATGCAGAAATAGATACAAAGCTGTAATTGAGTTGTTTTCTGATCCAATGTCATAGCGCAAAAATGGAGCACTAAATGGCTTGAATTGGGCATTCTTTTTTTACAAAATTTCGAACTTCTAAAGGGGGGGGGCACATCCTCCTCCAACCCCCCCCCCCCTGCTTCGCTACGTGACGGGCGGTGCTAACGCGCCGACATGTACATTTTCTTTCATATTCTCCTCCCCCAAATCAAATTTTAAAAAATCCTGGTTACGGGCCTGAACAAACCCCTTTTTTATCGCCTTTTTTATGTTACTTAATACTTTTCATAAGATAATCTGGCGTAAGTGTAAAAAACCCCAAATCTGCATGTAAATGGAAAATTAGTTTTAATAACATCGAAATTATCTCATCAAAGCGTATAAAATGTAACATTTTACTCTGGAAATTTCCAATCACAAAATTCCAGATTTCAAATGGGGGGGGGGGGTACCCAGGGGGCACGGACATCAATTTGAGGCACGTGCCCCCAAGTAACGCCACTGCATAAAACTACGCAACCTTGTTGCAACCAATCAACAACGTTGCTGGAACGTCATGTGTTAGCTGGCCCTGTGACCGGATTTTAAGTCCGTGAAACCTGACTTACTCCATGAACCTGACTTACAACACGGAACTTGGGGTTCTGAAGGTCATTTTAGAAAAGGGAATAATATAAAGTGCGAATTAACAAGGACCTGTGACTGGATTTAGTTTCCGAAACCTAAGGTTCTAAAGGTTATTTTTTATAAAAAGGAAACTCAAGTGTGAAAACAAAAAATATATTTTAATAAATTTAAAGTAGTCAATAGGTGGAACAGGGAAGGGGGGGTTGAGTTGTGTTTTAGTCAGTATGTCAAGCCGGCAATTTAAAGTACTTAACCACCTTTTTTTAGAAAAATAAAAAAATGAAAAAGCACGACTCGTCAGGTGTAGTATACTTTGAGGCTTTGCAGGTTTCGTCTCATGAGACTGCACTACCTGCCTGTTAAGTATTTACTATTTTATATCAATTTATATTGGGGATGGGAAAGTGAATAACTGTTAAGCGAACAAAGTAGGTAAAAGAAAACAAAACCAAACAAAAGCTAAACAAGTGATAATTAACTTCTCAAAAATAAATAAAATAATTGTGATGGACTTACCGCGGAAGACTGTGATTGGGAGGTTCGAGAAGGGAAAAGATGACCTATGTCTACGATGATAATTGAAAAGTAAATACTTGTTTGTTTAAAATTGTTTGTGGGTTTGTATCGCGCTTGCGTGTGATGCGCGCGCGTAACATTAACATTGGGTTTAATTAGGTATTGAGCGCGTGGACGCGCATGTTTTCAAAAAAGGTAAGAAAAATAATACTTTGATGACAAAATATAGACGGGGGGACGCAGAATTTGAGAAAAAATAAAATAAAAAATACATATGAAATTGAGGGGGATAACGATGGGGTGAAGAATTTTGATAGCAAGTTGGAGTGAAGGAAGTTATGAAATTTGGAGGAAGGAAAGAAGAAGAAAAAAGAGAGAAACAAAATGTTGGGGTGTGTTAAAGTGATAGTTTAGTTAGTTGAATAGCTTATCCAGAATCACGTTAGCGAAATAAACGCTGTAAAAACACAACACGTTCGTAAAGTAAGACCTATAGTCAAACTGCCCTACGTATACCTCACGGTATACAGAAAACGTTTACGACACCACCGTGGGTTAATGGACTTCACTAAACGATAGTATGCGTAGATTGAGTGCATCGACTAGTTAAAAAAGATCTAGACATTTATACACTCGGCATGAAGGGAAGAAAAAATTAAAATGTACGAAGCTAAATTTTGGTCATTTTATGTAAAGTGTTGTGTGGGGGAAAGAGAAGAAAAAGAAAGGGAAAAAAAGGGGGGACTTGATATGGTGCGTGAAACCCGATTTAGTCTGAGAAATCCTTATCGATAAAACTACTTACTCCATGAAACCTGAACTTACTACACGGAACCTGAGGTTCTGAAGGTCATTTTAGAAAAGGGAATAATATAAAGTGCGAAATAACAAGGACCTGTGACCGGATTTTGTCCGTGAAACCTGACTTACTACACGGAACCTGCGGTTCTGAAGGTCATTTTCGTGCAATTTGAGAATCGCAAATTGGCGAGCGTTTCAGACAGATTAAATACCTATAAGGATTACTGTCGCATACAATTCTCGTCCTTTTCGGTAGTATTGTCATTGTATACTATTAATTAATTTCGGAAGTTATAACTCATATATAAGGACCAATTATTGCCTCTCAGGCTCAACTTTCATGGCAATTATTGTTAGTCGCGCATTTTTTGTCGAAATTGTTTTTTCCTCATTTCCGTAGGGTTTGTCCGAGTGCTATAAAACTTTCCGAACTTTTGTAATTTGGTAATAACATGGCATTGTATGTTACTGCTGGGGTAACCGTTGGGGCGCTTTAATTGTTAGTTTATCCCATTTTTTGCGATTCTATTGCATTTCTTTGCCTGAAAAGTTAAAAATTAGCATGTTAAAAATATTTTAATGATAAATAAACGTGATTATATATAATTTGACACCTTAGCAGGCTGAAAACACAAAATCAAAGATGGAAACCAAGTGGAAACTTTGTTTTAAAGACAGTGCACACTATTGGTAATTGTCAAAGACCAGTCTTCTCACTTGGTGTATCTCAACATATGCATAAAATAACAAACCATGTGAAAATTTGAGCTCGATCGGTCGTCGGAGTTGCAAGATAACTATGAAAGAAAAAACACCTTTGTCACACGAAGTTGTGTGCTTTACGATGCTTGATTTCGAGACCTCAAGTTCTAAACTTGAGGTCTCGAAATCAAATTCGTGGAAAATTACTTCTTTCTCGAAAACTACTCCACTTCAGAGGGAGCCGTTTCTCACAATGTTTTATACTACCAACCTCTCCCCATTACTTGATACCAAGTAAGGTTTTGTGCTAATAATTATTTTGAGTAATTACCAATAGTGTCCACTGCCTTTAAGAGACCAAATGGATCACTAAAAACGTTGAGAACGTGTGACGCAAGTTCAAACAAGTGGTTGCCATGGTAACAGTTGAACCCCAGATAACAACTATGTGTTTACAATATGACCCTAAATACAAAATTTGGGAAAGTCAAAAGGTTTGGCGGTAATCGGATGCACCGTTTAAAAAAAATACGTCATCAGCATTCAAAGTATATTCCAGTCCTGAAAAATCAATATTTTTAATATCACTCATGGAAATACATCCCAAACCTAAAACGTTTTGAATAGAAATTGAACGTATTCAGCATTTCCAACAGTGTAGCTTCGTAAGTAATATTGGCATCATTAGATTGGCAAAATTAAAAATTTAAAGGTGAGACCACCATTTAGGTAACAAGACTCAACTGTCAACTTTCGTCACTTTTAACATCTCAAGGCAAGTTAAGATAAACTTAGTTCATTACGAGGACGATGTATATTTTTCACTCAATTACATAATAAGTAGTTATTATGTATTGTATTTTATTAATTTTGTCTCTTTTGAGGGAGTTAGTGTATTCTGTGTTTCCTGGAGTTGTTGTTGTTGTTGTTGTTGTTGTCTGTTTTAATTTTGTGCATGTTGTGTTGTCTTGTTAAAAGCTAGGCAACTAAGCCAGTTCCTAAGAGAAATGAGAAGTATTTCCTTCAATAGGCAATATTGATCAGAATGCGACTTTTTCTTCTTTTTATTTCATTGAAAAGAGCAGTTTTATACACATGTTTTTTCGGATATTCACATTTTCATGTGAAAAGTTGAAGCAGAAGTTTAAACTAAACAAATCACAAATCATTGGTTTGTTTTAAAATTGAAATAGGCGACTAATCTATTGACCCAATTCACCTGATGACGTCATCGGCACAATACTCTTGGTTGCGCAATTTTTGGGAGACTATGTCCCCATGTTGTTATACAGTGCAGTGCGTATTTTAGGCGACGCGGTTTTTAAACCGCTTATTTAGTATACCAACTATTTTGTGTACAATTTGGATCCAACAATGGCAAGCGTGGCAGACAGAAGCTGCGTGTGGCGTTGGTGGTGCAAGGGATAAATATAAGACTTTCTAAAAAAATTGGAAAGAACATTATTAAAAGTGATATCTTATTAAAGTATCGATGAATGTTTTTACAAGTTGAACGCATTATGGCTGACTCCCGAAGTCGTTTTAGATTAAATCTTGTAATTTACTCACTTCGTATAATCCCTTTAAGCTTCTAAAGCTCGAAAGGCTATAACGGTCGCAGAGTCACGTCGTAGCTGGCGTCGTCGTTAAACGATTTTCAATTATGATTATACGCGGCTTAATAAACTGTAAAGGCCTAGGCAATATTGATCGGGTAATAAAGTAGGCTTTTCCGTCGTAGGGCAAGTTTGTTATTATGTTGTGAGCCTCTGCTGCTTATGAAGATACCAATGAAAAAAAGCCATGCATCAGAAGTTATCATCCTAACGCCATACGCATCTTCAAGGTGAGCGGGGACCAATTTTATCTGCGTCACACTTGAGGGTTTGGCGAGGTGCAGTTAACACGTTACATGCTTACGGAGGAAAACCCAATAAACGATTTATCTTCACGAAAACACAAAGGTTGATACAGGTAGATAATTGAGCACCACGAAGGTAACAACAGATCAAATTCAATTCGATTTTTCGACTGATATAGGCCTACCGGTAAGTGCAACGAATGCAGTTTTTGCATTTTTACATTTCTGATACTAAAAGTTACGATTTTACATGCCTGTTTTTATTTTGCCGAGAAATTGTTTTTGACACACTCATAGTCTATAGTGAATGGACAACGCCAATTTTATTCCAATAGGGGGTCTGCGTCTGTCTTTTTCAACCAAAACTGTTTCTCGGGTTTGACATTGGTAACATTTTTTTTACGGCTAGAGCTTTGAGCCCAGGCCTATACTAAAACGCCTTTAATGTTATTTTGTTAGTCATTTTTAAAGCAAGAACCAGCTTTCGGAATCATTGGAATATCTTGTTTAACTATTGCAAAGAAGTGATATAACTTCGGATGAGCTAACTCGACGGTTCGGTTAGATGCTCTTCACAAAGTTTTAAATCCTTTTTAGTAGGCTTTTAACTGAAAAAGTGTGGCCAAACCTTAGTTCTTTAATTTGTACAATTTATACCTGAAGCCTATGACTGAAGGTTGGATGCAGATTGCGCCACAGTACCCCGTTACATATTGCTATTGTAACGTTCCTTTGTTCTAGTATAACCTTAACTATGCAGCCTTAATCAATAAATCATCACACTAAGGGACAAAAAGTATAGACGGAAACGCTTCTGAGTTTAACGGGAATGTAACGTTTTATTGGGGATAAACTCTTACTTACATGTATCTACTCTAGTACTAGTACTCTATGCAGCGGCGTAGCCACGGGGCCTGGGGCCACGTGCCCCCCACAAATTTCCAGTGCCCCCCCAGGTGCCCCCCCCCATGAAAAAATTGCAATAGTGCCCACACAAAAAGAAAGTTCAAAGAATGAAAACAAAACATTACGAAACAAAATACATCTGCTATTTGTAGGCCTTCATTTACAATAAAGTAAAACAAACTTTAGTTGTTTTCAAAGCCAATAATTATTGTTTAACTTACGCTGTGGGGATTGTCGCTATCATCACCGGAAGCGCGCGCGCCCACGTGTAGATCAATGCAATGCAGCGGAATTAAAACAGCTGGTGTGCTGCACGCTACGCTGGTAAACGATAACCAACGGTTCACGTGTATAAACATAAGCCGTTGTATTGGTAATGTGACCAGCGTTGCGCGCTGCAAACCATTGATTACCGGTATATACGGCCTACGGGTGCACCCCACTAAATATGGAGAAAACAGAGCGTCGAGCTCATGAATATTTTGTAACATTTGAGAGCCCAACAAAAGGGGTAGAGTGCAAAAATGTTGCCCAATTGTAACCTGGGGGTTGTTGACTTCCAACTTGAGGTATTTTGGATGACATAGGCCCTGAAAAAATGGTCCTATTTGCCGAGAGGTGTAGGGACATTTTTCAAGATTGATGCTCGGACGTTTGGAAAATTACACCGGTGTAGGGGTGTTTTTATTTGGAGGGAGAATAACTCGACGTGACCGGTACCAGGGACTCCCCATATTAAATTGAGCAGAGAATAAAAGTTCACGAGTCAATATATACTTTTCCCTTTACTGTAAAAAGCTGTGAGACTTTTAAGTATTTTTCGTGTATTTTTGAATATTTAGCCTTTTGCACTGAATGCTATGGAAGTGGAATTAGTGGGGTGCGCCCCTACATGCCGGAGGGACCAAAAAGTTATGCTACGCGCACGCGCAACGATGGTCGTTACCAGCGTAGCACGCAGCATACCATTTATAAATTACGGCGGGCGGCCATATTGCTACCGGAAGGCGAGGATTCTGAAAAACAGTGAGATTTTAACCGGTTTTTTGAGGAGTGGATTTTCTGGACCCGCGCCGAGCTCACTATGAGAACAATAAACACTAATTTTCGCGAGATCCGGTTTCAAAAGAGGAACTCCAGGTGCATTTAAATGTGAAGGGCAAAAAGTTTCTAATAGGATTTTGTACATGTCACTCTATGAGGTTCGTGGAGACGATAGCGGATCAAACCTCATAGTTCTAGGGCTAGGAGTACATGACCCCCACCACCACTGACACACCCATTTTCCCTGGCCCCCCCCCCACTTGGAAGCAATGCCCCCCCTGTGCCCCCCACCGAAAAATTCCTAGCTACGCCGCTGACTCTATGTACAACTGTTTGGCGGGAATGGTTTCTTGCTAGCTATAGATATAGGGATATGGTCTGACTTCTGGTCGCTGGCTAGTGGTCTCATAAGACTAAATCATATCGGATCATACAACACTATATAAAGCAACACACGTTAAATAGGCAGTAGCTAGCAGCTATGCAACAGCTAGCGCACGCATAGACCACGATGTGTGCATGTGATCAGAACGTGCTTACGGTCATCCAGGCTTCGCCTATTTTGTCGCGTGATCACCAAGTCACGTATCCCATGGCTGTAGTGCGCCAACAACGGCGCAGCTCGCCACACTATGGCCCTTTTCGAAACGACCGGCTTCGGCTTGGATTCGGCTTCAGGCTAGCTAGGCCCCTCGGATGTTTGACTATACGCGTGCTATGCGTTCAGGGATCCAGACGAGAAAAGGGAGCCTGAAGCCGAATCCAAGCCGAAGCCGGTCGTTTCGAAAAGGGCCTATGTATGGGACTATATTTCGAACATAGCTCCGCATCAGCGGCGTAGCCACGGGGCCTGGGGCACGTGCCCCCCCACAAATTTCTAGTGCCCCCCCAGGTGCCCCCCCCCATGAAAAAATTGCAATAGTGCCCACACAAAAAGAAAGTTAAAAGAATGAAAACAAAACATTACAAAACAAAATACATCTGCTATTTGTAGGCCTTCATTTACAATAAAGTAAAACAAAACTTTAGTCGTATTCAAAGCCAAAAATTATTGTTTAACTTATGCTGTGGGGATTGTCGCTATCATCACCGGAAGCGCGCGCACCCACGTGTTGATCAATGCAATGCAGCGGAATGAACAGTTGGTGTGCATGCCGGAGAGACCAAAAAGTTCTGCTACGCGCACGCGCAACGATGTTCCAAATATGAAACCAATGTTTTGTACATGAACCGTTGGTTATCGTTACCAGCGATTACGGCGGCGGCCATATTGCTACCGGAAGGTGAGGATTCTGAAAAACAGTGAGATTTTAACCTTTTTTTTGAGGAGTGGATTTTTTGGACCCGCGCCGAGCTCACTGTGAGAACAAAAAACACGTAGAGCCTAATTTTCGCGAGATCCGGTTTCAAAAGAGAACTCTAGGTGCATTTAAATGTGAAGGGCTACAAGTTTCTAATAGGATGTTGTACATGGCACTATGGGTGCACCCCACTAGTTCCACTCCCATAGCATTCAGTGCAAAAGTCTCACAGCTTTTTACAGTAAAGGGAAAAGTATTTATTGACTCTTGAACTTTTATTCTCTGCTCAATTTAACATGGGGAGTTCCTGGTCCCGTCGAGTTATTCTCCCTCCAAATAAAAACACCCCTACACCGGTGTAATTTTCCAATCGTCCGAGCATCAATCTTGAAAAATGTCCCTACACCTCTCGGCAAATAGGACCATTTTTTCAGGGCCTATGTCATCCAAAATACCTCAAATTGGAAGTCAACAACCCCCAGGTTACACTTGGGCAACATTTTTACACTCTACTCCTTTTATTGGGCTCTCAAATCTGTCTAATAAAGGATATTTTGAGAGCCTACAAAATATTAATGAGCTCGACGCTCTGTTTTCTCCATATTTAGTGGGGTGCACCCCTATGAGGTTCGTGGAGACGATAGCGGATCAAACCTCATAGTTCTAGGGCTAGGAGTACATGACCCCACCACTGACACACCCATTCTCCCTGGGCCCCCCCACTTGGAAGCAATGCCCCCCCTGTGCCCCCCCACCGAAAAATTCCTAGCTACGCCGCTGCTCCGCATACCTTGTAGGGAAAAATAAGCGCTTTGAGACGCCCTCGGGTGTATTGGACTCACTAATATAGGACTAACCAAAATTAGGCATGCGTTTTAATTTTTTTTTTCTTTATTGAAAAAAGGAAAATAGGCCCATCCTGAATCCTGACCTACCCTGACCCAATGGAATGAATCAACAATAGTCAAGTATGGATTTCGTAAAGTGGCAACGAGTTATTAATCAGTCGCCTTTAGAATTTGTATATTGGGTGTTTTTACTGATAATTTGTTGTTTTATTTTGTTGTTTTTTTATCAGAAGCATTATGGTCTACGTGGTGTGGGCACTAGCTCTGCTGCCAGCACTCATTTATGGGGACTGCTTTACATCTGACGATGTGGTGGGCAAAAGTCAACCACAAAGCGCCCAGCAGATGCGAACAGGATACCAACGTCAGTTTTATCCCGGCCCTATACGGGATCATGCACTCCGTGGTAAGACGTACCGCAACACAACAGTACAGTCACATGTGACTTGTGCAGTCCTCTGTCTGCAGTCAGACAAATGTAAGTCATTCAACTATTGGGAGAGTAACAGGGTCTGCGAGTTGAACTGGGCAGTTTACGCTGTGGATAAATCTGACTTACAACCATCAAATGGCTGTTACTACTTTGACGAGAAATTGTATAAAGGTAGGTTTTAACAAAACTTGAATATGATTTTGTACTTTGATTTTGATGCACTAGTTTTTGCAATGGACATGGTTGAAAAACAAAAGTCATCAAAACCCATGACAGTAAAATTGCATTAATATGCCGACGGAATATCCCTCCCCAAGAAAAATAATAGAAAAATATAAGAAGATTAGTAATTTCATTATTAAAGTTGAGGTTCTTGTTCTGGTGAGTTACCGGTAGCCTACTGCTCAAAAAAAATTCTTCAAATTTATGCGAAGTAAACGTGCAGACACTCGTAACTTCATGGCTGGATACGTAGACCATCATTTTATACTCAGAGTCCCTCTATATAACGATCTGACGTACATGTCAATTAATATTTGATGGAGAAATTAGCATGCCCCCCCCTTCAAAAAACAATCAAACAAACCGTAAACAAACAAACAAAAAACAAACATCCAACATCAGCCCAACAAATAAAGAAAAGAAGAAAAAAAACACAAACAAAACACGATGCTTTTCTCATAATATGATAGGTTATCGAAGTGGAGCATTTCCTATTTGGAATATTTAACATCACCACAATTTGCAATAGACCCTATGTAAATTGCACATCGCGCGTGCGCACTAACACTACTGGGCCCAATTTCATGGCTTTATCACATAATTCTGCGCTTACATACAATTCCCCGAAAGCATGTGATTCTATGGGCCGTAAGTGCAGAATTCCAAGGTAAGCAGAGCCATGAAATTCGGCCCAGGTTTGCAAAAATGAGGGAACATCGCGCCTTCTTGTTTGGGGCTGATGGTGGCGTGAAGCATACACGTTTGCACATCTGCCTTTTCCAGTTGTGTGTGTTCACATGGGTAAATGTAATTAGCATAACATTTCATGGGAAAGGCGTCCAAAAGCCATTATCTTACACTTGAATAAAATTTAAAAATCACACATCGGATTGCTTTATGTTCATGAAATCATTCATTTTTGTATGACAGTTTGTTTTTTACCTCAACATATTTCTAATAGAATGCGATGTTATTGAGATACCGGCTAACTCTAACCCACGTGAGTATCATTACAACTTCGTGTTCCCGAGACTCGACTCCAGCATCACATTCAGACTGGACTTTGCAGCTAAAGGGAAAAATGACGCCTTTTTAGCTCTTTCTGAACAGCAAAATGAAAACAATTTTTATGACATAGGTAAGTTTTAATCTTTAACTGATTTGACCCAATTGATCTGACGTCGTCAACCATAATAAATCTTGGTTGCGCCATTTTAAAACCCTCAAACGAGGCCCATCATCGAACAGCTGTGGCACATATCAAGAAAAACATAACCATTACAAAATGGTAGATCCCAACCCCGTGATACTCCATGATATTCTACAGTGTACCCTTACACAAGTTCTAGAAGGGATGTCAATCAACAGGGGTCGTCAATTTGGTCAGGAGGGGTGGTGAATTTTTTTCTTCTTCCCATTGTACATGCACAAAATCCTATCTCTGTGTGAGATGGTGTGAGTGAGTCACCGCTTGGTGACAAGGCATGGACTTTGATCCTTGCTCTATGGTTCAATGGGCTTGTGGTGAATGAATGTCTTGTTATCTTTTGCCGACAGTTTACGTGATTAGCAACACAATTAGCTAAAGAAATCATTGAGAAACGGCAGACCAAACCCTCTTATTAACCTATCACACGCGGCTACTGGCGGAAACGTTCGCCATTTTGGGACAAAATACACGTACAAATCTTATTGTAAAGTGTGTAAACACCGCTGCGTCCAGAGCTGTGTATTGAGAGAGTTGCGACATGGAGGGACCAGCTTTCTCCGGCTCTGGCTGCGTCCAGAGCCGTATATTGAGAGAGTTGCGACAACTTGCGATTAGAAGCCATTTTGTCTCCAAAAAATGCATTGGCGAATACAGGGTGCCAGACTAGTCTGCCCATTGGGTTGTACTGCATTTTGGAACAAAATGGCGTCCAGCAACCACGTGACCGGAGAAAGCTGGTCCCTCCATGTCGCAACTCTCTCAATACACAGCTCTGGCTGCGTCTGGATCGCAGCGCCACCATGCGTTGAAGTGTAGAACGTCCTTAGCAACAACCGCCAATTCGGTATTGGCCTTTACACTGTTGGTCTACAAAATGGCACAACAGAGATTATTGTGGTGTTGACGTCAGGTGAATTTGGTCCAAACAAATTAGTAGGCCTACTGACACTAATTTAAAATGGATACACAAAACAAGGTAAAAAAAAACCCAAACAAATAAACAAACACCCCAACACACAAACTAAGATAGAGGTATGGTAAGTATTGAAAATTAAATTTATTAGTGTCAATATAACACCCCACTTAACGTTTGGATTGTATCAGTAACACTTCTCTACAGAATTAGTTTCGCCTGAAACACTTTAAAGTCAAGAAAATACCAAAAGTTCAACCCCCTCACAATAGACCTTTATCATGCTGCCACCATCCTTGTCATGTTCCCTGTATCCAACAGCAGTAATGCATGCTAATATTCATTGTACAAAAAGGAACCAGACTATTTCTCCTTCCAGCCTCGGTTTGGTTACATTGAGTTGAATGGGAGAAAATCAAGATGGCCGCACTATGATAAAGGTCTATAATGTTGGCTAGTTTGATTTTCGCAAACATGAACGTGTACACAGTTTCCGACAGTTTACACGCCGTTTGTCGTTTTTACCAACTCAGAATCACCTAAATTTTATTAGAATAATTTCACTGATTTGTTCATTGAAATGTGAACATTTATGTGCTCTTCCAGAAACATGTAATAACCATTAAAATTGCATGGCCCGATTTTCGCCGAACTTTCAACCTTTTTACAATGTTTTTCTTTTCTGAACGACTATTGATGGATGATTCTAAACTTTCCGCGGACAGTTAAAAAAAACATGTACATGTACATGTGTACAACTACTTGTACGTGGCTGTAGTGTTAATTAGTTTCCAGTTATCCTCAGAGCAGCCAGGGGCGCGGGCGCGAGGACCAGCTTCATACATTGTTTAATAACTACAAAATGTGTGGATCAATTCAACAGATGGTTTCTTTTAACTACCTTTAATTACCCTTCTTTCATATACTGTAGTGATTTCTGGGTGAGTGAACTCAAAGGTTGAAAAATAGTGTGGGAAAGCTGGGTCCCATTATAACGTACACAAAAAATCCTATTGTGTGCACAAAAGCTTAATCCTTTCGAAATGTACTATTTTTTGAAAATTAGTAGTGAACCAATGTGAATATTTTAGAATGCTTCAATCTGTAGTGTGTGGTGGGTCCAGGGAACATCTATTCACCTGTTCAGACCATTAGAACAAGAACTGTGCCCCCACCCCAAACACAGTTATTTACCCGTAATACAATCTGCCTCCCGTGCACTCCCTGGGATCCAGCATGTGAGTATTTTCCCGTGGCTGCTCAGAGGGTTTTAAGTTAACTACCAAATACCATTGGCAGATTTGTGCAATACCTTACATAAAAGCTGATAACTTTCTAAAACTAGCTGTTTAAAATTTAAATTTAAGTTTCAAGATCAAATCGGCCCAAAAATTGGGCCTAGTATATTTAAATAGATTAAAGTATTTTGCTTTAAAATCAATGTTCTGCATATTGCTACCATCCAGGTATCGGTGGTTGGAAAAACACCAAGTCATATATCCGTTGTGGAATAATGTGCACTGACCATAAGCCGGATTACGTGGATGCTTCAATTAACGGCCTCATGGACGAGTTTGAGTATCGTCGGTTCTGGGTGAGCTACGACAACGGGAAGATACAGGTGGGAAAAGGGGGTCAACTCGACCCATTTATGGAATGGTATGATGAGACCCGTAGGGTGCAAGTCAATTATGTCGGTATAGCTGCGTATGATGCACCTGTAAGCTGGATCTTTTATACTTATTGCTATGAATGAATGAAGTAAATACAGCCCATTAACCGCAGCTTGTGCGTTGTAAACGCTGATATAGTTTTTCCCGGTAATTTTTCGGCCAATTAAAACGTTGCGTTATCTCGCGCGAAACTAAAAGCTCCTTAAAACAGTCATTATTTCACATCTTGTATTTGTAATTGTTCTTTGAGTCATGCGATTAAAAAAAAAATCATTGTAACAATCCACTCGAACAGCATTCAAATTCGCTGCAGCTTTTCGAATTCCTATGTTGCGCCTACACTGCTAAACTGAATGTTGATTTCGCACGGCTAAAAAAGAAGGCATTATAACTTTAATTTAATATAATTCTATACAAATTCGCATGCCTCACAGTGAAATTTAATGAAATTTTTAACTGTAGTAGAGGCAAAATCGCCTTTAATAGACTAGGTTTTTGTTGTTTTGTCTTGGCCGAAAAAGACCGGGAAAACCTAAACCCTTACACTAACAATGATAGCCTAAAATAAAAATGGTCGCGTGAAATATTTGCTTTAGCTGGTTGTTTTGAGGAAAACAAATGAGGCTACTGATCGGTCAAACTTTTAGTTAAAAGACTAATCTTTGTTTGTTTTTCAAGGTTGTATTATACAACAAAAGTATAATAAAAAACAATTTAAAAATGTGAATTTCTACAAATTAATGTGTGATTTTTGCCGTGATTTTTAGAATTCCTCATCTTTTTTCTCGTGTTCGTATATTATAGGCTTACATGTTAAATTAAAAAAAGTGAATTTGTACAAATGTGTGGTTTTTGCCGTGATTTCCTAGATATCCTCATCATTTTTCGTGGTCGTGTATATATATACATATTTAAACATTAATTACCGATTTGTTAATTAAAACACCAACCAGTGTTGCATTGACCGTCGATACATCGACTATAGGCTACGTCCAAAACTCTGAAAAATAATTATATCCCAAAACTAATTTAACGACTGAGTCCGTAAATTATTGAGAGGAAATTATTGGGATCTAAAGGTCATAAAGGTAAAGTTCATTTATTATAAAGGTCATTGGTTCTGATGGGCATTGATTATAAAGTTCACTGATTATAAAGTTAATTGATTATCAAATTCATTGATTATAAAGTTAATTGATTATCAAATTCATTGATTATAAAGTTAATTGATTATCAAAATCATTGATTATAAAGTTAATTGATTATCAAATTCATTGATTATAAAGTTAATTGATTATAAAATTCATTGTTTATAAATTTCATTGATTATAAAGTTCATTGATTATGAAGGTCATTGATTCTGAGGATATTGATTATATAGGGTCATTGATTTTAAAGGTCATTGATTGTGAAGGTCATTAGTTCTGGAGGTCATTAGTATAAAGGTCATTGATTCTGAAGGTCATTGAGTAAAAAGGTCATTGGCTATAAAGTTCATAATCCCACCAGCCTCTGGAGAAACAATTTCGTTCTTCAGAAATATCGTCAGTTAAGAAAATAGCACTCGAAGAACCCACGAATCATCAAGTTATATTGATTGCCGCAACTGTGGAACTATTAACGTGCAGAATATAACAAGTAAGGCCTTGACATTTGTTCTTTTCTTTAAGTCACTGATAAAACAGGACCCCTCAAAATTTGAATTTTTTAAAACATATTATGTGTTGTTTGGTGAGCTTATTGAAAATAGCGGATACTTCTCCTTAAGTTAGGCCTGTCTTTATAATATAAAAAAACCAAAAAATTAATCATTGCAGATTTTATTGTGTTACATTTCAATTGTATGGAGGATTAAAGATGCAAGGTACGACTTTGAGCTGATTTGACCCGAAAATTTAGATTCATATTTTGAATAATGATTGTATAGATTTGCGAAGGTTACAAACTAGGGAATTGGTAGTGAATTAAAAACTAAAAATTAATTATTTTCGGGATCCCAAATTTGTATCACGTCCATCAGCAATGTAAGAACACTATTGCAACGTATTTTGTGCATTTTCCGTGGGCCGTGGCATATGCAATTGTTGTATCTTTTTCATCAATCTCTCAAAACCGTTCACAAATTTTTTTTGAGAGAGAAAATCGGCCATGCAGCTTTTTTAGGTAACTTATCTTTATTACATTAGTAGACAATTAATAACATATTATCATGGTTTGAGGGTGGACAGTCGAAATTAGCTTATCGGGGTATTGGAAGTTGACAATAATGTGTAGTTTCCGCGGTGAACGTAGAGGGAACTATTTCGCCAACTGCCAATAGACCGTTCTATTGTTGGTAAACAAACCGCGCTGGTTGGCATGGACGGCCGTACGTTAGCAAAGCATTCAATCGTATTAACTTAATGTTGTGACCAAATTCAAACATTTCTGCAAACATTCAATTAACAAAAATACATCCCATGATTGGTTACTTTGTTTCCAACACATTCAACACTATTTTTGAATATTTGCATATTGTAGGCCCTAACTGTTTTTGCTTTGCATTTACGGCTTCCCATAGTTTTCCAACCTTGCTCTGGCTGTGACGTTGCAATAGAAAGGTCTATATAACGCAGGGTGGTAATATCGACTGTCCACCCGAAATAAAGCATTTCAATAATTTTGTTTTACTGTCCCTCATACTTTTCTCGAGTTCAGCATCATTCAGCTTGGGTAAGCGCGACATTGTGCCAATTATTATCATTTGTATGTGTATGTAGCAAGCGATTCTATGATTATATAGATCAAGGTGTGTAATAATACTACTGCTTCGTAAAGCGCATGCGTAATTGACTATACGCGCGACAGTCTAACACCCATGAGTATTTTACCCTGTGTGTGAAAACTGGGGTGTGCGCTTGGTAAACAGCGAAAAAAGCATTTTGGCACGTGGTGGTGAATGGACCAGTCAGAATTCGGCTCTCGATCATGAATATGTATGAGGTATATTAATACGTATTACTGCAGATTGTATTTTTTATTGTGTATTTTATTTTGTGCTATCTCGCGCTCGTTCGATAGAGGGAATAAGACAATAGAGAGGTTTCACAAGCGTACGGATACAGATACAGATACAGATACGATAACCGTATCCGTTCACGTCGGATGCCTGTCAGATTTTGTTTCGCAATCATACAGTAATGACGTGTCAGGCCTAGACCAAAGTATAGACACACATTGGCATAGGTTTTGCGAGCAAAACAAATCCAAAAACATTTTATGTATGTTCTTGTTACATTGGATAGTTTGTTTGAATAGTAATTGTGTTTAACTGTTCGTTTTCGGACCCACACGTTAAACGCGTGTAAAGAAAGTTTCAAGCAAGTACGGTAAAAAAAGAGACCCCTGTTTTACTGCATTTCCCCCATATTTGGCTTACAATGATTGACACATTTTTTTTCTGAATCATGAATGACACCTTTAAAAACGATACCGGGGAATTTTTTTTCAATCTAGGGCAAGAATGCAACTTAAATCAGCAAAACGGTAGGCCTATCCGTTTTTTAACGTAGGCCTACGTGTATGAGCTCCCGTATTTGTTGTTAAAGGAACATACAGAATTGGTTTTTGCTAACAAACCAGTTGCTGGCAGTGTAAGCACTTTATATAATCCACCATATACATAAACTGACAAACCTGTAAAAGTTTGAGATCGATCGTCCATCTGGGTCACGAGAAAATAGTGGAAAACCGATTACACATTTGCATGTGTTATACAATGCATGAATAAAACACTCATGAGCGATAAACTCCAATCGGAAATTAGTTTTATTTATTTCTCATCAAATATGGCATTTCAGACAGAAATATTTCTAGGGATGTTTTCTACTATCATCATCATCATTAGACCGTGTAAGTTTTATGTAAATCTGTGATCTTAAAGAAAACTTTAATTACCAGTTCTGTAACGTTCCTCAAAGGCAGTGGACACTATTGGTAATTACTCAAAATAATTATTGGCATAAAACCTTACTTGGTAACGAGTAATGGGGAGCTGTTGATAGTATAAAACATTGCGAGAAACGGCTCCCTCTGAAGTAACGTAGTTTTCGAGAAAGAAGTAATTTTCCACGAACTTGATTTCGAGACCTCGGAATTAGATTTTGAGCTCTCGAAATCAAGCATCTGAAAGCACACAACTTCGTGTGACAAGGGTGTTTTTTCTTGCATTATTATCTCGCAACTTCGACGACCAATTGAGCTCAAATTTTCATAGGTTTTTTATTTTAGCATATGTTGAGATACACCAAGTGAGAAGACTGGTCTTTGACAATTACCAATAGTGTCCAGTGTCTTTAACGTACATATGCAAAACACGGAAGTCGTGGTTACGCGTCACGTGAACACACACAGTGTTGACGTATCCGTATCCGTATTGTGTATCCGTAGCCTTGCGAAACCTCTCTATAGACCTTTATCATGGTGCGGCCATCTTGATTTTCTCCCATTCATATCAATGTAACCAAACCGAAGCTGGAAGGAGAAATAGTCTGGTTCCTTTTTGTACAATGAATATTAGCATTCATTACTGTTATTTGATACAGGGAACGTGACCAAGATGGTGGTAGCATGGTAAAGGTCTTTATAACACCCCTTACAAAAATTCTGCCTTTTCATTGGTTTAGAGCGCGTCACATGATATGTCTTAGTTTTACTAGAAACCCGGTGGCCGTGTGATAGTCGTTTGCCATGCAATAGTCAAAAGACTATTACATGGCGCGCGCGGTACCCAGACGTCTTTTTTACCCACCTCGAACCCAATCAGTTGTGCATCTGTGTATCTGAAATGCGCGTACGAACGTTACGTGTACGAGGATGATAAATAGTCTGTTGGGGTGTTATAAAACAAATATTGACTGCTTTTACTCGTGCTATGGTTAAAACTCCGACTCCCTCGGTGATCCCCGGACCGTTCCATTTTCCCTCGGCTGCGCCTCGGGAAAATAGAACGCTCCGGGGATCACCTCGGGAGTCGTAGTTTTAACCATAGCACTCGAAGCAGTCAATATTTGTATAATAGTGTCTCTGGCACCGTTCCTAAAGTAGCTGATACGCTGCACGGGCTTTAGTTTATCGGTTTATTCTGAGTTTAGGTAATTCTTTCAACAACAACAAAAAGTGTATTTCACTGTAAAGTCAATTCAAACGAATACCTTGACCTCCTCAAAGAGAATAAACGTAATGAAATTAAACCGGAAAACTACAGATGTTATGTGAGATTGACATTTTCACAAATTACACAGTGTAGAAACTTTAAAGAGAAACTTTAGGCCTAAATGTGAATAAAATTCTTGATGAACGTTGTGTGAAATCATCTGTATATAGTTTTTGATATTACTGTATTAAGTGATCTAGTCAATAGAATTCAGTCAAAGACGGTTTATCATTCGGGTGTTAAAACAATTTGGTGTTTACCTTGCACCAATTATGATAAAGCACTGTATAGTCGATGCCTACCGAGTTATGAAAAAAACAAACATGTATCTTGGATGGGATTTGGTACAATAACCTTCTGTATTTTAGAGCAGATGTCTAAAATTCTCCTCCAAGCCAGCTGGGGGTGAGATGGGCCCAATTTCATGGCTCTGTTTATCGTGGAACTCTGCGCTTACGGCGGCCCATAGAATTGTGCACAGAATTTCGCAGTAAGCAGAGCCATGAAATTGGGTCCTGCGATGGGTCCTGCGCAATGCGCACAGTCAAAACCAAAATGTTACAGAGCGCCGAAAGCGCAAGCAAGATGTTGAACTCTTGAGCTCTATCTATTGTTGGAACGTGGAATACATAATGGGTGCCATTTCAGCAAGCAAATGTTTTATTATCATTGATAGTAAAGGTCATTGTCTGCGCTGATCTATTGTTGCATCAAAGAGTTGCTTGCTGAAATGGCGTCCGGGGCACCTCATAATAGCCAGAGTAGCCCTTCTTGCGGCTTCGACGCTCTATAATCTTTGATCAAAACATGTACATGTATACACACACGATACGATAAAGCATGGAAGCTTCATGGATAATGTAAACGATCTTTTTAAAACCAAAGTAAGAAAAATGTTGCGATCGACCCAAGGCAAAGAAAGACAATGGTTATTTGCAATGGATTTACAAAATAAAGCTACCTATAATACATTATCATTGATAGTCGAATCTTTCGTAAACATGAAGAGGTGACCGGGGTTATCAGGTCGGGGTGGTCCAATGCGCATGTGTATACCGTACGTCAGCCCATCCCAGCTCCTTTGGATGAGGCGCTTGTTGGACCGGGCGAAATGTTAAAACTGCCACACATAGCCAAAATATAACGTCATACTTTGAGGCTCGTGAACAATGAAACCAATGGGTTTGTAAGGCCAGGGGTCGATTTCACAAAACTCTTCCCAACTTAGGAGTAGTCCTAGGCAATGCTAAGAGATAGGACTAGTCTTACGTTTAGACCAGATGAGACTAGTCTTTTCTCTTTGTGAAATCGGCCCCAGTGCGTCAAGATGTGACTGCTCTATATTCCGACACCCCTATATTCTGACACCCCTATGTTCCGACAACCCCCTCATGATTTACATAGGGTTATGGTTAGGGTTAGGGTAAGGGTTAGGGTTAGGAATAGTAAAATACACCAGGGTTGTCGTCAAGACAGGGGACCAGTCTACAAACCACCGAGCAGTTTCCCCCTCCCCCCTCCCACCCCATTGTTCCATGAGACCGGTGGGCCGAGCAAGTGACTTCGCTCGGCCCACTTGCACAGGTCTCATCCAAAGTCGACGAGGAAGAGACAAGTAACTGACTTCTAATGGAAGACTTTCGAACAATTCTTGCTGGTCCCCACTTCTTGCGCGCACACTGTCGTGCTCTTAGTTTATTGACTTGTTTAAAGGCACTGAACACGTTTGGTAATTGTCAAAGACCAGTGTTCTCACTATGGTGTATCCCAACATTTATTATGCATAAAATAACAAGCCTGTGAAAATTTGGGCTCAATTGGTCATCGAAGTTGCAAGAAAATGATGAAAGTAAAAACACCCTTTGTACAAATTTGTGTGCTTTCAGATAGGAATAAAAGGCTTCTTGCAAGAAGTTTTTATTATTTTAGTGAGAAATTTACCTCTTTCTCAAAAACTACGTTACTTCAGAGGGAGTCGTTTCTCACAATGTTTTATACTATCAACAGCTCTCTGACCAAGTCAGTTGTTATGCTAATATATATTTTGAGTAATTACCAAACGTGTACAGTGCCTTTAAAAATGCTGTAGGCTGAGGTTCGATTTTTGGACGATTTGATATGAGAATTTAAATTCAACATTTAAATAGCTATATTCTTGCAGATGCGAGAAAGTTATATGCCTATGGTATTGCACTAAAGAAATGTGAAAATTATAATTGCTGGTCAATTAAAAAGTGAACTTTGCCCAATAACATGCCCAATAACCATGTACAAACAACTTTGCAAGATACATATATTTTGCCCATTGTCCTTGGCATAATAAGCAAAAGCCTGCGTATGTTTTTCGTTTTGAACACAGTATCATCAGCTGTAAAAGGAAAGAGAAGGGGTGGGGGGAATAAATACAAATAAAAATACAACAAAATAAAACAATAACAAAACGGCAAAAATAGGGCCATGCAACTATAGAAGTAGAAAGAACATAATTATTTTTTTACCTCTGTGATAATGGCACTTTTTATATATTGTTTATGGTGCCTGGGCGTGAATCGGCCAATTAACGTTTTGCTTAGTGCTGGGGTGACCACGCCGGGGTGCAAATGCGAAAAAGGTTTGTTTGTTTGTTTGTTTACACACTCGAAAACCTCCCGGGTCAGAATTGACCTGAAATCCGGGTCTCATGGGGCTTGACCCATTTCTGGCTTAGTACGACCAGGAATCTTTGTCGAAATGACCCAGAAATGGGTCAAACTGACGCAGAATCTGAGATAAATTCCCATTTTTAACCAGTTTCTGGGTCAGCCTGACCTGGGTTATAGCCTCCCTTGAACCAGGAGTCCGGGCCGCGAATTTTTTTTTTCCCAAACTTTTTTTTATCCGCATTCCGATCGAAAAAAAAAAATCAGAATCATAACAAAAAAAGGTCATCATAGCAATGTCGTTTGGAAAAAAACAAATTCGCGTCCGGGCCGCATTTTTTTTCCTGAACCTTCCAGGCAGTGTCCGTGGAGTTTAAGTTAATCAGAGCGAGGACGTCACATAATACCACTTTTTGATTTTTTCAATGGCCCTATACAAATGTACACTGTATACTGCCCCAAAGGTTCAGGGGAAAAAAATTCGCGTCCGGGCCGCGTATGTTTTTTTTTTTACACCGCAGCGAGGGGTTTTGTACTGTAACACTGTCAATTCCGTCTTGAGATAGGAGACTACGTCTAACCCTAAACCCTAACCCTCACCCTAACCCTAACCCTAACCCTCACCCTAACCCTAACCCCAATGCTCACCCTAACCCTCACCCTAACCCTTACCCTAACCTAGCCCTAACCCTAACCCTTTGTAGGCATAAATGTTTGTAGTCTCATCTCAAGTCAGGAATTTGCAGTATAACAGTTCAAAACCCCTCGCTGCGGTGAACACACACACAAAAAAAAGCGTCCGGGCCAATTCTGACCTGGGAGTCGAGTGCAAACTTCTTATAAATTGGTCGGGACTGGAACAATAATTGTGGACTTATTAAAGTGAAGTGCGAATGCAAGGTAAGGTGTTTTGATATTATTATCAAACATAAAAAATAGCAGGCGTGTACATTGAGGACAATCACACATTAAACACTAAATGACTTATGTGACGCTCGTTGGCGAAAAACTTCAAGTTTCGTGCCAGCTCCAAAGTTGGTGTTGAGCCTAAAATGTAGCGCTCGCTTCTCCAACCTCGTCCCCATGGTTTACTTTATTTCCAACCATGTTTACAAGAGCGGTCAACCTTGTACTGCTCGACACACCATGAGGACGAGGTTGCTCGCTTCTCCATTTCCGGGTGTTTACAAACAACCAAGATTATAGATAATTCAATTTCAAAGATCATTCGACCATATTCGACGAAGAGGAGAATACAGGATCATTTTTAAGCATTCACGATCACCGGTAAGTATGTTTAGCCCTAGTACTACTCTATCAGAAATCGTTGTTAGGCGTAGTTCATGAATTGCACGGTCGAATAACTGAACGGTATACCCGTATAAAAGTAGTTAGCTGGCTGGGATGGCTGCGCCACCAGCTGTCGCCTGATTTAAACACGTGTGTGTTTGTGTAGTTTTAATGTGAGTAGCTTTAGCCTTTACTGCCAATATAAAGTAGAATAGTAGAAGAGTGAAGTAGGGAATATATGTAACTATAGAATGTAAGTATATTCGGACTATCTTTCCCTTTCTAAAAATACTCTTCAAGTTCGATAAGGATGTGTTCTACTACCACTACGTAGTACTAGATACTAGCCCACCTTGTTGAGCTGTAATGGCTCTCTTTTAACATCGGTCTTATTATAACACTCACCATGTTAAAAGAGAGCCATTACAGCTCAACAAGGTGGGCTAGTGTTCTACTAGCCCACCTTGTTGATCTTTAATGGCTCTCTTTTAACATCGGACTCAAACACTCACCTGTTATAAGACCGATGTTAAAGGTATCGTACACGTTTGGTATTTACTCAAAATATATATTAGCATAAAAACTGAGTTGGTAACGAGCAACAGAGAGCTGTTGATAGTATAAAACATTGTGAGAAACGACTCCCTCTGAAGTAACGTAGTTTTTGAGAAAGAGGTAATTTCTCACTAAAATAATAAAAGACTTCTAGCTAGTAGAAGCCTTTTATTCCTATCTGAAAGCACACAAATTTGTACAACAAGGGTGTTTTTTCTTTCATCATTTTCTTGCAACTTCGATGACCAATTGAGCCCAAATTTTCACAGGCTTGTTGTTTTATGCATATGTTGGGATACACCAAATGAGAACACTGGTCTTTGACAATTACCAAACGTGTACGATGCCTTTAAAGAGAGCCATTACAGCTCAACAAGGTGGGCTAGTGTTCTACTAGCCATCATTTACACACTGTCAGTGTCTAATAGGGAGTGTCAGTGTGTCACTGCTGAGCAGTGCTGATGAATGTATAGTAATAGTATTGTTCCCATAGGGTGGGGGGGGGTGTTTCCATGGTCATAAATTGATTGTTGTCAATGTCAGGCCACATAAGAAAATGGAATTGTTGGTCGTCCCCGTCCGACCCTACAAAACCCCACCGACCCCATTTCTTTATTATTATTTTTTCTCATGAAAAAGGCCTTTTCAACTCCCAGATTTTTCAGAGCTGATATATTTTCAAAATCTATTAAAAGTTGGAAAAGATGTTTAAAGAAAGGTTATTCATGTGAGCAAAAACAAGAAACATTTCTTCAAATAGTTACTTAACCTATAACCTATACTTGGAAGTGTCGTGGCCGAGCGGTTAAGAGCACCGAATTCAAAATCTGGTGTTTCTGATCAGCAGAGTGTGGGTTCGAATCCCCAGCCGTGACACTTGTGTCCTTAAGCAAGACACTTAACCATTGCTTCGTCCTTCGGATGGGACGTAAAGCCGTTGGTCCCATGCGTTGTGTAACGCATGTAAAAGAACCCAGTGCACTTATCGAAAAGAGAAGGGGTTCGCCCCGGTGTTCCTGGTTGTGGCTGCTGAATGCGCCATAGCACCTTATAAAAAACATTATAAGGTGCTACATAATTGGGTCTCATAATTCACAACTTCAATAACCCATCTTTCTGTTTAAAAAGTATAGGCTATAGGCCTACTAAGCGCCTTGAGTACCTTGTTTGGTAGATACGTGCACTATATAAGACTTCGATATTATTATTATTATTACTGCGTTTTAGTTTTTTGAAAATGTTGACAGAAAATGTCATCTACATGTAGGACTAGAGTTAAATGGGTTTAACAAAACAATTAAAAACATCAAAATCACACAAAAGACAAACCCTCTGTTTTACAGTGATTGTGATGATTTCTTTATTCTTTATTTCATATTTTGCCATGTCATCAAAACTAAAAAACTAAAAAAAAAAGAAGAAAAATAGCCGTATGAGATGAGTTTGTAACATAACAAACACTGGGGTTTTGGTTGTTGGAACAAAAATAGAAAATGACATGTCCTTATACTCAATAATGATGTTAAGTTTGGTCGTAATATAGGAACTCTTTGAACTTGCTGTTTGGACCGTAAGGCAAAAAAAAAGTGGTATCATATCTTGACTTCAATGTCAAATGTGTAGTAAGGTACTAGACGGTACAAAGATTATGATTTTATGGCATTGTTGTTCAGGAGATTTTATTTTATTTTATTTTAGAGCTTCCTGTTTCAAAAAAAGAAAAGAAAAACAAAAGCAGGCGGCCTCAAAAAAGGAAGTGGGCGGGGACGCTAAATATGATTTCTTTTTATTTCACCTTAGTTTTATCGACAACATTCCTAGATTAAACTCATCATTTGAAACTTGTATTTCAACTCAAACAGACCTCACCAATTTCCAGATGTCTTCTAAGAATCTCCTGGTGATAGACTGCGATGCGGGAGTTGATGACGCCCATGCGATCATGGTCGCCCTTAGTAATCTTGACGCAGAAGTACTTGCTATAACATGTGTGAAGGGAAACGTCCATGTGGATAAGGTCTGGTACAACGTACATAGGGTGCTAGACGCGTGTGATAAGAAAGAGGTAAGTCGTGCCTTTTAAATTTTGTCGGCTCGATCATCTGAGCTGCCTGTCAGTGACTTTTTGTTTTATAATATTTTTTTTATGAGAGATCGCCTAACATCACAGGCCGGACAGCCACTTCAAGGTGAGGGCTTCACTTAACAGATTTGGGTTATTGACCCAAATCAACTGCCACCAGAGGCACGTTGCCACCAGTGTTGTAGCTAGGACATTTTTAGTGGTGGGCAGCTGAATTTAAATTTGGTCAGGGATTGCGAGCAGTGAGCACGTACGCAGCGTGTCACGTCCACGTGAGCAAAGGGCACGAGCAACGCTCTATGAGGTTTCAACTGGCAGCACATTTAGAAGTTCCTCTGTTATAAGGATTGTTTTCAGGGCTAAATATTAACATTCCAATTACTTATTTTGCACATTCTGTATGATTCAAGAATCACAATTTTAAAATATAATTACAAAAATGTATTAATACAAAATAATTGTTGAATATTGAAGAAAGGTGATGCATTTGTGAAATAGAGCAGATAATAAATTATCTTGTCAGTGTCAGTGGCTGAGTGACTGTAACTTATCAATTAAGAGGGAAGCTTACCTTTACATTAATCTAACTTTGTATCTCCTGTATTTCTTTTGAGCCCACAATTTTACTGCCTCAATATATGGAAACTCATTACAAGGGGGTCCATTGAGGGAAATGCGCATAGTTTCATTCTCAGCACTAACTGAAGCTGTATAACCAGATACATTGCTATCATCTTCCAGTCTTTTCCATTTTCCAAAAAAAATCGTCCAGCTTACGTTGCGTGGCCATCTTAAAATTTACACGGATCTCAATCAATTTAAAAACCAGCGCGCTGTCAACACTACAAGCTTGACAGGTGGACCAAGAACGAAGCGAACGTGTTTACATGCCTACATCCGGGATACGCGAACTGGTACACTAGACTTTACACACCCGTCGTACTGTTGTGTGGCAACTGGCGATACTGTTTGTGTGTACATGTAATGCGTGAAATCCCCGCGAAAAACCCACGACTAGACTTGTAGTGCACTCTACGGTCCACCACAGCGCGCGCTGGTGTACACCACATGTACATACGTTCATCATGTACATGTACACGGTACCAGCGCACTGCGTCTGTATGGTGTATTGTCAGACTGTAGACGGTACGCCTACTACACTGTACTAGAGTTCGTTCGTTAAAAACGTCAGGGCACATTTCACGAAGAAAACTTCACAAGATGCAAGAGACAAGTTACGTGTGAAACACGTTTGAGTTTTTATTGCTCGAAATTCCGGCTCAAAAAAATTACAAACTACATTTAAAATTACAAAACACGAAAAACATGACATTTTAGTCTTGCAATGTGATCAATATCGGCAGTACTTTTCATTTTTTATTAATTTTTGGGTAAATTTAGTGGTGGGCGGCAGTCTATTTTTCAGCCGAAGTGCTGGGCGGAAATTGTCAGTGCTGGGCAGGCCCGCCCACCGTGGCTACAACGCTGGTTGCCACCCTACTCCTGGGGCTGAAACTGGGTTACCCCCTTCACAGTCCGTAAGGATGTAGGCATGGGTATCATCCACTAGGATCCTGGCTGGTAGAGCACTACCTTCCCAACTTTTTACGAAGCAACTAACGGTACCTTGCTCAAGGGCACAAGTGTCATGACCAGGATTCGACCCAACACTCTGCTCACACAAATGCACAACGATTCCATCTACACATTCACATTGTGAGTTATTAATTCATAGAGGTCAAAGTGAAAATTAATGAATGTCCAGAAAGTGAAAACTTTTCAATTTAGGTTTTCACTCCGAAAAAGACGGTGTAAACCCACACGTATGTACCGAGTACACTGTGCGTAAATTGTGTATCACACTGAGCACGACGCCTGTACTACTACTGTGCGTAGGTGACCGCACTCGTATCACTGTCCGCATACAGAGGCCGTCCACGTATACATCTCACAACACGCACGCACTGCGTTTACATACACATGCAGTGCACACAGAGACTGCACATAGCTCGGGCGGCCGGGCGGGTAGCGCAATAGCGCAAAGGGAAAACAAACTAAACAAAAGCAAAGGCTAGGTTTTTCATTTTTGCAAAATCTTCACAGCGAGGAGGTGATATTGGCAAACAAAATTGGAGAGGTGGTCACTAGAAGTAGCCCGCTGTCACAAGAAGGAGATATTTTTGTTGACGGTAACTACACGTTTTAGCCAAATTCCTGCTTATGCAAATTTCTAGGGCATGGAACTTACGTCACAGGTCCTATACAGTGCATTTCCTTTGTGTTTATGCTTAATTTTAGACAGGCCACTTTGGTTAATAAAAAGGTGTTGTTGTTTTTTTCTTGCTAGGAGAATAAAGAAAATTCCTAAGGGACTGGCTAGGGTGTGAATGAAGGGAGACGGGAATATGGTATTGAAGGGTGCGGTAGCATCAAGTGTGAGCTGTAGCTCTGAGTTTGTGATCAACAGTAGGGATAAAGTTTGGGTATAATTTCCCAGAAAGTTGGGCGATAGCCTATAGAGAAATTTCAAGATCGAGTAGATCGTTTTGGCAACATGTTGGCCAATAGTTTTCAGCAGTAGCTGACAGTGAGAGAGTAGTGGTGATCGGTGAAGGGGGATATTGTCGAGCCCCAAGTCTCCTGTGTACAGGCTTTAGGAAGCCAGTTGAAACTGTAAGTGTAAATCTTTATTTAATTGTTTTTAAATGGCTTAGTCCTGCAGTAGAAGAGAAACTGTGTTAGTTTGCCCAAATGTTTCCCATTGTGGACATAACTATAATTTGAGATATAGTACAACGCTGGTGATTCGTATTGAGTATGTATTGTGGGGGTAGACAAAAACGCCAAATCATAGATTATGGAGTACTATGTTTGTTTTTGCGGCGGAAAAGTATTACGAAACCGACCTGGATTGTGAACTTGTCTGGTTAGGGGAGGAATATTATTGTATTTCATATCCCTATTTCCAGGGCTTCCTATATGGGCCGAGAGCTAACACTAGAGTGGAACGGGTGAAGTGACGAGCCCGACCTCAATATATTGGGACCGAGTGGGATCCAGAATGACCCCCATCATCAGATCAGACCTCGGCAGAGACAACACCGGACGGCCGGACGGACATACCGGGACGGTGTATTACACTCAGCTGTAACAACAGAACTTTGGTGGCGGGTAGGATTGTCTGTAATTAAACATTAAAAACCTTCCAGCTAGTCTAAACACGAAGACCACTGAGTATTCAGGATTTGGGATTAAGTTAATCCCCTCACTTATTAATGTTAGTTTGGTTTCACCGACACTGATTGTGCGTTATTTGGAGGTAGATAGTTGTAAATAAATAATTCATTATCTGTACAATCTTTAGGAAAAGTGTATATTTTGGGTCAGTGTTAATTCAGTCTCGGACGCATTGCGCGTGAAGGCAGGGTGGCCCGGGTTTGTGACACCCGCCTTATGTTTGGATGGGGAAACACGGCTGGATGTAGTAGCAGACATAGACAACACAGGACTCCAGCTCTGGTGTTTCTGATCAGCTACTCAGAGTGTGGGTTCGAGTCCCGGTCGTGACACTTGTGTCCTTAAGCAAGACACTTAATCATTGTTGCTGCGTCCTTCGGCTGGGACGTAAAGCCGTAGGTCCCTTGTGTTGTGTAATGCACGTAAAAGAACCCAGTGCACTTATTGTAAAGAGAAGGGGTTCGCCCCGGTGTTCCTGGTTTGTTTGGCCACAGCACCGTGTAAACCATTACATGGTGCTATGTAAAGGAATGCATGTAGGTCTCATACATGTACTTCAAAAACTGTTCAAGCGCCTTGAGTACCTTATTGGTAGATACGTGCGCTATAGAAGACCATTATTATTATACACTTGTCAACATTTTGGGACATGATTTTCATTATGGTTCTCCCTCAACAAACCTTGGTTTTTACTGACATTCAACTCCACATTTGTATCCACCTATTTTGTGAGTTATGACCTGACAAATTTAATGATCTACAATTGAATTTTTATTGATACTAAATTGGAAATCGAGACGACAGGAAAAATAATAAACGAACAATCAGAAAAAGGACAACATAAGTAATACAAAAACACCAATAATAAAGGAACTTTGTCTTCATGATCAGTGGCGCCTTAAAATTTGAGAGAAATTTGACGTTCCAATATTTATTGTTTGTTTTGTTACACATCTAATCAGCACAATTAGTGCCAATTAACAGGATGAATAGGAAATAAGAAGAAATTTTCAGTTTTAGATGTTGAAGGAAAACCCAAATGTGGAAAACCCACACAATCAGCGTCCAATTTCATGGCCCTGCTTAATACGGAATTCTGCGCTTACGGTGCCTATAAAGCACATAATTCCATGGGCCGTAGGCGCATAATTCCGCGGTAAGCAGAGCCATGAAATTAGGCCCAGGTAGGGACTGAAAACCCAATCCACATGCAAAGCTCCAGTCTGAGGTGGGATTCCAACCGGGGTCCACAGAGGTGAAAGGCAGGGAAAGAAACCACTGAGCCAACCTGATCCCCTTAAACTGAAATATTTCTTAACATTTTTATTTTACTTTTTAAACTAGATTCCAGTCTTCCAAGGAGCTGCCAGTGCTCTCCTCATACCGACTCCAGAGGCAGAGTTCCACGGCAAAGATGGCCTCGGCGATGCTCCTCATCCTAAACTCACGATCCACCCAGATCACCACCGTTCGGAACATGCCGTTGATATGCTCATCTCACTGGCCAATCAACATCCAGGATTAATTTCACTGATTGCTATTGGACCAATGACAAACCTAGCTCTTGCAGAGCATTTGGATCCTGGGTTCTCGGCTAAACTGAAGGCAGTTTACATTATGGGGGGAAACATGTATGGTGAGTCATTTTGAAGAAAACAAAAACAAATTGTGATGGCCTCAAGTTTTGACCGAAAACAATCGTTCTCAAAAGATCATTTTAGCCTTTTAAAGGCCCTGTACACTACTGTACGGCAATTAATCGAAAAACACAAATGTTCACAGATTCACTCATAACTTACATGATTTAAAGTAAGTAATGGTAGAAAGGGTTCCTTAAAATATTTCTGCCTAAAATGCTATTGTTTCTGAGGAATGAGTAAAACAATAGTTTTTATCACGCGTGATAAAAACTCGGTGTTTGAAGAAAGAAAAAAAAGACACATAAGGTCTCTTTTCACTATTTTCTCGTGACCTTTTCTCGTGATTGAGCTCAAAACTTTCACAGGTTTGTTTGTTCATGCATATGTTGAATCACACAAAAAGTGGACACTGATTTTGAGCTGTTACCAAAAGTGTACAGTACCTTTAACAAAAGATTCTGGTGGGGTCAAAGATTGAGTTCATCACAGTTTTTTCGCATTGATAACCACAGGTCATTTTGGTTGATAAGCACTTGCAACAGATGGTTCTGAGAGCTTGATATCTACTCTGGACCAGAGGCCAGTGATGTTAGTATTGGGTCAGTAAACTCAAGACCGGACAATTCTGGTGTTCTTGTGTTTTTCAATCGAATAGTACTACCTCGCTGTGTAATATTTTTAACATTTAACCAACAAAAATGGTTTTTCAAATGTTGACTTTGAGTCCGGTAAAACATCTTTCAATTCTGTTGAGTATACTTACCCATAGGACAAATCTTCTCTTAGTGCTTGGTCAAATAAAAACAGTTTATATGTTGGACTGTGTACATGTAGAAGGTTTTTGTTTAAAACTAATCTATTCATCGTTTATCAGTAATTGTTCTTCCGCAATTCCACGGTTACTCACGTTACGATTTTGATGTACTTTTGAGTTTCCTCGTGCTGTAATTGCTTTACTGAAAATGTTTATTAACTGTTATCCCTATGATAGTTAGAGTATACCTAGACCTACTTAAGAACCAAAGATGACTTCCAGAAAATGTTGTTATGTATGATATAAAAGACACACAAAATCGGTTACTCACGTTACATTTCCTGACATGCATAAAAAATAAACGTGCTTTAATCAAAAAGTCTCCTCATACAAACAATGTGTGGAAATTTCTTTTAACTTGATAAAAGACCTTGCCATGAGGCACAAATAATAAAAGTAAAACAAATCTCCTAGAATCTTTAATTTTTTAGGAATCCATGAAAAACACGGTTACTCACGTTACGGTTACTCACGTTACACAGCATAAAAACACTGTAAGGGCAAGAACCAGCAAAGTAATCTCACCAAATTTTGACAGGCTTGTGTTTACAATTGAATAGATAATTAGTTCTGCTAACAATAACAAGATCCCTACTTCTTAATTTATTCTTTATTTACTTTTCTCACAAAATGGAACTTTCGAGCATGCTATGCCAATGCAATTTTTTTTTATTGAACTCTACAACAAATCCAAAAGTTCTTCTATATGTATACTGTACATGGCAAACCTACAGCTTTACTGAAAAATTGAAGTGGCCTCTGTTATTTGCAACTGCAGGCGCATCCAGTTTCGCAACTACATGTAGCTTTTATTGAAAATAGAAGATCTTGTTTTGTGGGATTGGCCACTTGTAGTACAATTTCCAGCCGGTCGCATTTTCTCGCAGATCCTTTTGCTTCATATGTTCCATGTGTCTTTCCTTGTAGTCCACCTATCTCCCAGTTTCTCTCAGTTTAGCTTTAAAGCACCTTTGTTTCTCAGCATTTGAGAGTGGCATTTCTCTGAAAACAATAAAAATATTTCGTTAAATATAAATTATTTAATTACGCAGTGGAATTTCGGTTCAGCTAATAACATTATGGAACAGTCATTACTGGCTGTCTTAAGGTTTTAATGCCTTGTAGTCTACATCGGAGTGTGAAATGCAAACTCCAAACAAATGTACCGTATGTTCATGTACATGTTCATGTATAAATGTACATACTATAGTGAAAAATCAAATGGTAGGTCCTATAAATGACTTAAAAATTGCTCTATTTCTTATTGAGAAATGAACAAAACAATCTTACTAATAAAACCTACAGTATTTGTAAATAAAAACATTTAATACTCACAACTTCTGCCAGGTCGAATAGATCACACAAGCCTCCAAAGTTTGACAACAGTTTGCATGCGCTTGTGATTTTTCATGTGTTGCTCTTTAAACGGGGTGCAATGCATCATGGGTAATAATATGTTGCCCTCATCATTGTTTAAAAGGGGTTATTTGCATACTCTTTTGTAAATAAGGCATATTTGTGCACTCATACATAATACCAGAGCCAACAGTCTCCTCCTTAACTAGTTTATCATGGTTACTCACGTTACATTTGTGGTTACTCACGTTACATAGTTACTCACGTTACACTTTTCGTCACCTCACCCAATAGTACTGTTAGTGGATACATCAGTAAGAACCCTATTTTTACATTTGAGATTACCAATAGAATTATTATTACAAGTGGCAAGTTTTAAAACTAAGAAAAAACATTCACTAGGAAAAAAATACTATATTTTGGTTACTCACGTTACACCACCCACAAGTGCTTTTAATATTCATTTATAAATTCTTCATGAAAATTGTGAAACAATTTTTTCTTTCAAATCTGAATATTAGTGCCAGGATGAACTATAGGAAATAAATAATAAACCAGATTATCACTTAAAAGTCAATAAAATAGACAAAAAGCAAAAGTACAATCTTAACAGACCTTTTTAGTTCAGAACCATTTGTCCACTTCATAGGACATTTTCTTCAAGTGTTTCGAAGACAATATGATAAAGTAAAGTTGTTTCATAAACTTTGAACTATATGCTACAATATTTTATGGATGATGGCTTATAATTATGGATTTGAAATTTCTGGGCCATGTCAAGTTTTCATGTAATTGCCCTGTTGTTTTCTCTTTTCTTTATTCCTATAAGCGCCACAGGGACTTAGCAGTGATATGCGCTATACAAATAAGGTTTATTATTATGTTCCATGAACATGTTGAAACACTCTAGGGCCCCGTTTCATAGGGCTGCTTAAGCACAAAAAGTAGCTAAGCATAATACAAAAATATGCTTACCAGAATAGGGTTACCAGCCAAAATACCATGTCACATGCACAAGTTTTGACTGGTGCCCCGATAATTTCTGCTAAGCACAATATTTGTAAGCAAAATATAGTCTGCTTAAGCAGCTCTATGAAATTGGGTGCTGGGTGGTTTCAAGTACTTAAACAAAATTACAACCATTTTAAAAACTTCTAAGGACATGGATGTAAAGTGGTCTACATAAACGTTATAATTTAACCCTTTTTTTTTTCTAGGTAAGGGAAATGTTAATCCAACTGCAGAGTTCAATTATTATCAAGACCCTGAGGCAGCGTACATCGTTCTTGAAAGCTTTCAATGTCAAGTGTATCTACTCACATGGGAACTGACTGTCGCCACAGAAGTCACGTTTGTACGTTTACATTTCAAGATCGTTGTTTCATTAGAGGGATTGTATATGTTTGGTAAATGGAAACCACTGTTTGTTTCAATCCTATACAGTTGTAGATATATACCATGCAACTAACCTGTGAAAATTTCATTTCAAAAGGTGGTAGCGTTTTTGAGATATTGCAAAAAATCTGGAGCGGTTCTGTCCACGCAGGAAGAATAATCTGCAATTGGAACACACAATCTGAGAAACGTTTCAACAGAAACGCTTCTCAGATTCAATTTTTTAAGGATAAAAACTGATATCTTTTTCCATAACCACATTACTTCACAATAAAATGTTTCTCAAAAAGCTATTTACTATCAGAAGCTGCTGTACTTCTTACCAAGTAAGTTTTTATTGCCATTCATATTCAGAGTCATTACCAAACGTATACAGACCCTTTAAAGATGCTAGGTCCGATTTTTGGCTGATTTGACAAGAAAATTTATACTTAATATTTTAAATAGCTGGTTTTATCAATTAATTTAAAAGGCACTGTACACGTTTGGTAATTACTCAAAATATATATTAGCATAAAAACTTACTTGGTAACGAGCAACGGAGAGCTGTTGATAGTATAAAACATTGTGAGTAACGACTCCCTCTGAAGTAACGTAGTTTTTGAGAAAGAGGTAATTTCTCACTAAAATAATAAAAACTTCATGCAAGAAGTTTTGATTCCTATCTGAAAGCACACAAATTTGTACAACAAGGGTGTTTTTTCTTTCATCATTTTCTTGCAACTTCGATGACCAATTGAGCCCAAATTTTCACAGGCTTGTTATTTTATGCATATGTTGGGATAATAATAAATAATAATAATGATATTCTTTATATTTTATTATACCCAAAGAAAAATTTAAATTAACATCTACTAAAAACCTTGTTTAAAGGCACTGAACATGTTTGGAAATTGTCAAAGACCAGTGTTCTCACTTGGTGTATCCCAACATATGCATAAAATAACAAGCCTGTGAAAATTTGGGCTCAATTGGTCATCGAAGTTGCAAGAAAATGATGAAAGAATAAACACCCTTGTTGTACAAATTTGTGTGCTTTCAGATTAGTAATAAAAACTTCTTGCAAGAAGTTTTTATTATTTTTAGTGAGAAATTACCTCTTTCTCAAAAACTACGTTACTTCAGAGGGAGTCGTTTCCTACAATGTTTTATACTATCAACAGCTCTCCGTTGCTTGTTACCAAGTCAGTTTTTATGCTAATATTTGTTTTAAGTCATTACCAAATGTGTACGATACCTTGAAGTTGTAAAAAACACAATTTTCAAAAACTGAGAGCAATTTAAACCGAAACTGTATCTCAGGCATGTGATGGGGGACTGGCAGTAATACACACCTTTGGTGAGAAAGTTTCTTCCTTTAATATGTGCCTTCAACTTTTCTACTAACCCAATTCAAGAATGTTTTCATTTCCATCAAATCTTGCCTTTGGGTGACTGCACCAGCTAAATACAGGTACTGTAATTTTCAGAATAATTTTCTCTCTTTTTTATTGATTTGTATCCTCAGAAATGTTTTGAAGATTTATTGAGGATGGAAACGAAGAGAAGCAAATTCCTTAAAGATATCAGCAAGAAATGCTATGACATCGTGGCCGATAAGGAGGTATGTAGCTGCTACTTCTGCTGATATAGCGTGTCGTGGCCGAGCGGTGAAACGCACTGGACTCAAGTTCTGGTGTTTCTGATCAGCAGAGTGTTGGTCCGAGTCCCAGTCTTGCCACTTTGTGCATAAGCAAGACACTTAACCATTATTGCTTCATCCTTCGGATGGGACGTAAAGCCGTAGGTCCCGTGTGTTGTGTAATGCACGTAAAAGAACCCAGTGCACTTATCATTTTGAGTAGGGGTTCACACTGGTGCTTTCTGGTATCGTTGGCTGCAGATTGCGCTGCAGCACCTTTTAAACCGTTGTTGATTGCAATCTTTGGTTTTGAGCGATCTGGAGATAGAGCAGCACAATCTCAGGATTTTGGGGACAATGTTTAAATTTCCCAATCTTATGTCATTTCTATCAAGAAAATACAATAAGGAGTGTGGGGAAATTTTCGAAAAAGCAGGGCTTGTTAAAGAGGAGCTCCAAAGGTCAAATAGATGAGTTTTTGATGAACTCATTTTTCAATAGATGGAGTCCTCATAAAAGTGTGGACAAAATAACAAGTCTCTACTCCCTGACGTTAAAATGGTGTAAATTGTCATTTTATTTGGTACTCTTTCAGAGCGAAATTTGACACATGACGTCATCGGACATAACAAACTAATGGGTCTGTACATTCCATAGAGGAATTTTTGCGGAAGTCAAAAGGTCAAATTCAATGCTGTTTTGAATTTATATCTTCAAAATTCAGATATGAACTAAAAATTCTCCGCACAAAAATGTAAAGACCATTTGAAATGTGACGTCATCAAACGTTTTTGAATGTTGACAAAATTACACTTGAAGGGTATCAAACACAGGGGCATTTTACATCGTTTTAACGTGAGGCTAGAGACTTCAATCTCCCGCAATAACAAATCTGGCAATAATTGGCCCACTTTGTTTGGTATTATCAGCTCAGACCTCAGTTTGGGTGTGCAGAAGGTGACGGCTGGAACTGCTGTGACGCGCTTGCCTCGGCTGTTGCCATAGATCCATCCATTATCACCGAATCCCAATCTTGCCCTTGCACCGTCTCCTTGGCTGGGGTCACAAGAGGTCAGCTCATCGTCGACTGGAACGGATTTTGGGGCGACAAGAGGAAACGGACTGTCATCATGAACGTCAATATGGAGAGGTACAAAGAGATTCTGAATAACTCTGTTCTCTGAGGTCATAAGGTCATTAAGAGTAAAGGTCAACTGCCAAATCGGTCTTGTTTAGAAAAGAATACTTTTTTTTATTGGGTGAAAGGTTCTGTATTTTGTAAATGAATGCACATATATGCAATGCAATATATATAGGTCTAGAGAAACTGCACTCGTATTGGTCTCTGAAATTTCATTTCAACTTTTTAAGCCCTTGCAAATAATATTATTTAAAATTTTGACTTGAGCTGTGAAACAAATCCACAGGCATATTACTCGGGTGGGATTCGGACCGCCTTTAGGTACCTAGCAATCTCTGGTGGTAAGACATCTGCTCACGAATGGTAATCGTTGTGGGTTCGAATCCCGCCCGAGTAATATGCCTGTGGATTTTGTTCACAGGTTTCGCGAAAGTAAACAGTCCTTTAGACACATCAGTGTACGAGTAAAACTAAATATTATTCTTTATCCTCCTTTCAAATTTAACATCTACTTAGTCATTTAAAACATTTATTAAATGTTTCAGGGATTAGAGATTTATAAATAATATTCAAAGACAAACAAAGTAATTGCTTAGGTCAGAATGCTTACTACTTAAAAAGATTACGCCAGAACCAATCTTCAAGGGAAAAGCTTCTGTCTGAAATACTCTCAGAGTTGAGACAACAAATTATGAAGACACCCCAAAAATCGCTGTTGCTCATTTTGATTTTGGCAGTTGAAAGAAACATGAACATGAACATGTCAAAAATTCTTGACAAAACATGAACTGTTTTGCTTTTTTTTCTGCTAAAGTCAAAAGCAAGATCACATAATTTGTTATTGAAAACTTCTGGAAGGAAATGAACTTGCTTACATACTAAATAACAAACGAGTTACTATCACTTTAATGATTGTGCGTAAAGGTATAGCAACCAGGAACTGGTTATTTATTCGTGCATATGTGAATATGAAAATTCGTGCAATGGCGAATAAGCAACCAATGTTATTTATTCAGCAGTTTGTATTCTAACTTTTAAATGGGACCACATTCCACCTTCCTTTTGTCTGCCTGGAATAGAATAAACAGGAAAACTATTTATTAAACCTTATTAAAACTATTTTTGTAACACATACAATTTCTTTATATTTTTTAGTGTATTTTGTAAAGGAATGTACATAAAATAAACATAAACCTAGAGAAATTGCACAGGGGCTGATTTCACAACTGAAGTTAGGACCAGTTACTGGTCTTAAGACTAGTGCTATCTCTTAGCATTGCCTAGGACTAGTCCTAAGTTAGGAAGAGTTTTGTGAAATCGACCCCTGGTGCTGTAACTACTCCGAAATTTTATTTCCGTTTTTTTTTAAACCATGCCAAATTAAAACAAATTATTTGTTTTCTTTTATACATAGTAATATTCAAAAGAGCATTAATAATAATACAACTGTGTTAATTTTGATTAAAAAAAAAGAAACCAAATGATAGAAACATAAATAATGTTTGTTTGTCAAAATCAATTTAAATAGTCAAAAGTATGAATATTATTTTTCTATGATGTAACATCTACTAAATTGTTGCGGTACCCGCTGGTAATTACAAGATTCGAACTCCCTCTTGTCACTGGGCCACTCTCTCAGTGTTCTTGCGCTCAAGGTGGACTCTAGAATGGCGGGTTCATGGTTTCAAATCCCACCAAGTATGAAATATTTTTATTAATATTATTGTATTATTCACTATCCCACTATCCATTTATCATCTATTAATTAAAAATAACAATGTTCGTTTTTATATCATTGAATGATAAAATACAAGATTAAATTAGATACCTAAGTATATATTTTTGAAAAACTTTCAAGAAAATAAAGTGAAGGGAATGGTTAGTGAAGGCGAATTTGTTGTCCATTTTTATATTGCGTCCAGAATCTTCAGTAATATTTTTCTTCAAGTGAATACAACGCTTACCGTATTGTGCATCTTAAAAATTGTGATCAATTCACATTCAAACCAATAATTTCATTATTGGATTATCAAAGTGAGCCATCTTATGGCAGTTGACAATAGACCTTATGCATTGACGTCATCCAGCCGCCATCTTAGAGGTAAACTGATGATGAAACAATGGAAACGCGCAGATTTGTACGCGCAGCGCACAGGATTGGCCAATGAACAACCTCCTTTTGACCTCTAGGCGAGGGCGCCCTACTCATATGACGTCATGTGCATAAGGTTTATAATCTTTTTCATATAGACGATGTGACCTCTGACGTCATTCGAAAACCATAACATGATGCGCGCGCATGTCGCCGGGCAAAACCTCTGTGTACTGACAGCCAGCTATAAAGGACACGCAATGTTACCATGAGTACGCGTCTTCTTGCCCGGCGGAAACGAGTGTTTTGTCAACAGAGGGCGGTTTGAATGTAAACACAGTTCACATCGTCTATACGCCAGAATACAAATTATAGCAGAAAAGGTTAAAGGTCAACCGCGTCAGCCATGATTACAATGTAGGCGATACGTGTTAAATTTGTGGAAGTGTCGGCCAGTATTTTTGCCCTTGGTCGATTTTAGTTGTATAATCTATTCATCACCAAACGGAATATTCAAGCCATCGTCTTCCGTGACGTCAACTGCGAAAGGGAAGACAGAAATGTTGATGTAAACAAGTAAACAAATAGAAGTGAAACGATTGTCTACACATGTACGGCGCTTGTATTTGTTTCGTGAAATTATAGGAATGCATATATAAGTCGCTTCGTGAAAACGCTCAACTTCAATAATCAACAGATATCCCATGTCGTGAAAATGCTGAAGTCATCCTGCGCGTGTATTATGACACCAAGCCAGCGCTATGCGTTTAGTGGAAATACAAAATGGCAAATCTTGTGATACATCAGTCATGCTCTTAATTAGTGTATTCAGAATCACATTGATTTCCATAGTTCTATGGAAAATAATGACTAGTACATGTTAATATGGAGTAAAGCAAAAGTAACAATAAGTAGCAATAAGCAGGATAGTTATGAAAGTTTTACGTGTTAGGTCCTGAAACTTGCTACAAATAATGTTAATTGTAATGAATATCTCGATAATTTGTACAGAAACCGATTCATGAAAACAGTGACGAGATGTATTGTACTATTGTAGGGCAGATAGGGGAAGTATTTGGGGATATTGTGCCTTTTGATGATACAGGCATGAAATGGAATTTGCCACACATTCAGAGTAGGGCCTAGATGTCATGATAAAAATGTTTGGCTATTTAGGGCCCTGAAAATAATATTGACCAATTTGCTCTTCTCGAAGCCAAAACGTCTTCCGAAAACTAGTAGAAGAGAAGTGGTGTTGAGGCTTTGGATTGATTGCTTGATCGATTCCTCGGTCGCAAAATTCCGTGTTTGGGGAAAAATCACACCTGAAGTTTAACTATTTTTCAAACTGCTGTCTCGGAGACTGCTTACCATTTAGACAAAGACATTTTAACTCCAGAGTAAAGCTGATTTCTTCCTTACAGAACTGTCAATGTGTTTTCAATCGTGCAACAGTGGAGACGTTGCCTTCGGAATGGCCGCTTTGGGCTATAAAAAGCGTTTGTTGTGTAATATGGTTGGAAAGATCGATGTTTAAAAGTAGAAAATAATGATCCACACAAAATACAACTCAAAATTGTGTGGTTTACCTTTTATTTCGTGAACTAACACGGTCCGCCATTTTGTGGAGTCAAACATTTCGTTTCAACAAAATGGCGGTTATTTTGAAGTTGATTATTGAATAGCTTACCATAGCCCTCTTTCCAAGGTTTGAGATTGAGCACAGGTATGTTGTCATCGCCCTGACATGAGACTCTACCATTGAAGAACCCAGGCATGTCGCCTTTCTCATCAGGGAAGTCATTTTCTCTACTGTATGCATAAAACGACGTGTTGCTGTAACAGAAAAATAAAATATTCAAATGGCGGACCATGCTGGATGCTAAAGACTCGAGATGGCCTCTTGTCACCGGCAGAGGGCCCAAATGACTTATGGTTAGGACATCGGGGTCGATTTCACTATCACAAAGAGCAAAGACTGACCGATGATGCCATGTTACTGTTTTGAACAAATTTTGTGTACCCCACCCCAATTTTTTTTCGTCCAAGTTCCCTCTTGAGATCTAGCCAACTAGAATGTCAAATTACCCTGGGTTGATTCTTCGACTAAAGAAAATTCAATCAATGACCGCCCCTTTAAAGCCGCTCCTGGCTGAAATCAATCATGTCTTCCAAAGATGGCTTCCAGATGGTTTATTGATTCTAAAGGCTCTTACCTGATGGTTTAGATCATTTAATGAAAGGGATTCTGTTTAAAAAAAAATGGCACGTTATAAAACTTACTGTTGGAAACACTGCGATGGTGTAAGCGTGTGTGTAGATTCCGAATGTGTCACCGAAGGTTTTAACATGTGAATTAATCTTAATTGCTAAGCAAAGTGTGATGTCACAATACAATTCACTAATGGCAATGAATCTCAGTGTTTTGTGAAATTCAAGCTTGGGTCTAGTAGAATGCCAAAAGGTCGCGCATTCGTTTCCCACGCAGGGCTCGAAAACCTCACTCGAGTATGCTGAATCTAAAATAGTAATAACCAGTGTATCATCTAAAAGATCCAATCAGTCGCACTGATTAAAGGAAAACATCACCATGCTCCACTGTCCACTAAAAAGTGTAGGTACATTGGTACATGATGGGACCGAGGGGTTTGCCGGGCTTTTGAAGTGGTGTGAGACTACCTTCACCAATAGTGGGGTTGGTGTTTGGTCTTTAGGCTGGTTTTGATGTCGTCGGCGTATGAGGAGTAGAAAGTGCTGCTAGCATACTTGATAGGCTCGTTTGGGATCTGGTCAGGGCCTGCAGTTGGTCCATTCTTCAGGCGTTTGGCTGCATGTTCGAGTAAACTTTTTTTGTTCCCCCATAACCACGTCAGTGCAAGGCTAAATATCGTTCACGCAATTTATTTTCTTATCTGAAAGTGATTGATATATATACATATATATATATTTTAAATGAGATATCGCCCAACTCACAAGGCCGGACGGCCACTTCAAGGTGAGGGCTACACTTTACTGTCATCAGGGGCACGTTGCCACCTACTCCTGGGGCTGAAACAGGTTTGCCCCCTTTACAGTCCGTAAGGATGTAGGCATGGGTATCATCCACTAGGAGCCTGGCTGGTAGAGCAGAATGCAATACCTTCCCAACTTTTACGAAGCAATCACGGTTAAGTGCCTTGCTCAAGGGCACAAGTGTCACGACCGGGATTCGAACCCACAATCTGCTGCTGACAACACCAGAGCTTGGGTCCGGTGAACTAGACCACTCGGCCACGACACGCCACATAACTTCTATATAAACGAAGTTCGGTTGTGAGTCTGTACAAGTCCAATTTAAGTTACGGTTACTTACGCAGTATCTGGTGGCGTGCCGGTGTCTGGTACACGGAACACGTAAGGTTGGATTGTTGGTATATCATTCGTTGTGTCACACAACACTCGAGCCATCGTCGTTTTACGGATTTCCTGCAGTTGAGCTGCAAAGCAACGCATTCATTCATTCATTCAAAGTTTTGTTTGTGTCGTTTTTGCCTTTGTTTTCTTTGGGAGTATTGTATTCCTCACTGACTGGCAACATGTGCAATGAGGTATTTAATTGACTTCGCTCATTTTAATACGCCCCTTAGGGTTTTATTTTTACTGTTGAAATGCTGATGCTACGGAGTGTTCTCAAACGAAATTAAATAAGCCGGGTGTTAAGCTGAATGTGATAAAAAAAGTAATTATTGAAATTGGCCGGGAAAATCTATAATAACAACAGAAAATAAAAATATGCAGTAATAAACCACAAGGGAAACTGACCGGAAAAAGAAAAAAACTTGCCCATCAGGCCAAAAAAAAAAATCTTCTGACAATCCTTTTTTCTCAACTCTTGAATTTTCAACACCCAGCTTCAACTATTCCGCTCCATAGATCCTAAATAATTATTGTAGGCCTATGATGTCGCCCTATCTCTCTTCAAAACCAACTTTACCTTTCGTAAAAGCTTGCTTCCCAAGACCATTCTCATACCAGAATCGATCACCGAACTTAAGATGGTGAAACTGTTGACCAATCAAACACGCCAGGGTAGCCCCCACGAGCTGACCACTCTCCGGTGTCTCGCCAATCAGCGCTGGGAACAGATCAATGTCATTCACGGATCTGCCAAAGAAAAGGGTAGACAACAACAATTGCCGCATAAATTTGTGTTACTATAGGGATAACTATACATTTTACTTTTAAAGGTATCGTACACGTTTGGTATTGACTCTAAAAATTAATGGCAATACAAACTTATTTGGTAAGAAAAAATCAGCAGCTTTGGATAGTATAATGAATTTGAGAAACTTTTCACTTCGAAGTGCATGCGGTTATGGAAACAGATAGCACTTTTTATCCCCAAACATTTGAATCTGAGAAGCGTTACGGTAACGCTTCTCAGAGTTTGTATTCCAATGCAGATTATTGTTCCTGCGTGGAAATAGCCGCGCCAGATTTTCGGCAATATATCTAAAAAATGCTACGACCTTTTGAAATGAAATTTTCACAGGTTAGTTTTATGGTATATATATCTACAACTATATATAGGTTTGAAAGAAACAATAGGCTCCAATACCAAATGTGTACGATGCATTTAAGCGCGCATAGAAACTGTTTTTAAGAAAGTAAATATAAATACTTTAACTTAGTGATGATCCTAACGTTTTAGTAAGAAAATAATTAGAATCGGGAATGAAACTTAGGTTTTCTCCCGAAGTGTAATACAGACATTAATTTTATCAGGCAGAAAAGATGATAGTTCCGTTTTGGGCCGATTTGACCAGATTTGAAATTTAGGTTTGAATGTTAAATATATATTTTTATAGATTTGAGAAAGTTATTTAAGCTTTCGTGGTATTGCATGCACGAAAGAATCCACCACTGACAAGTGATTTTAATCGAAAGAGTTATTGTCGGGATCCCGACATTATCTCACGTCCATTAGCCATGTACAAACAATGTAGCATGTTAAAATGTTTGGTATTATGCGTATTAAAGTTTGTGTGAGTTTTTCGTTTTGAAACAACACCATCTGTCAAAAATCGTCCAGAGAACACATTTAAAAAATTGGTAAAGCTACCGAGGCCAAAGTTTAAAAATCTAAACTTACTCGTATGTTTTTCTGAAAACCGAGACAGACGCTTCTGACATGACGTCCAGCAGATCGTCAAAGCTACCTGCTTCGGGTAACTTGCAGTACTTCCTCCATGCATTATAGTCGGCAATACCGTGATCTCGACCTCTCTGTATGTTCAATGCAGCTAGATCTAGCCCTTGACTGTGGGTTGAACAGACAAAATGGGGTAAATATTCATCGTGAATACTACTATAATCTTGTTGGCAGGTCATTGCGTCACACGCATGCGTTTCTGCTGCACACCCAAAGTTTCTGCTACTTCTGGCTCCAATTACGTTTGTGTGTAATACCACCCATTTCATCATTTAAAGGCACTGAACACGTTTAGAAATTGTCAAAGACCAGTGTTCTCACTTGGTGTATCCCAACATATGCATAAAATAACAAGCCTGTGAAAATTATCGAAATTCTTGCGTATCGGCCCGATACGCTAGCTTGTGCATGGGGAGAACCCTGCCAATATGCATAAAACAACAAACCTGTGAAAATTTGGGCTCAATTGGTCATCGAATGAGTTGCAAGAAAACAATGAAAGAAAAAACACCCTTGTTGCACAAAATGTGTGTGATTTCAGATGCCTGAAAAGGCTTGCTTCCTGAAGTCTTTTTCAGATTTAAATATTTTAGTGAGAAATTACCTCTTTCTCAACAACTACGTTACTTCAGAGGGAGTCGTTTCTCACAATGTTTTATACTATCAACAGCTCTCCGTTGCTTGTTACCAGGTAAGTTTTTATGCTAATATTTGTTTTGAGTCATTACCAAACGTGTACAGAAACTTTTTAATTCTGAGAAGACCATAATAGTCTTTGAAGAACGTATGTAAAAGCCAAGTTCATTTGTTTAACTTTTCTTAAATAAATAATCAAAGAAAAGATAGCGCAATGCAACTTCTATTGGCTGTGTATAGAGTCACTTTGTGTAAATTGGGCGTGGCTTACAGTTGGATGACGTCACATTTACGAACAGGATACTTTTGATGTGACCCAAGGTCCTGCCTAAATCCTGCTTGGCAGTATTGTCTTTAAAATGTTGATTTTGAAGTGGAAATTGGTTGAGGACATTTTAGAATATTTTTTTTTCACGATCATGGTCGCATTGTTGAATATATGATTATTTAATTAGATGAACGAACTGGGCCCAATTTCATAAAGCATGTTAGCACAAAAACTTGCTAAACACAGAAAACTCTTGCTTAAGAAAAAATAGGTTACCAGCCAAAATACCATACAGTTACCATTGCTGTGATTGGTACCCCACTCATTTCTTGCTTAGCAAAGAAATTTGCTGAGCAGAATTTCCTGCTAAACAGCTTTATGAAATTGGGCCCTGGGCCCAATTTCATAGAGCTGCTTAACGGCTGATTTTGTGCTTACTGCGCGAGTTTCCATTTCATAGCGCTGCTAACCGTAAGCATCGAAAAGGCATGCCAACCTTCCGGTGCTTACTGTATGAAAATGAATGACGTAACAATGCAAATCCACGATGAACGCGCAAGCTTGCCGCCTAATTTTCTTGCTAACCTGTGAATTAAGCAAATTATTCTGCTTTAGTTATCACGAAAATTTGCTTACCGTTAAGCACCTCTATTAAATTGGCCCCTGGTAAAGGCACTTCGCGGCTCCCGCCGCTCGCACTAGTCTGTTTTCGTGTTAGCAGTGGTCGCGCTGTTTGTGTTGTATACCATCCAGACAGCCACGGGCGCCTTGACTAAAGGCTATATAACTTACCCATCCTTGGGATCAGAAAATAGATGTTTTGTGACCGGAGGCGTCATCTTGAGGTCTATCGCGGGGAGTTCCTGCACTATCATCCCCCTCAAGAATGCATCCATCCCGCTCCGTCCGGCACTTGTGACTAAATGAGTTGCATTGAAGAAGGTCTCGTCCAGTTTCACGTGCTCTATCTGCAAGATGGAGAAAAATAGGAGCTTGGTAACTCTGAATAAGCTTACATTATGTTCATTGATTCCCTAATACCTTTCTTATTTGAGGTCTCGATTCAACTTCAGTATCCCTGATGTAACCTTCTAACACATTAATTTCCCGTGTGTACAAAATAATCAGTTCCTTGTGGCTGTATACACACTTGTGCGGCACCTAAATGTAGCCCGAGCCCTAAATGTCGCCCGGACCTAAATGTAGCCCCGAACCTGTACCTAAATGTCGCCCGGACCTAAATGTAGCCCCAAACCTGTACCTAAATGTCGCCCGGACCTAAATGTAGCCCCAAACCTGTACCTAAATGTCGCCCGGACCTAAATGTAGCCCCAAACCTGTACCTAAATGTCGCCCGGACCTAAATGTAGCCCCAAATCTGTACCTAAATGTCGCCCCGACCTAGCTCATCATTGTAATGATAGCTACAATGAATGTTAAGGCGAGTTGTTTGACTCGTTTCAAGCAAAAACATATAAAACTAGACTTAAATTTTTGTTAAACAAAAACAAGGTGTTCGGCATGACGCTCAAATTTTGGATGTGGAACACATCCCATCCCAACTATTTTGTATTAACGTCTCGGTGCTGCGGACCCGTGATATGGCCATATTCCTGTACGCATTGCATTGTGCACTGCGCCGTGGTTGATCAGTGGTATGGCTATTTTCCTGTACCTCTGAGCACTGCGCCGTGGTTGATCCGGGATATGGGTATACTCCTCCTGTACCCATTGCATTGTGCAACACTGAGCATACATACAATGCGTCGTGGTTGATCCGGGATATGGCTATTTTCCTGTACCTATATTGCAATGTGCACTGAGCACTGAGCACTGCGCCGTGGTTGATCCGGGATATGGCCATATTCCTGTACCGATTGCTTGTGCACAGTGTATGGGGACTCCGCGTCTAAGAATATGCCCATGTAGCGGGTTCAACTGGCTCAATAGAATGTGTACAAAATAGCCACATCGGAAATCACCCATATCCTGGGACAACACGGCAACTTTATGGAGGGTTTCTAGCGATATTTTGGAAATATGACTAAATAGAGATGTGGGTTTTTTGTGTGTGTTTTTTTTTTGGGGGGGGGGTGGGAATGAAAAGCGAAAAGCAGTTTTTGAGGCTTTTTAGGTTCCTAACATCTGTTTTACGAACTTAAAAAAATTAAAATAATAATTAACGGAGGTTAATTAATGATTAATTACTTAATTAAATTAAGTAAAGGACATAGGGGGTCACACTTTGTGTACGATTTTAAAAATTCCTCAGGGTCTTTCACATAGTCCAAATATCTTGTGTGTAGCAAATATGGTTCTCCAGATATGATTGTTCTAAATATTAAACATTGATTTAATGCTATGACGTCATCGATGACGTCATCATCCCGAAAACCTTTGCGGTTTCATCGACATACTAGGTACATGGTTAGCTTAAAGTCCCAACCTTTTTTGGTTCACGAGATATGATTTTTGCACACACAGAATGTAAATATACCTGAACGGTGGTCAGCATCAATTCAAATCCGACAGAATAGAAATCATACCATGATCAAATTAATAATCTTTTTGTGTAAGTTTAAAAAAAAAACACTTGGCAAGTTTACGCATGAAACATATCAACACAATTAAAACCAAATTACTACATATACCGGAAAGAGTCATGAAACCGCAGCATCCAGAGTGTTCAAATTGTTTTTGGGGTGGGGGTAGGGGGTTCGGTAGCGGTGTCGAACAATGGAAACAACGCAATCGGCTTGTTCCTCAGTAAAAGTTTGAAGTAAATCTTACCTCCATGCTAGACTGAACATCCACAGACTTCCTACGACGAATATCTAGTAATAGGTTCATGTTTGTGGCTAAGAACAAATAATTATAAGAACGCAAACTTTTACAGCCCGTTCGCCCACCCAATTCTTTTTGAAAATAATACTAATACAAAATAAATAAAATAAAATCACACTTTTACTTAAGGTACAACTTTGCGTCTACATTGGTCGGGGCGACATTTAGGTACATGTTTGGGGCTACATTTAGGTCGGGGCGACATTTAGGTACATGTTTGGGGCTACATTTAGGTCGGGGCGACATTTAGGTACAGGTTTGGGGCTACATTTAGGTCGGGCGACATTTAGGTACAGGTTTGGGGCTACATTTAGGTCCGGGCGACATTTAGGTACAGGTTTGGGGCTACATTTAGGTCCGGGCGACATTTAGGTACAGGTTTGGGGCTACATTTAGGTCGGGCGACATTTAGGGCTCGGGCTACATTTAGGGCCGCACACACGCTTGAATAAAGAACTGGTCCGTTGATCCACCACTTCGGCTGGTACCGGTGTTAGTATTGGTTCGGGCACATTCACTCTCTTATAAGTCCGGACCTGAACTATCTTATCTCCCATTCCGCCACCCCAAACTGTTCCCGTGATAATTGACCGCAAAGAGTGAGCCAGGAACATGTTTTTTTTTCACGTGGAAAAGCTGCAGTGACTGTTTTTCGCAGATTTTTGTTTAATAGATTCTCTTCTCTAAACGAGTTTTGACAGATGATGCTGTTTGAAAACGAAAATTAGCATAGGCCTATAACAACTTTCGAATTTTCTACGGACAATGACAAATAAATACATTATTGTAACATGCATCATTTAAGTGAGGTTTGCTGTGACACCATGTGCATACATCTCTTTTGAGAAGTGGTGGTTCTGAGAAGAACCATGTGTTTCTCAGAAGCACCATTTCTCAATAGAGATTTAGGAACATGGTGTCACCGCAAACCTCACATGATTGTACTCCCACCATGCAAATTTTCACATCCTACATGAACATTTTGTACATGGACGTGGGTGCGGCACCTAAATGTAGCCCGAGCCCTAAATGTCGCCCCGACCTGGGGCTACATTTAGGTCGGGGCGACATTTGGGTACATGTTTGGGGCTACATTTAGGTCGGGCGACATTTAGGGCTCGGGCTACATTTAGGTGCCGCACAGACGTGAGATGAATGGGTATCCAGGCAATTCAAATGTTTTTAAATCAACTACCATGAGGCCTATCATTAGCGGATTCCTTTCGTTCAGTACTTTAAATGAAAGCCTATAATTTTCTCGAATCTATAAAAATGGCTGTGTAAAATTGTAATATAAATTTCCGGGTCAAATTGGCCCCCCAAAACAGACCTGGCATCTTTGAACAAATTCTCCATTTGGAAAGCTTTCGTCGAGTCATAGATATGCTTGTAGGCTACACAGCTTAGGAAAGAGTAGACTGGTCCCCTGTCTTTATCTGCAAGACAGGCACTGGTCTTACAGGCCCAATGCTTTCATTGGATAAACGTGCAGTGACGTAATCTTTCCATATCTGTTTTATGATTGGTCCGAGGTGATGTAATTTGTCAGCTTGCACTTTCGATCGTCTGCATGCAGCGTGTGCATATAATGTTTGTACATCATGTAATGTTGTTACTCACTATGTAATACTAAATGTGTACATGCTGTACGTGTGAAATGAATGCAAGGTCAAAGGTACATCTGGTAGCATCCGGTCATGCAGGCTGCGGTATATGGCTTTATAAACGAGCCTCGAAGTGTGAAGTCAGATGTTCAGGCTATCAGGAAAGGGTCAAAATGTGTACGTTTCTTCTGACCATCTCCTCCTCCTCCAGCATATGCCCTCAGATCCATCCAATTGCAACCCCCTTTTTTATTTACCTCTGCGTAGTTCCGATCCAACTTGAGCAGTGTCTTGGGAATTTGTGAATGTCCCATGCGGAATGCTGCAGTAGCAAACACGTTGGTGATGCTGGGGTTGACGTGAGGGTCGTACCCGAACAGGTACGAGGTTGGGTGGACCTGGAGGCCGTGCTTGGCCATCTGGCAAGAGAAATAATTATTGGGTAGAAGAATGGTGATTACAAATGCTCCGAATAAAACAAGTTTGAGGGAAGAATTAAATTAACTTTTAAAATTTGGATTCAATTTGTAAAATTAAAGGGTCTGTATACTTTTGGTAATGACTCTGAAAATTAATGGCAATAAAAACTTACTTGGTTAGACATAAAGCTTTGGATAGTATACTACATTTGGAGGAACTGTTAACTTCGAAGTACGGCGGTTATGGAAAAATATATCACTTTTTATCCCAAAAAATTTAAATCTGAGAAGCGTTACTGACAGTAACGTTTCTCAGATTGTGTATTCCAATTGCAGATTATTCTTCCTGCGTGGACATAACCGCTCCAGATTTTCGGCAATATCTCAAAAACGCTACCACCTTTAGAAATGTAATTTTCACAGGTTAGTTTTATGGTGTATCAACTACATAGGATTGAAACAAACAATAGGCTTCAATTACCAAATGTATACGATGCCTTTAACAATAGGGATTACGGGTGTGTTGATAGAGCGAGGACGTACGTTCTCACTTGCTTTCGTGTATGCACACAAAACCAACGGGGACGTCGATGGAAGAAAGTCCAAACAATGATAGAACTAACCTGTGAAAATCCAATTTCAAAATGTGGTACCGTTTTTGAGATATTGCCGAAAATCTGGAGCGGTTATGTCCACGCAGGAAGAATAATCTGCATTGGAATAAATACTCTGAGAAGCGTTTACGCATAACGCTTCTGATATTCTAATGTTTTGGGGATAAAAAGTGATTTATTTTTCCATAACCGCAGTACTTCGAAGTGAAAAGTTTCTCCAAATGCATTATACTATCCAAAGCTGCTGTACTTCTTACCAAGTAAGTTTTTATTGCCATTAATTATCAGAGTCATTACCAAACGTGTACGATGGCTTTAAAGCCCACATGGCTCTTCTAACCGCGGGATTCTGCGCTTACCAAGCCCTGTAAAGCACATAGTTCAATGGGACGTAAGCAAAGAATTCCGCGGTAAGCAGAGCCATGAAATTGAACCCTGTATAACATACATTCTTAGATCCCAACAGAGGGGGCAGATATTCATTGTACACGATATGTTGCCACATGGCGATGCACAAAGCCCTTGCTTCTTGATACAGCTTTTCGTCGTTCCAGCCCGGGTTGAGTTTAGCTAGCTTCTCCGCGTTTCGGTTATGCTGACGAAGTAGCACCGTGTGCAAACTCGCTAGGCCGGGCTGCTCGGCCGCTCGAGCGTCCCCCGTACGGCCACACTTCAGCTAAAGAAAGTAAAAAGTATTGATACAAATAAGGGTTTTGTGCAGAAGTCAGATTCTTGGGCCTGCAGTTGAAGTGACAAATTGTAAAAGATGACATCGTTTCATGTTGTTGTTTTATACATAGAGGAAGGTGTGATTCCAATTTAAACTCGTGTTGAAGTTTGTCCCAGGTCGTGTCCGAATTGGCGGCTACGGCTACTGGCTATAGCCGGTCATCATGCGTTGAAGCATATAATTTCCTTAGCAACAGCCACAGTCGTAGCCATAACCACCAATTCGGACACGGCCTCAATGTCCGACTGGAATTTCTGACATTGATTTTTGCTTCATCTTCGCGTTGGGTTTTATGAAGTGGTCTTAATAAATAGGTTTTCCCTGTCAATTTCAGCAAACGTTGATTAACTTTTATTAACACATTCGCGCATGGTTTCTCTAATCCATTCAAACTATGTTTTCCTTTTAGCTATCATTGCAGTCAGTTTCGTTTTCGTTCACACATGATTTCTTTCTTCTCATTCAGGTTCGTTTTAGTCATTCTATTTCATGTATAGACATTCATTTATAGAATTTCTACTAGACTTCTACATAATTGAAAACAATTAATGGTAAACCAGCCTTTTGTTGTTGGCTTTTGTGAAATTGAATGATCTTTGCGACCTCATTCAGGTTCGTTTTAGTCATTCTATTTCATGTATAGACATTCATTTATAGAATTTCTACTAGACTTCTACATAATTGAAAACAATTAATGGTAAACCAGCCTTTTGTTGTTGGCTTTTGTGAAATTGAATGATCTTTGCGACCTAATGATTTTGAATGATCTTATTTAACCAGTCAATGCATGAACTGTTGAAGTTGAATTAGTCATTTTGACTTTTAAATGCTAATGCAACGGAGCATTCATTTTCAATAGAACTTTAATGAGTCGAGTCGAGTGATAAATTGAATTCCTTCTTTTGTTGAAACTGGCTGCGAACACCTACACTAACCTGTGGACTGGCAATGACGCAGTCTTTATGTTCCTCATCGTTCGGTAGTAGTTCATGGCCTACGTCACTGTGTGGGTCACTGATAGAGAGCAGTAAACCTTTACCTGGATTATGTACAGAAAAATGCTTTAGGATAGACCCCTTGCATATGACGTCACCAGCCCCAGAAAGCGCCCCCTACTGAGGTTAATGAAGACCTATATCATTGGTTGAAAGTTGCGCGCGGCACGTACACGCGTGCACGTTTCCATTGTTTGACCCCAGCGATGGCGGCAAATGCAAGGTGTCTCTTGTGGAGAGGAAGACGTGGTCTTGGATTGATACTTACCCTGCTTGGAGTTTTGTAAAGTTTGTTTGCCATGACATCTCGTTTTAATTCTTAAAGATCAGTCAGCTTTTATATATCATTCTTATTAAAATATATCTGAGCTATTTGTTAAATTAGACCAATCTTTTTGATTGCTAGTAAAATCTATATTAAAATCTTTTAGAATTGTCAAGCTCAAATTGTAGATTTTCATCCTTCCGCTAAATTAAGATCCGCGCGCCTTGGGAATGATGTTCTATTGATACAGTTTATTACCTTTGGAAAAATCTCTCAGTGACCTTGCCTCCTTCTCCGAGCTACCATAAACCTGAGACAAGTCTAGGAATGACGTAATCTGATTGAGCTGTTGCCTTGGTGACGTGTTGCAACCCTCATCTGGTACGGCGACGGATCGTTTAAACTTGAAGCAGTCCGCGGTAAAGAACGAGTCGTTACTCGGGATCATGATCGGTAAACACTTTGGGGTAGTTTCACAGGTGCAGTTGACTGTTTGGAAAAAAGCGAAACACAAGAATTTGTTTCACCATTGTTCACCTTTTCTGTTTCACTGATACCTCTAGCCAATTTCATAGAGCTGTTTAAGCAAAAAATATTGCTTAACAATTGTCTGCTAAGCAGAAATGAGCAGGATTCCAGTCACAAATTGTACACGCGACATATATATTCTGGTTTATTATTAAAAGCAAATACATGGTTGGCAGCCACTGGCTGAAATAACCTTGTTTACAAGTAAAAATACATTATTAGTTAAAAAAAAAAGTTTTTGGGCTAGTAAGTAACCTTATTCGTGTAAGCATAATTTTGTTGTGCTTAGCTACTTTTTGTGCTTAAGCAGCTCTATGAATTTGGGCCCTGGTGGTGCAATGTATCTGTTTTTGTTTTTGTTCATGGTAACACCGTGGTCTCTTAAACGTTTTGGTGGCTCTGGAACCAACCCGTTGTGTACCAACTCGACATTCCGATCAGTATGCTCTGATCGTCTTCATTAGAACAGATGTAATGACGACGTGGTACCTTCACCTGACTCAGTTGCTGGCACTTGTTTTGGCACTCTCTAACTGCATTAGATCGATCAGACTAGGAAATAGACCATGTTATTACTTGAAACCTCTTTGCATACTAAGGTTTGAATTGTATACAAACACGATGCCAACTTGAAAATTGACTGTCGAAGGCAACACCCACATAACCTGTTAATATACGGGAAGCTTACAGTGTTAAAACCTTCGGTGAAACCATCGGGCTAATGTCAACCGGCTGCCCCCCCATTAATAATAATAATGATACGAGACATTTATATAGCGCATAATGCAGGAGCCTCTATGCGCAACACAAAACATAAAATACTGAAAGGAAATGTATAAAGCAATATGTTTAAAAAAATATAGCTTCAAACAAATGAGTCTTTAAAAGTCCCTTGAAAATCTGAAGAGAGTCAGCTTGGCGAACATGGGTCTTCATTGTGTGCTTGGAATCTCAGGAGTTCTTTAGAGGATTTTCGGGGGGTACTTCTTTATAAGATGAAAATAGTGCGTTAATGTATGGGAACTTTGGGAGGAGGATACCATCAGGGGGGGTTCTTCTCACGTACCGTTTTCTAGTGCAGAGTGGTCCACGTCGTGGTCAACGAATTGTCCGAAGTGCATGCTCAGAACCGTCCAATTGATCTCGACGTCTTTCTCGCTGTCGTTGATTGTACCTATACAGACGAGCCGTGGCGGTGGAAGAGCATTACCAGATTCTGCAAGTCGTGGATTATCTGAAGCTGTGGGTTCGTGTATTGGGAAAAAAAATGGGCATTGTTATGACTTACTTTTGAAACCCCCCCCCAAAAAAAAAAAAACCCAAAACACCCCAACAAACAAACAATCGAAGAGAAGGAATAGACTTATTGGGTCGTTTTAGCCAGTGTGAGATTCATCTACTATAATATTTGGACTAGCAATGAGGTCAATTTTGCACGTCTATGTACCCAAAGGGGCCATGAGTGACCAGAAGAGGAGGGTCCTACTTCCTGACGCAGATAGAAGGCCAAAGGAAATAGAGAACCCTCTTCTGGTCACTGAAGGCCCACGGGGGAGATAGACGTGAACTATAGTGACCGAATTATGGGTTATAGTTCACGGGTAATGACTCAGTCCAAATCAATCCCGGTTTTGTCCTACAAAAGTTCGTCAACATTTTCAATGTAATGCTCTGCATTCGAAGGCCCCCCTCGAGTCCCCCTGAGATATTTTGTTGTAGTTTCAAATTTGATGACCCTATGTATGTGCATTCCCTAAACACACTCAAAAGCGCTTACAAATCTTTTATGAAAACTATGAACAACCTGAGCTGTCTCCATTCATTGTGAAGAAAAACAGAAGGCCACGTATACAAGTTAAGCCCCACTTACCGTCCGCATACGCTGCCGGGAGTTGACGAACTAATGGAGTAAAAGCTTTACCCCAATTGACGTTCAATAGGTTATTACATACTCCATTGTGGGTGCGATATAAAGAGGTAGAATGACAGTCACTGAAGGTATAATCGACACCCGCAGCACTGCAGAGTACTCGCTTCCCATGACTGGACAACTCCGACAGCGTTCTGTGTGAAATTCAATGTTGAGGTTGTTTTTAGATGATATTTTGAATGATCTCTCTTTCATGTAAAAAAAAGAAGAGCATTGTTCTTCGAAGTGAACAGTTTCTCAAAATGCATTATACTATCCAAAGCTGCTGTACTTCTTATAAAGTAAGTTTTTATTGCCATTATTTATCAAAGTCGTTACCAAACGTGTACGATGCCTTCAAGCAGCATCCAGCAACAGAGTCCAGCATCCTCCTGAAGACGATCAGAGCATCTAATCGAAACGTCCGAGTTGTCAAACAACCGGTTCTTCTCAGAACCACCACTACTCAAAAGAGTTTTCACACATGGTTTCACTGTAAACTTCACCTGATTGTATTCCAACTATGCAAAGTTTCAAATCCTACTTATGCCATGTTGCTGTCTGTCCGTACGCCAAAAGAACCACGGGCTATTTCTCTTGCATACCCTTAAAATGTTTTTTATTTTATTTTATTGTTTATTTTATTTTTCTAAACAAAGGTGTTCTTCCACTGTGAAACCAATCTACGATCATCTCATCATTATAGTTTGAAAAAAATTACATTAGAAAACTTGAATATTCGCTTTGTGTATTGTCTTCTTTCATTATTGAGATGAAAGTGCCGAAAACAGACGCAGTGCGTCTTTTTGTCGGCACACGCTGATGTGCGTGATGTGCGGTACTCACCTCTCACTGTACGTTGACGTGACATTCTTCAACACACGTACAGCATTTGCCATTCGATCTGACATCGTATGCGTGAAGCCAAACTGCTGAAGAAGGTCGTGTGGATCACGCCCTGCTGATCTCACTCTACGCTCGCCATCTTGAAAAACAGATTTAAAATTATACAATGGATATTCAAATTTTGTTTCGTGATTTTTTAATTTAAATTATAAACTATGATTGCAGTTTGTTCGAAAAATATATCAGTAGCAGGAGTAAGGATTGAGGTCTACGTTTTGAGGATTGAACTAGACGATCGTAGATTAGCAATGCACGAGAGACAGTCCGTTGGTTACCGGCCTGCAAGTTTTTTTTCTCACGAACTTTTTGTCCCCATACGGGAAATTAACATGGGCTGGAGGAGGAGGATTCAAAAGAGGGCGCTATCAAAAGAAGTTTGTACACAGTTCGCCTTATTGGGGGACAAAAAGTTCGTAGGAAAAAAATCTCCCCACCGGCCTGGCACCAATTGGTGAACGACCAGCTTTTTAGTACGGAGCCCTAGAGGTGTCATCCGTCTTATTGAGATTCTGAACAATTTATCTGGAGGCGACTCGATCTGGAAAGCAGAAAGTCGAATCCAAAAATAATTATTTAAGGTTCTCAACAAGACAGATGGCACTTCCAGAGCCCCGTACTTTGTAAATTATTTTAAAAGGGGTAAAAAGTGTACACAATCCAATCGCCTACTATCCAATTTGTATTAGTCCGAACATGGTCCGAATTAAATACGGACAATGCCATGTACTATTAAGCTTTAAAGTACTATAAATCTTTATTCTTGTCAGAACTTGCACTTTAAGGTCGCGTGTGGTGCTGAAACCGACGTTACGATAAACGAAATCCGAAAATGCTAGTGGCTTAGAAATAATCCTCGCACTATAGGCTAACAAAAATAGACAGACAAGCAAAAGTACAACCAGGCAGTATTTTATGTACATGTCAATAATGAAACAGTATGAAACAGAACATAGCAACAATCGATTACCATTTTTTAAACAAGCGTGACTGCTCGCCCAGACATGTGCTCGCCCAGTAAAAGATAGATAGCTTACATTGTTTGCAGGAATGAAGAAAAAAAGTGTACCTCCAAGTTACTTGAATTAAATGACTGAAAGTTCAAACTATTCCCAAGTATCACTTCATTTAAAACAATGCAACGATCTGTCTGACGGTTTCAAATCATCACCATTAATTTTTGCTTTTATTTTTCTCGGCAATCACGAACTGACAAATGTAAACACGTCGTTGGAACGGCTACCCCACAAATCATCAATTTCTTGAAAAATACAGCAATCACCAGCATGTAATTTTCCTTTAAGATAGGTTCACAAGGTAATTTCCAGAAAAAAACACATCTATACTTCGTAATTACTTCAACATTTACAAACAAATTGATCTCTTTAAACCCTGTATGGTTTTCGATATAAATGCATGATAAATAGGGCCGATTCAATGCACAGGCAGTCGGAAAGTGGGCTGATTTAAAACACCGGACTAACAAGTTTACACAAAAAACCAGTAAAACCATTGTGAATCTATCTTGGATTCACAACAATGTTAGAATAAAATTTGTTTTCAAATTGTCAACTTTCCTCCACAATTTTGTGGAATCAGAAAAAGTCACAGATCACCAATGAAATCAAATGATTTACCTGTTCCGTCTTGACACCCCTGGTCCCGCAACCAACGTTCTGTTTCTTGAATGTGGCTTTCAACGTCTCGAAGGAATAACCTCTCGTCGCCATCTTTGACCAAGTCGGCACCAGAGTTGGTGGCAAACACGACCGGTGATATCCACAGAAATACCAAGCAAACTAGTGAAATTCTGTTGATGAAATGTTCATATTATAGTTATCCCCATTTTGTAATCGGCTAGATTTGAAAAAGAATATTTCAAAGTTACGTTTATAAAACCACTCTAAGAGGAAAAGAAATGAAGTCAACACAGCCAATAGTATTAAACGTAAAGTAAGAAAACACACTGACTTGCGTATCCATTGATCAATTATTGTTTGCGAGATGTGCGTAACAATTTGATCGTTGCGTTCATGTTGGTTCTTTTCTAAAATTCATCATGACACGACTTCCAGTGGAATACATGAATTTATTTCGAAAAAAATGTAAAATGCTACTTTTGTCTTAAACATTCGGTGTACTAGTTTGGAAGATAGGGGAAACATTTTGGGGAGGCCTTTGACAAGCATGGGATTCCGTTCGGCACACAATCAGAGAATGTTATGAAAAAGATTGGCTATAGGACCGTCGCAGATTAATTGTCCTTGGAAAGCATGGGTAGAATAAAAAGCAATTTAAAGGCAGCCATATAGTTATACTATATATATTTGTTAAGGAAAATCTGCGATTTCGCTACTTGCACGATCCGCTATGTGCGTGTAGAGCCTCGACTTCATGCTTCGTATTATATTTTTGTGTTCTGTCTGGATGAAATTGTCATCACATTACCGTGACAATACAGAGTTATATAATGCTTCAGTCACTGTCCCCGATTCGAGGCTCTACACGCAAATGGCTGACCGTGCAAAGGGTGAAGCAAATATTTTTCTCATGACATACCGCGGTACTCTGACTATGTGCCGAATTCCGTGCTTGTATCATCAAAGGCACAATCCCATATCACCTGCCGTGCTATACCAACCGACAGCATACGACTTCTGAAACTGCTCCATGAGACCACAAAAAGACTAAAGCAATTCATTGATAAGGAAAATGATAGACTTTAGGGTCCGTATCTATGGTATGCCACGCATCGAATGGGCAGTGAGATGTTTTGAATTTTTCCGACGGAGTACAATTGAGTTAGCATTCCTAAAGTTCAGACCCACGTAATTAACAAAGTAATTCAAATCTTCTTACGATAATTAACCTGCTATTTATTCAAATCTTCTTACGATAATTAACCTGGTAAATCCGACACCGAAGTGTTATTCCATGCAACTCGTGAAAGGCAGCGGAAATTATTAGGCCTGCTATTCTGTTGCAAAATCGGTATATGGCGTTACCTTGTGCATACGGAGACCATAACCATATCATAATTAGAATCGTGTTCCAGTGGAATCGAGTCGATTCTTTGTATTCACTTCAATAATTTAAGTGTGTGTGTAGAACCCAGTGTCTAGTAGTGAACTCAATGATTCACCAAATCCGACGGATGTAAAACAGAGTTTTAAACTTGCATATTAATTTAAGAAACTTACCTCTGATTCGGGAGATTGGCTTTCTTTCTTGAAGACATCCTTAATCGCGATAAAAAAAACTGGCTTATAACTTATAAGAACGTCTATATTTGATCAGCCACCTTACCAAAGTGAGCATTTGTGGAGTTGAATTTGTTGCAATGTTTCTATATAAGAGCGCTAACTAGTCATGTTGTCAAAACCACTCACTTATATATCCTGATAACTAACAATTAACCTGGTACATCTGACACCCAAAAAGAGTTACGATCCTGTTCAAAGTGGAACAGGCGAGTATTCACTACAATACTATAGTGTGCGTAAGAATGATGAAACTTACCTCTGATTCAGGAGATTAGCTTTCTTTCTTGAAGACATCCTTACGCGATGAGAAAATTTGATTCTAAGAACGTCTATAGTTGAGCAGCCACCGTTACCAAAACTAAGCATTTGTGGAGATGAATTGATGCTATGTTCTTATATAAGAGCGCTCACTAGCCATATGTTGTCAAAACCATTCATGCTATAACCTCTGACTTGTTCTCTCAACATCAATGGGTTTTTTCTTCTGAAGAGTATTTTGAGAGGTTGTGACATAAGGTTAAACGCGCTGGTTCATTCAACTTCTAGTAGGAAGTTGTTGACTCTTTAGCACGGACCCCTCAACGTTAACGTGATGGTGGCACTGCAAGGGAGATCACACAGCAATTGTCTTTTTGCAAATAATTTGCGATGGCGCAAATATCTGTGCAAATATTTGAGATGTCGCAACACAGCAGCAGCAGCAAAAGTTTGGCAAAATGCTGGTTTCGCAAAATTAATTAGTAAAGTGAAAATCTTGACTGAAGTGCTTCAATGCTGCTTTGCCGACAGCTACTGCTTGAGCGTGTCGTGGCCGAGCGGTCTACTTCACCGGACCCAAGCTGCAAGCTCTGGTGTTGTCAGCAGCAGAGTATGGGTTTTCTACAAAAGAACAACAACTAGAGGTGCATTTGCACGAACACTATACAAAAAGAAATAGAACACATTCAACAAGACATTTAGTTTTTGTGACAACACAAATACAAGGTGTTCGTGTTGTTGATCCTTGAATTGAGTTTTAGCCTATGACCTCATGGTACATGTCTCGAGATTCAAGGTTAAATAATTTTAAAACTTGTCACCAGAGGGCGCTGTTGACATCATGACGTAATTTGCGAATTTAAAATCCATGTTTTATTATGCTTCCATTTTCATGGTTTATAAACCATAATATGTTTTAAAGATGCTTCAATTTTCATGGTTTATAACCCCATCTTTTGGTCAAGTAACTTTATGATTGTGTAAACTATTTTTGTTTGTAGGACCAAATAAGTATAACCTACCTCTTGATACAGAGATCCCCTGTACAAACATTTAGTGTAAGCCTCGATGTTATACATAAATCTGGTAAAACATATTTTATTAGATAATGTTTCAGTCAACAAAATTAGATAAACAGAAAAAAAATCAAGCTACAGATAATAAAATGTTTTAAGAATATCGGGAACTTCTTGAAAATATAATGTATAAAGCATACAATGACAAAAGTATTGCTCACCATAGCTTTTGAAGATGACAGGCTGTGAATAACTATACAAACAAGAATGGTGTGTTAACAAACACAAATGCCCCGCTGAGATTACCTCATTCTTGAGTTATCATTTCTTTTGTTTTAGCCACAATTACCTTGACATTTGACAAGGGGATCCAAAAACAATAAGCTTCTGAAGGATCCCATAACCAATCCACACACCAAGGTTGGAGTTTATATAGCAAGTCCTTCTTGAGTTATCACTTGCACAACATTTCTTTTGTTTTAGCCATAATGACCTTTACATTTAACTTAGAGAGTCCAAAAACAATAGGCTTCTGGAGGATCTCGAGACCAATCCAAACACCAAGTTTGGAGTTAATATGCCAAGGCTTTCTTGAGTTATCACTCGGACAACATTTCTTTTGTTTTAGCCATAATGACCTTGACATTTTTTGTATGGGATCCAAAAACAATAGGCTTCTGTGGGATCCCAAGACCAATCCACACACCAAGTTTGGAGTTTATATACCAAGTCCTTCTTGAGTTATCACTCGGACAACATTTCTTTTGTTTTAGCCATAATGACCTTTACATTTTTTGTATGGGATCCAAAAACAATAGGCTTCTGTGGGATCCCAAGACCAATCCACACACCAAGTTTGGAGTTGATATGCCAAGTCCTTCTTGAGTTATCGCTCGGACAATGATTGCACACACACACACACACACACACACAGATGTATGTGTAAGGTGTAAACCGAGGACTTCTCTTTGTTCTCCCATTGTTTGGAGATAGTTTTTTTCAGCGACGTCCCCATTGGTTTTGTACACGAAATCAAAGCGAGGACGTCCTCGGTACACCTTTTCCCCGGATCCCTTTTGTTAAAGTCCTCGGTTTGAATGCGTAGACATGCCCACACACACACACACCACACACACACGGAAGGACAAGGCAAACACTATATGCCCCTTCGGCTTGCTTCGCCGGCGGGGCATAAAAACCAAAACCGAACAGTTCTGTGTGTAGTGGCAGACCATGAATGAAAGTTTTTGGTATCAAACTGCAGTTTTAGCTCGAAGTAAGTATCTTTATAATCATCATGATAAATAATATTTGAAAATAAGAGATTTAAGCCAGTTCATGCCTATATTGCAGCAACTTTAAAGCATGATGCATGAGCACATGGCAAGGTGAATGTCATACACAATGTAGGCTACATCCAAATCATACATTGTAGTATGGGTAAAGCTTGTAGGTATTGTAATAACATTCCAATAATGAATCATGGTGTTTTTTTGTATACCTTAATTGGCAAGATTATTAGATTAAGTGAATTAAAATTACGTTGGCCCAACGCTATAATTGGAAAAGTTGTACAGAAAGCTCTACACTATAGTACACCCTGACTGATTCAATGTTCAGTTTGTGTTATGTTTAACTGGCGAGACAAGTGAACGCGACTTTTAGGTATTTTTTAGTGACTACCATAAACGCCCTCCATGGAACGGCATGACAAACCACCGTGGTCGAAAGTTAGCGCGACCAATTAACGGCTTCAGTGACGTCATGATCCATTTTTGAAGTTGGATGAAGTTATGACAAAATTATGTGTAGGCCTATGTTGGCAGCCATTTTGAAATTTCACGGTTAAGGCTGCCATTGTTGTTTTTAAAAGCTGCTTAGTTGAA